>NW_010579382.1:361412-396422 GCF_000705375.1 Tinamus guttatus | reverse complement strand
CGCCTCCGGTGCGGTGCGGCCGCTCCCACCCTTTTTCCCTTTTCCTTTATTTATTTATTTATTTATTTATTTATTTTCTTCCCCCGCTTTCCGAGGTGGCCGCGGTGCCCGACGGGTGTCAGCGGGCAAGTTTTGGGGAGCCCGTGTATCGAGCCTGGCCATGTTGAGGGGCGCGGGTTGTTGCTGCTCCTCGACCTCCGGACTGCAGGACATTAGACCCGAGAAAATGAGAAATCTTCATGTCAGTCCTCATTTTTGTTCGATTTTAGCTTGCACCTGAAAGGTCTGTATTTCTTTATTATTTATCCTTTAGTGTAGTGGAATCTTTCTTTGCTCTTTTGCTTAAAGGAAACCCTATACCTTTTTCTCATCCATTAGGCTGCAGTAAGAACTGCAGTCTTTTCCTGAGAGACTAGTAATAAATAACAACAGTAGTGTATATACATACATACATACATACATATATAAAGATTGGAAATTCACACTGATAAAGTGTTGCAGAGGACAGGAGTGATACCAGCCCTGCAAATGTACCTGCAGGGGATGATAAGGTACCTGGGAAAGACTTGGTCTTTGATGGGCAAATAGTCATTAAATATAGACCTCCCTTGGATGGGCTTTGGTTACCCGTTCGTTTGCTCCAGGGTTCACATTTTTCACACAGGGAAATCCTAGGTAGCCCCTTGATGCCTTTTAGCAAATTAATGTTTACTGTACTCAGCACTTCTCCATACGTACTCTTAACACATTCATTTTTTTTATCTGGGATCTCAGAGATTTTGTTCTGCCCTGAGTTTTCACATTGCTGGCACAGTTATCCTCTGACAACACCTGTAACAGGAGAATTTCCAGCATTGCCAAGGGACTCTTCATACTTACTTGCTCAACAAAAAGCCTTGGGCTGTACCTATGCTTCTAAAAGTGTGTACCTGGGGGGGCGGGGGGTGGGGGGAAGACAGAAGAAAACATGCAAAAATGCCATATACAAAGTGCTAACTATCACTAAACATCTATGTAGTCAGAGATAATGCTCACACTCCCATCAGCAGCAAATACCTTGTGGTCTCCAGGCAGAGTCTGATGTGAACAAAGTTGGTGGAGAACCAGATCACAGAGCAATGTCTTTGCTGTATTCAGCTGTAAGCACATTGGTGAGGTTTTCCCACAGACCAGGGTGTCCCATACTGCATTTTATGCTGCACTGTCATCCCCTGAATTTGACTAGAAATTGCCTCCTCAGTATACTTGCACACACCATCGCTGCCTGGACCGGCAAGGGTGACCAGGCCTCCTGCTGACAGCTTCAGATTCCAACACTTGTGCTGTAGATGCAGTGGTTGCGGCTCCATGGACAGGGCAGCTGTTGGTGCAAGCGATAGTTTCTCGGGTGAAGCAGAGCTCCAGGGACTGCATGAGGAGTCAGCACAAAGCTATGCAAATGGAATGAATTTGCAAAACTTCACAAGTCATCAGTTAAGCAATTGTATCCATGGCATGTTGTTTTTACTCCAAAAAGTATTCCTAGGGATATAATAAACACCATTCAAAGTATGCAATGATTGAGAATATTGGAATATCACTCTTTTATAGCCACCTATCCATTTAAACATCACTTTTTGCTCTCCTTGCTTTTGTGCTAAAGCTTTTTTTTTTTTTTTTTTTAGTAGAGGTGGAAAGAAATAGTTCAGAACTATCAAAGAAGATTTCCAATCTCTTGTTTTGCTCAAAGGGTCTAATGCCACATGCTGTGTTAAGAAAAATATTTGCTTTCTATTTCAGAAGGTTAGATGCTTCCCATTGTGAATACTAAACCCAAATAAAAATAAAATAATTAAACCAATAAATCCCCAAACTCAGTAGCTGTGGGAACTAATAGAAGATCTCAAGGACAGAAGAAGAGAAAAAACAGAGAAAGTTTATCAGACCTAATGGAAAGCCCATTGAAGCTAGCAGAAAAACTCCCATTGCTGTTTAAGAGCTTAATGTAATAGGTCAGATTTGGACCATTTAGTGCCAATAGCTATACCCCAAAATAATTTCCACTCTGGTGATCCAGAAGCGATTACGTGCAATCTACTGTATTAAATGTTGCAGATTTAAGATAACTTATCCGAATATCCTGGAAATATGTTGTTGTTTTGGTAGTTTGGAGCCCTGATATTTTTGATTAAATTTATCTGATCCTTTTTTTTTCAGTAGAAAATATTAAAACATGAGGATCTGGTCATGCATTGTTCTGAGTGAGTGATATTTGGGCCACATAGAGAGATGGAAAAATTAGATATTTCCTTGGGTAAAAGAATTGCATCCTCTGCAAGCTCTAGAAACTCATTCAATCTGGGCTCTGTGATGACCTTTCTAGAGTTGTCCTGTTTATGAAGGCACCAGGACAGAGGGATGCTGAGCAGCTTGAAGACTCATGCAATAGGTATAAATTGTCCTGGTAACTTTCCATGAAGAAAAGAAGCTAAGATGAAGCAGCAAAGAACATGGTTTAGTTACCTTAGGACTGACAAAACGATATTCCAAGCATCACTGCATCATGGTTTCTAAGAATTAGAGCTGTTTGACAGCCTTTCAAAATATTTTGACAACTCCTTTTGCTAAAGTTTGTAACTTAAAGTCTTGAAATTTATCACCATTTTGCAAAAATAGTCCACTTTGGCTATTGGCTATTGAGCTGGGGAGAAGAAGATTACATAATGGAAATGTCTTTTTTTTTTTTTCATTTAAAATCTTGATTAAAATGTGTGATTCTTTCCAAAGTAACCAACTCCTGGAAGAAATCTGTTAGCTTGATACAGATCTTGCACAACTGCAGGACTTGGACCATAGTTTGTGTTACTCTAATGCAGGCACCAGAGTCTGAGGAAAGGTCCTGAGGCTGCTCTTGAGGTCTTACTTAAGGAAATCACCCAAACGCAGTCTTTTGGTTAATGTAATGATCTTTTTTTTAATTTAGTTGATCAATTGAATAACCTTGCCAAGCATTTGGCCGAAATTATTTCCTTGTTTGAAAGCCAATGGTCAGCTCCAGTGCTTTGTTGGACAACAAACGTTGATATTTCCCACAGAAGTGGGTGATCTCTCTGTTTGCCATGTTTCAACATGTTGCGATGGTGGGATATACTCAACATACACATGTTGATGGTTTCATATTTCCACAGCTAAAAATCAGTGTCTTTCACAAGAATACATCCAGGGTTTCCATGCTGCGTCATTCACCAAAACAGCCCACATCAGTGGTGTTATGCTACTCTCTTTGAATAATCCCCTGATCGCTTCAATCCCTGATTTTAGGCTAAAACTGGAGCATTGTACGATGGGTTCCCCTGGTCGCATGCAGGATTTTAGCCACTTTGGTTATCAGGAGGCCAGCGTGCATGAAAGCAATTACATTAATAATCAAATAGTGATGTTTACATCATTAGCTTGGTTGTTTAGAGCAGAGTGCATGCAAAGCAATGAGATGCATTCGTTAAGTGTTTAATTAAACTTCTGTCTGAAAATAGGTCATAACACCAAACACTATGCCCCGTTATTAAAGAATAAAGTTTAGTATGGTATTGGAAAACTTAAATAGCCCCAGAGGTCCTTCTCTTCTTCACTTTCACCTCATGCTGGACTTAAGGGGGCATTTGTATTGCCTTATGTAGTTATAAGGCATAGATGACATAATTGGTGATCTATGCAGTCAAAGCTACTGGTGCATTGGTAGCTTTCTGGCAAGGACTTCAGTGTTAATATATAGAAGAAGTAACTACATCAGATTTCTAAGCTGGAACTTCAGACAGTTGAGATGGAGGCTGGGCTCTTCCTGTTACCTGACTTAGAGCAACAGCAGACAATGAAAAATATTCTGATTACCAAGAGTTAGGTGAAAAGTTTCTGTTTCCTTTGAGTCTTAGATCCTGCTAATGTAAGTCTCAGAGTATTTCTTTGCGTTTTGATGCAGGACACCACACCCGTAACCCAAATTTCAAGGGGTAGAAGTCAACCCCATGCAAGTTCTGACTGTTCTGTCAGATTATTATTGTAAAGTTGTCTGATTATTAGTATAAAAATAATATAATTTAACATCCTCTTTTATTTTTACGCTAATAATCCTAAGTAAAAAGGTGATTTATTAGGAAAATTATTTTCCATACCAAACCAAACCCAATTGTTTAAATTAGAGATTCTTGCATTCTCCCTGCTATTTATACATAGTTATTCAAAAGCCTTTTTCCCCCTAGAGGTCTAATGATAATTTTATGATGCTTTCTCACTTTCTCTATTCTTTCTGAGAGAAAGAATAATTTAATTAGCTATTCAGCCTTGACAATTACATTCAATTTAAATGTGACAAATAGCCTACTTCCAAAGGCCTGATCCTGGAGAGTGCTAAGAGCCTCCTGAGAAGACTAATGTGTTCTGACTTGCAGCAACATCAGTGGAAACTGAAGGCACCCAGCACTTTGTCAGGTTGGTCAATATTCGAATGCCTTATTTTCATCTACATCTTTGGCAGCATGAAACTTTACATTTTACCTTCACACCTTCCACACTGGTGGGTTATGTTCTTCCTTTATTGCTTTTGCTTATTTGTTTGCTGTTATTGCATTGCGTGTCTGTCAATGTCTAGGATGCAAATGATTTTTAAATCATTTTAATAATGGAAAGATAGTATTTTAAAATTCAGTGAGAAACAGCTTGCTCTGTAATATCTTGAGAACCTGCCAAGGATAATTTCTGAATGTACAACCCACAGTAGAATTAATGGAGAATGGTGGGCAATCGTAGCCTTTTTTTTGGCTATTTTGGAGGCTCATCTTGCTCAGCACAACCAGGGCCAGCTTTTTCAAAAGAGACTGGCAGCCTGCAACTTTCTAAGCTAATGGCTGAATTTACAAAAGAACTGAATGCCAAGTCAGGCAGAAAAAGAGTTCAGCAGCCTGCCATCTCTTCTGACAATAACTTGGAGAAAAGGGGAAAAGACAAGAGAGGTGAGATAAATACTGCCTACTGCATCCTTTTGAATGTGGCCCCCATGTTCAAAGAGGCTGCAGAAGGGCTGGGGGGATGTGACTTCATTGCCCACCATGTGCAGCCTGGGACTGGTGCAGGAACCTGTGTCCTCCAAATCCCTGCTCGCCTGCGTGCCACAGAGCTGTGGGGAGCTTGCCAGCAAGGGAAGTAATTTTAGAGTGTGATTGGGAAAATGATTCAGTTAGAAAATAGCTATTTTTGAAGGGCTACTTTCAGCTGGGCGCCAGTCCACAGCATGTTCGCAGGAACTGTTGCATTGCTGCAATGGAGCTTGGTAAAGGAGGCTGGGGCGCAAGGGAGACTCTCTGAAAGCTGGGACCTCCAAGCCTGGTGCTGCCACTGGGGGAAGAAGTTAATAGAAGTGGGTCTGCAGAACCTTCTCCCAGTTCACATCCCTGCAGCCTGTGGTAATGAAAGGTAAGGTGAGAGCTTTAATTTGACTCGCTCAATACTCGGAATTGGGCTTCTAGATGGACAAAGCTGTGAGATACAAAAGCCTGCTTGATGCTGTTGACGTAAAAGATTGAAGAATACCTCAAGCAAAGCTACAAAATAGCAAACATGCTGTTGAAGACCTGCTCTGTATTTTATATACCCCAAAACTTTACAAAAAAGCACTTCTGTACCCCTTGGGTGGCTGCTTCTTGGGTGAGAAGCTGCAGGTGGATATCCTCTGTTGGTCACACACAGTGTGAATATCAACAAACAAGTTAAAATAGTTATCCCAGTGTGGATTTTCTTTACTTTCTCCCTTATTCTGCTGTCTTGCTCAAGTAGGTGCTGGATGACAGTCTTCTGAAGTCACTTACCTTTCTAAGTTTTTAATAGAGAAATTAAGTTCCTCATGCAACTAAGCAATACCATGCAATTTAATTTGTTCTCAAGAACTCATGAATCTAAGTGCATACAGAACTTAACTGAGGTTTGGCTGAAACATAAGTGTCACTGCTGCCAATTTTCGGAAACATTTAGTGCTTATCACAAAGGTGTTTGATCAAAGGCTCAAGTGGGTGAGTGGCTGACCCGCCTGTTCGCTTTGCACCCTGTGGAGAGGTTGGAGACTTCTTAGCCCAATCTTGCACAGATCCCCAGAGGGGACAGCAGAGTAGAACTGATGGGGAAAAGGGGCGTTTTGCTTTGCTGCTTGGCGACTGCTACCTTTTCTTCTGGAGCATTTGTGCTATAAAGAGACATAGCGGCAGGCTGCTATATCTGGGCGGGTGAGCAGCATGCGAGGAAAGCGGCATATCATATTTTAAACAAAAGCTGAACTTCTGCTAGGAAGCAGAAGGCAAAGAAAGAAAATAGCTGCAAGGAGGGTGCCCTTCTACACCTGCCCATTCCTGCCTCAGGGCGTGCTGAGCAAAAAGAGGAAGGTGTCAAACTTTAAAAAAAAAAAAAAAAAAAAGCCATGCAGAGGGTTTCTGTTTTAAACGACTTTTCTTTTCAGATTGAGTGTTTCTGTTATTTATAGCTGCGTAAAAGATATTTTATGCATGCTAACTATGCAACCTTTCAGCATGTAGCAAAAGGAGGACTGCAAAACTGCCGAGTCTGCAGAAAAACACTTTTTGGGGAAAAAAAGGCAAAGCTATGTTCAAGACCAGATTCAGCTGCATCCAAAATCTTCCATAGACTGCAAAATTATCTTCAAGTTTCCCATTTTTTCTGGTTTTAATGTTGGCCACTATCTGGGCACAAGGGAAAAATCTACTGGAGCAACAGCAGCAATTTGCAGCTGTTTTGCAAATGAGCAATCAAAGCAGTGGATAGGGGAAATGATTAAAAACTTCTTCATTTAAGTCTTAAGACTGAAACTTAAGAGGAGACTTATTCCATTGCAGATCTACTGTAACTAGTTTAGAGTTCTAGAGTATAATTTAGCCTGTAATGAGCATTTACCTTATGAAAATGCAGCAGCAGAAATACGTGGAACAAAAAGGCACAATGAAGATCTTTTTTCTCCAGAAGCTCAATTCCCCTTTAAGTCCTCTCAAGGGATGTTCTCCTAGCTGTACCGTGTCTCTCCTAGCTTCATTGGTTAGCTTCCAGTTAAATTAGGTAGTCAATGTACTCTAACGCAGGCATTGGAAACTTTTCAAGCACTGCTCGCCAAATTATATTTTCTCTTCTGACTTAGAGTTTTGGCGTGCTAATAGGCAACATTTTGGCAATCAGAGATGTGTCCCCCCATGAAAGCAAGCTGCCACTGAGCAGCTGAAAGTCAGGCCTGCCTGGCAGGCAGGGGCTGTTGGCTTCAGCTGAACCGTCAGCTGCATCTCCAGAAGCTCCAGTTCTCATTTTGCGGTGCGTTTGGCTGGCTCTGGTGCAGGTGCTCTGCTCTCAGCTCCTCACACCTAGTCTGTTAGCCACGTCCTCTGGCTCAAGCTTAGAAAATAGGGGGTTTATTCCCCAACTTGGTAGCTGCTATGCTATGTCACCCTGATCCGATGCTATGCCACCTTGATCCAATTATTTCTTTCCACTTGTGTGGCTCCCCCTCCCATCTGTTGTCCTATTTCTCTCCTTAGTTTGAGAAATATTACAGTTATATATATATATATATTTCCTGTTTCAAACTTTAATGCATTATCATAACTGCCTTGGAAATGTAATCACAATCTTGTCTGAGTTTATAGTCAGCTTCCCCACATCCAAGCAGGAAGTAAAGCCTGTCCTATTGGCTCAAGACTCGTAGTCCAGGGAGATAGAGTTCTGCTCTTAATGATACAAGAGAATAAAATGTAGCTCTGAAAAAGATGTGCTGTTACTAAAGGTGGGCCTCACTGCTGTTCAAATGCCAGTGTGACATATTGTTTTCTAATGAAGGGAAATATATTCCCTCTCTCTGGAGTAGACTGTGTTGATTTAATCTGTGTTTTATGATCAAGATTCTAAATTTCATATGTTTTATATTTTATAAGTAGTAAGCAGGGATTTAGCTGCATGACATCCATTAATATCAATACAGCTATCCCCATGCACTTCTTTAAAGGACTGTTTTCTATATAACAACATGGAATTTTGCTACTGTATTTCTCACTATCTCTGTAGGAAAAAAAGTGATAGCTAATGTGAAGGCAAGCACATGTTTTATTACTGCTCTCAAAGCAATAAGTATTTTCAGTACTCTGAATTTTTCTGCTGATGAACAACTACCATTGTGTAACATCAAATAGCTGCTTTTTTGTTGGTTGGGGACAGTAACAAAATGATTTAAGGCAAGAAATCGCTAAGTATTATTTATTTTGCTGCTTTTTTTTTTTTTTTTTTTTTTTGCTTTAGAGCTTTAGAGACTTGCTATGCAATAAATTAGAGACAACTTTCTCCAAATTGAAGTATTATTAGAAAAGGAATGTACTCTTTTCTAGCTGAAATCTCCCAGGTGCGATTCCTTCCTCACACATAAATACAAGTGACCCAGGCACTTCTGAGAGTAAGCATAGAAAAAAAAATTCCAAGCAAAAGATATGAACTTTATTGTTTGACCTTGTTCTTCCAAACCACGTTTTCTGACTTTTATCTCAGCCATTGCATCTGGCTCATTGTGCTTCCCACTACTCAATGACAAAATTCATATCTCGGGTACTCTCTGTTCGCCATGTCGCTACCTGGGAGCGCAGAGCAGCTCAGGGATGCACATCTGTTATTCTGAGTATTTGCCAGTAAAAAGAAAGAGCTACTGGTATGATCTACCGCCAGTGAGTCTCAGGCATTAACAAAACATGCTATTTGGCTCAGCTTGGCAAGAGTGCTTTGTTAATTTTAATATTTAATTTTGTTAAAGCTTTGAGCCACAAGGCAAGAAAAATATTAATGAAAAAACAGATGCCTTGATATTCAGTGACAACTTTTTTTCCTTTTCAGTCAATGCCAAGAGCCTGAGGGTGAGCAGTTCACAAAGCAAAGCAAAGGTTTTCAGTCTGGTGTTTTCTGTTCTTTTTCTACATTCTCAGAAATAGCGACCCCTTCAGCGTAACATCCCAGCTGCTTCACCAGAGAGCAGAAAAATTATTTCTGTGTGTTCTTCTGGAGCATTTTGGGAAGATATTGGTACTCTCCCCAGTGCTAGGAGCAGACTAGAGGTAGCATTTTTTGAGGCTCCTTAGGTGAAGCAAATTTTAATGAAAGTTTTGCCATAAAAACTAAGAAGCTGATGGAAAAAGAAAGCCTTAAAAACAGAAAAGGAGACAGCTATGAATATCTGAATAATATTAGAGTAATTTGAAAGTTTGACCTTAAGTAATGCAAAGCATTTCCAATAATATGTTTTGTAGGCACTCTTTCTTGGTATTAATGCCAAAAAGATACCAAAATTAGAGTCTCATTTTGAGGGTAGCATTTGAGGCAAAAAGAACAAAATACAATTCAACTGAGCAGAAGTAGTACCTTTAGCTGCAATATATGTTATATACGTAACTAATATGTATAATATTTTATAATATATGTAATGTATAATTTTATCAATAGAAAGGTAATCAGCTAGAAATGACCGAGGAGACAAAGGTTCCAGATTTTTTCACTTATATATTGGACAGTGATGAAGTGCTAGTGATGGTGTCCTGGTCCTGCACACACTGGCTGTGTGTAGGTGATAGAGCTGAAGGAGAGGAATTAGTTATTTTGCAGCTATGCAAATTCTGAATCCCAGGGACTGCCTGATCTTAGGATGTTACTCCTGGATTCTTCAGCCTAACAAAATTTCTACTTTCTTTCTACTTTCTTTGGCTTCCACAAAATGGATGCTAAAGGGGGTGGGGACTGGTGTCTATAAATGCATCTGAAGAAAAAAGATCATAGAAAGAAAAAGACAATTTAAACTGAAAACTAGTTCTGGTTCAGGAGCAAATGAGTGCAAATCATATATGAATATACTGAAGACAGGCATTTGAAGAAGTTTCTAGCTGTTAATCAACTTTTTGGACAGTGTTCCCATAGAAGGAATTAAAGCAAAAAACTGACCTGCCTTTAAGATGGAGCCTGAGGTGTGTTATATGAGGTAGTACTCAAAGTTACAGAAAACTAAATTTAATGAATAAGATGGTCCTAGAAGACAAGTGTTTCAAGGTGGATAAAACCCCCATGCCATACATATTTGGGGTTTTTTTCCTGATCATAACTAAAATGGGTGCTGCATTATCACATTATCACAAAGAAAACTGTGCAGATTGCAGGTGTTATTTCTTACTCGAGGAATTTAATGTATGATCACTAGTTTTTATATTCTATAATTCTATGCTTAGCAGAATATTACACTTTTTTTTCCTTCTTGACTGTATAGCTGTACTCTGTAGAAATATACTATATACTGAAATAAAGTATTGCTGTGTCCAAGGAAGGCTATATAATTTGCTCTTATACTGCATATAAATGCCAAATCATTATGTCCTCCAAATTGTTGCTGAAAGAATTTCCAAAAAAAATAACTTCCCAAAGAATTTCTAGAAACAGGATATTTGAAATTATAAGTAAGGGGGACCTGATTATTATCAGGAGCAATGGTAGCAATATGATGAAAACAGAGAGAAGATACTCAGTTTACTGAAACTTGCTGAAATACTTGCAGCAAAGTATTCTCTGTAATTATTAGAGCAGTTTGCTGCTTGCCAGTGAACAGGAGGGCTTTATTAAAGCTATAAGTATTTAAACCATAACCCCAAGAAGTGAAGTGTTTTTCAAAAATTCTTTGATGCTGTTGATTACATTTCTATGGCTAACCTCTACCTTGGTGTTTGGGTTGCTAAAATCTTTACTTTTACCAGTATCTAGTGCAGCTGCATTTTATCTCTTGCAGTCTCTTCCATAATTTAATCCTAATTGGGAATGTAACTAGGGACAAGGGTTGCACCATAGTTCTGATCCTCTTCTGGTGCACAGTATTAATTGGCTAAAATTATTGAGATCTTCTGAAAGTCTGGTCGTCCTCTGAATCTTTGTGCTCTACTCAGCGCAGTAAATGCTGACTTTTAAAATCACAAATAACTGTTGTAGGTTGGCTGGGAAATGGATTTAGAAAGTCAGGCTTTACGCGATTTTGCGAGGAAAAACTTCTCGGGGATACAAAATGAAAGAAGAAATAAGCGTGATATTTTACCAGCACAAAGGTTCCTCAAGGTCTCCTCCATCCAGAATCCAGCTGAGGAGCAAGAAGAGCACTGTTTACTAAAAGACGGACTGTGAGCATCAAAGCTGCTTGTTCTTTAATTGATCTCTCACACTGAGAGCATTCGGGAGATCTATACTCATGATCAGGTTGTTATATGGAGAGCTAATATAGTACATTGTACTGAGAACTGCTTGGTATTAAGTCCATGAGCTGGCTACTTTTGCAAATACCACAGTTCTCTTGAATGTTCATTTTGAGGCAGACATTGCTTTGTACATTTACAGTGATGATTTGTCTTTCAGATCCACTTTTTTTTTTTTTTTTTTTTTGTCTCCTCCTTTTGCTTGCTTTAGAAGCACAAGATATAACACAACGGAGGAAAATGCAGATTAAATAGGTTTCTCGCCCCTAACAAGACAGACTAAAAACAGGGAAACTCGCCATACAACAATCCTAATTCAAACATCAGATTGTCCGTACCTTTTGCAGGATATTTTCTGATCTTCCTTGTGTGCAGTACATGCTGCAAGGCTCCACTAACATCCACATTTCACTACTCTTATGACCCAGCTTTCTAAAATAGGCCAGATTCAGCAGCTCTAAACTTAGAAGTTTGAAAGTTAAGTGCAAACCCTCATAAGCAGGACATTTTTCATAGTCTGCCCATGGGACTGTACTTAGTCCAGTGAAACACCAGAATAAGGGTTAAATGCAATAGCTGTTTGTTGAGCAGTCATAATGCTATTTCAGAAGAGACACTTTGATACTCAGTCATATTGACCTTTAGTTTTTTATCACTGTAGATTAGTCTCCTCTTTCAAGTTCTTCCCCAGGCCTCTTCAGTTAATATCTTCTTGATGAGATGATGACTACTAATTAGAAGATTAAGTTCTGCTAGGAAAAGTTCGATACTTTCTGAGTTGCCCTTAAGAACTGCTGCTGCTGGGAGATCCAGTCAGTGAAAACAGATTAATGTTCACTGGTATCCTGCCTATCTTGGTAACATAAAGCTGCGTGCAGATCTCCTGCGTTCCCATCTGATATTTGTCCACAGTCCTACCTTCCTCTGTAGCACTACACAGTCTAGTCTGTTCCACCCCCATCCTCTCAGGTTGCTAGAAAAGCAGAGATGATGATGAACTCCCTCCTTCCTCCAGTGTTTCTTCTAACATTCTGCAAACAGCCTCTTCCGTAGCTGTGGTAATTCTTAACACTCTTCAATAAAATGCCTTTCGCAATCATTTCCCAGCAGAGGTGTGATAGCTATAACCTATCTCAGGCGCTCTCATATTAAATTCCCTGACACCAAATGGATTATGGCCCTCAGTGTCTGTGATATTATTAAGAACAGCACTGTTACACTGGAAACTCACTTGACCCTCACCTCTTACATTAATTCTTAGAGTTCCCTCCATGGCTGCCTAAAGAGAAACAAATATCTGGGATCCCTGAAAATATCTAAGCCATGAAAGGCATGGGGTACTGATTGACAGTCCTGATTTTGTCTTCACCCTCAAAGGGAAGCAGACACCTGTGAAGCAGAGCAAAGATCCTGGGGTAAGAGGAGCAGGTGAGCGGCACCATGGGTCCCTCAGGAGCACCTTTGCCTGCTCACATCTCCTTAGCAGCTTGGCTCTTCCTCAGAGTGGGGAACTGGTTGTGTTCAGAGCAGGTTCAGGTGCATCTCTGGGCAAACTCCAGTTAAGAAGGCCCCCACTGCACATGGTGCTTCTGTTTCCCAGCACATTTTCAATTGTTCTCATGCATGCCTGGCAAACTCGGATTCCCTCTCTCCCCTGGGCACAGCTAGCTGAAGGCAAGGAGCCCCAAGGCACACTAAAACTAGTTCTAGTTCCTGCTTCGTGAGGAGAGCTAACTTTGAATAGTTAGAAAGAAAGAAGAAAGAAAGTCTAATTTAACTCAAAATGGAACTGGCTTTTTTGGTAGTAGTAGTAAAATTTCTGAGTTGAACAGTTACAGCTTCTTCTATATCTTCATGTATGCATCTGCATGGTTAATGATGTAGATCTTTCTCAGTTCTGCTGGATGTAGGAAGAAATCTATTTAAAATTAATTCCCCCTCAAAAAGTTTGCAAAGCTGCCATTGCTACTACTGTTGTAGTGTATTTGCAGTGGAGAGGTCTGCTGCATCTCAGGCTTCATCCCGAAAAAAAAACAAGGACTCTGCCCCTTACTTTATGAGCAAGGCTTGCTCCAGCCCCTTCCTTGCTTGTTTTCCTGAGTTATTCTGTTTAGAACCAAGACTGGAGAAAATAGTTGCAGAATGTGAGAGCAGAGTTGCTGAATGGGGTCATTGTTCAAAGTGGCTCTGTGTTGGTGGTGACACTGGGTTAGCAGAAAAGTCAAATGAGGGGTATATGGCTTATGATCTTGGGGTGGTGAAGGTGCTCCATGCCAATCCCCCTCCACTAATTATCAGGTCTTAATGACATGTGGGAAGCCAGCTGGTGAAATAATTCTTGGGCTCTGGACAGTGACCTGGCCCGGGCATCCTGCTGCTCTCACTGCAGCATTTTCAACCTGGTGGAGCCAAATAAGATTGCCCTCAACTTGCATTAGGAATGAAATATGAGTCTTTTAAATAAAAGTACTTCAATCCTTAATTGCTAGAGGATTTCACTAGCTTTGCCTTTTTACTGTCTTGCCCATGCAATGTTTTATTTTATTTCTATGCCTGTTCGGGAAGTGAGCCTGGTCCGTAATGTCCTGTAGGCACCCATTGCCCTGGAGGAGGGGAGGCTATGAGGGCATGGGAGTGACTGGCACGTCCTTGCAACGACACAACTGCTATTGGGGTGGAAAAAGTATTCTACTTCCTTCTGTGTCACTGTCAAGCATCAAGGCGATAACTTTTGGTGTGGTGAAGCACATATAAACACGCTCATCCAATCTTTAGTAGCGTTAAAAAGGCTCTGACTCAGTCAGGCTGAAGGGAGGTCAAGCCTGAACCCTCCTCCTTGCAGCAAAAGAAACTGTAAGTGACAGGGCCTAGGTAGGCGGATAGCTGAGCTGTCTAGTGAGCATGGCCAGACAATGCAGAGAGGCATCAGCTCTGAGGATGTAAAATACAATTAGAGGCTCTGCTTTGGAACCCAGCTTACACAGTTGAAGGCTGCAAGGTCCAGGGACTCTGAGTGTGCCTCACTAGGAATATGCTGTAATAATCTAAAATATATATATATATAGTTAGGGACAGCTAAGAAAGACTACTGCCACTTATTAGCAGCCCCGTAGAGATACACTTTCAGGTAAAACTGAGTATCCTTTAGCATGTATGCCGCAGGTGAGAGATGTAACTCTGCTGTCCCTGCATCAGTCTTGGTTTAAACAAACGGGAAGGAAATTGCTACTGATTAACGTAACGGGCCCACTTTTCACAGCCACTGCACACATTAAAATTGGTTTTACGCCCCCATGAATTTTGCTTGTGTAAGAAGTAGCAGTTGTTTCACTCTCAGCTACAGGTACATATGAGTCAGGTATCTGCGCAAACTCCTGCTTTGAAACCTTCCTTCTGTGCTTTCCAGGCACTGCTTCTTCCAAGCCAAAGTTGCTCACTCTGAAAAGAGGCAGTTACCTTGTGTGTATGGAAAGCATAAAAAACAACTGAATAGTGACCTGCAACAACTCAGAAATGAAAAGGAAAATGCTAAAAAAACAGCATCTGTGATCGCATGGGCTGACAACAGCATTATTTGTTTGCGTTTTCAATGAAATTCATTCTGCTACTCTCTTGTGGTTGTCCAGAGAGAGCAGCAGAGTGTTGTGTCAGTTCAGAGCATGGGGATGGGGAAAGGAGAGATGTTCATGGGAACAGACTCTGAAATTTTCAAATGGAAACAAAGGTTTTTTTTTTTTTTTTTTCTGGGGTGTCCAGATCTGCATCGGTGCAGGGGTGTCAGCTCAGGGCAGCTGCTGCTGGGTGCAGTGACAAGCTGTCGGGCTTGCTGCTTTCACCTTCATTCTGAATTGAGATTTGCTGGAGCAAAACCCTCTCTAGTCAAAGCTCAGTGCACACAGCACTGTGTTTCCTTGTGGTTCTTTCTTTTTTTGTCCAGGACTGATCAGATCTTTTTTTATGCAGCTGTATAGATTTTCTCCATTTTCTTTTTCTGAGCTGGCATGAAATACTGAATGGGAGTGTATAGGCAAAAGCAGTTCAAATAACAATTGTACTATTAAGCTAGTCAGAAATCAGCCAGGAAAGAGCAAAAATAGGGCAGGAGAAAAGGAAAGAGAAAGATTCACAAACTTTCTGTCAAGGTTAAAGGATAATTTGGAAATTGATGTTGGAATCAATTTATTTGAGCTCCACCTCCCTTCTCCTCCCCTTCTTCCGTCTGTCCTGTCTTCCCTGCAGAAAAAATAATGCCAAAGATCTCAGGGGGCCAGTCCTGCAGGAGGAGATGCAAATCAATCTTCTTGCTGAAATGAAGAATGGAAAAGTTCTTCAAAACTTTGCCATCTACTGATAAAAATGTAAGACTTATGATTGATTTGTTTCCCCTTCCTTATTAATTTTTGCTATCCTCAGACATTAAAGAAATGTTAGCCTCTGCTCTTTACCCTCTTCCTCAGTTCATTAGGGGAATAAAAAAAGTTTATTTTCTCTTGCCTTCTTTCTTTGAGCATCATGCAGTCTTTTTTTTAGCATGTTTCTTGCAACACAGAAAATCTGAAATATATATAAAACAACGAGATAAAACCTTAAACTTTCACTAAATTTGTGATAAAAACATATGATTTAGCTTCAAGGTATAGATTAAATAAAGATGCTTACGTCTCCTTTTTTCCTTACACCTTGTCCCTCAAGAGTAGGGAGTCTTTGGTAATACCGTTGGGTGGCGGAACATTTGTTTTTTTCCCCCCCAGTGTGATTGGCTCTGTGTTGGGCAGCACTGCTGGCCATGGTGTGTCCTGCTACGGGAGGTGATGCTACCAGCAGAAGTGTTTTATACAAGGGGATGACTGGCACTAGGAGGGGGCTATAGGTGGTATGTGGGGCAGGAGGAAGGGAAGGAAATGAAGAGGATGTGTTATGTGCAAAATCAGGGTGGAAATGAAGGAGAAAAGATACTGCTTTAAAACATCGGATGACTGATAAAGGACATTATTTTGCTGTCAAATTAATCATAGAGGAGAAAGGGAGATTATTCACTGAATGCATCATAGAGTCAGTACATAAAGGATTAGAAACGCAGTCTGCGCCATAAAGCTCTCACCCAGCAGTGGAAGAGTAATGCTGCTGTTTTTGTTGTGCTGTCTTCAGGCTGACAAAGTTCTAATTTTGTTTCCCAAAATAGCATTACGTTTCCCACACAACAGGCTCTCAATCTGTGTGTGTTGGTGTTGGCTGCCCAGCACAATCTGATGTCCAAACATGGGTGATTTAGAGAAACCTGTCACCTTATGGCAGCCCAGACCATACTCATGAAGGACGCCGGTGCAATTTCTTGCTCAGCTTCGTGGTCTCCTGGTTGCCTTTAATTGCTGCTATGGCATTCCCACTTGCCAAGGGGCTGATATCCAGTGCCCTGCAGCCGTACAATCTGGATGCTGTTTCCATCATTTTGCTACTTTCTTCAGTTTGGGTCCACTCTGTTGGAGGAATGGAGTCTCATCCTGAAACACGTTCATCCTCTCACCCGCTCTGTTCTGAGTGCTGCCTGCCACCTTCCAGTGGCCACTACCACTGTGGCTACTGAGTGCTACCGAGTGCCTTGCACTGCAGGAATTCAGCCTGTCTTTCAAAGAAATGCTTAAACCCAGGGAAAGCAGGTGAAGTGTCTGCATCAGGCTGGCAAACTGCAAGAGCTGACGTAGGAAAACTGTGCACTTCAGCTCTATTGCTTCCTATTCACTGTGATTTTGACGACCCACTTGATTGTGGAGGCAGATTTAAAAATAAGTTCTAGCACCCTTTGGTTATCAGGATGCCCCGTACTGCTGATCTATAGTGTTCAGAATGGGTAGCTGGTGAGGAACATAAGGAACAGGCTCAAATCAAGCCTATAAGCAAAAGCCAGAACTCAGAGGAGCGTTTTGCCCTCCAAGCTCACAGCAACCCAAACCATTTTACATGCAGGTTTCACAGGAAGGTGGAGTTACAGTGCGATTCCCTGCCATATGTTCGAGCCAGGCTCACTTATATCACGGAATTCACATATACTGGGTAAAAGTGGAAAGCTGAGCTCTTTTCCCCATTATTCTTAATTGTCTCTCTCCAGTTGTTTAGCAGTATATTTATCTCAATGTTAAGTTCAGAAAGGAGGGATGTATTAGATGTTCAATGGCATAAAGGTTGAGCCGCGTGAGTACAGCATGAGAAAGATAGCTAATGTCTTCCTGACTTATAAGCCTTGCAGAATCACATTTTCATCCATTATAAGCATTTTGAAGGCAGGAAATGTACTTTTGTTTTAAAAGAAAAAAACACTTCACATGAGTAGCTTATGTTTTCTCATTGATCTTTTAGTAACATTCATACCTTTCTCTTTTTCATGACTTCCTTCAGATGATAACTTCACTTAAAGCAGAAATTTGGTTAACTGTTGCTAAGTGTATTGCTTTCCTCTTTGGACTATACCATACATTTAAGCTAACTTATTTGACCATATTTCTCAAAAGTATCATATTTTTTTCTCCAGCATATTCTGATTCTTGTCAAGCACTGAAGCAAGTTCTTCTTGAACAGCATATTTTCTATTTTTTCAAACTACAGTCATTCATGAATGAAAACTCATCCTGAGCACAATCTGTTAACTTTTACTCTTTAGGTAATTTCTTCCTCTAACACATATTGTCATGCTAAACTTCCTCTTGTCTAGCTTAACTAGAGTATTTCCATGACAGTTTTCACCAGGCATTTAAAGATGTGTTCTTAAGTGTGTTTTTTTAAGTTCATTCTGCAGGAAAGACACCAGGGTTGTCTTTAGTAAGTTGATTCTGTCTTTCTTCCCCCTTTCCATTGTATCTAAGTTTGTAACTTTTCTTGTATTCCAGCTTTGTTCTAAATCTTTCTGCACATTTGAAGTTAAATTAATTGTTTTCTCAGTCGCCTCTCTTCCCTATCCTAAATTTGAGTAATGTAGGAAAAGGTTATAAACTGGGCAGAGGGTTTCAACTATTTTCTTGAAGTGGAATGAAGCCAGCTTGAAAACAAAACTCAGATCAAACAAACCAAACCAAACCTGAAGCTGCTAAGCGGCAAAGCAAGATTATTTGTATTTAAAATTTCCCTAATAAAACTACAAAACTGCTTAATTTAGCCCTGAAAACAAAGCAAAAAGCATTATTGACAAGAGCTGGGAGAAAGAAGACTGTTGATAATAGTGATCATACTTGGCACTTTTCTTCTGCAGAAAATGCCTTACAAACATCAACTAATTAATCAAATACAGTGCATTTCACACCCTGTGGATTCTCTCTGGTACAGTTTCTAAGCTTTGTTGTTTCTGTGATAGCCAGCCAAAGTATATTGTCATTAGTGCCCTGTGTTTAGAAGTGTAGTAGAGCTTCCTTTGATGGGAAATGGGCCTGGTTTAGGCTAAATTTGCTCTGTGACAAGCGGTGACTGTGTGCTCTATATGACACTTAATTAAACATAGCAATGCATCTGAATGTATCTGCATTTATTCCTGTTTGATTGCACCTGACATAGGGATGAAACATCAGATTCTGAAGTCTTACTCTTATTTTTCCACATGAAGCAAATACATCCATTAAAAAGCTGGCCATGGATGGTGCTAGCCGTGGACCTGCACCTTCACAGTATGTAAAATATCTTGTAGCACATGATCACGCTGTCATGCATTATGGACTGATATATTTTTTCATTTTGATTACTTCAGTCTATTTTTTCCTCTCCAGCTTTTCTCTCTTTGTCATTCCCAGAGATACAAAATGAGCAGAAAGACATATTTGTAAGTGACAACATCCATTTCCTTTGCACTGGTAAGTAAAATTAAGCTTTCTTTTTAGCAAGAAGAAAATTACTCTGCCATTTGTCTGTTATTGGCCTGCCTTTTACAAAATATTGTGCTGTTCAAAGCTCAAGTAGTCTGCCACAAATACAGCTATGCTGCAGAACATTTTACAAATAGCATGTCACGGCAGCAATCAGCTCAGCCCTAGCATTAGAGAGGAAAGCAATTTGGCACCAATTTGTCATTTACATCTGTGCAGAGCGACTCTGAAGTGCCAAGGAGCAGTTCTCGAGTCAACCCTACGTGCCACATGCTCACCTCTCCATAGGTAGCTGAGAGTGGCAAGGTGCCAGCCATGTCCCTTGAGGACATGAGGGGAGGATAGTCCCCAAAACCTGTACCTGGTACCCCTAACAACTGCCAGCCTGCTGCAGGGTTATTGCAACTAATTGCTGCCCAGCACATGATGCTTGGGCAGGAGACAAATCTTTGCATCTTGCATTTGTGACTGTTTTGCATCTTCCCTGCAAGCAGGAGCAAGGTAGGGGGCCTTTGGAGACGTGTGCGTTAGTAGGCAGGATGAGAACTCAAGCAGAGAATATTAGATGAGGCCACTGACTGCCCTGATTGCCACAATCCATTCGTTTTCAGGCTCTTTTCTTTGGAGCACAGTTTATTAGAAGCAGAAATGGGTTAATTCCGCGTGGTCTTAGTCAGTTTTCAACGTCCTTTTGCAGCAAAAATCTGCTTCCTTTTGCATGATATTCCACATTCCACTGTGTCATAAAACACTGGTAATAGTATAATAATAAAGCTGGGAAAGGTACAGAGAAGGTCTGCAGAGTGATCAAAGCACTAAAATGCCTTTCCAGCCAGGAGAGATTAAACAAACCAGGACTCTTCAGCACCAGGAGGAGATAACTGATGCAGAATGAAATACAGGCCATAAAAACATTAGGAAAGTTTCTTCATTAATCCTCATACAGCAGTGTTATGAGGCACCCTGCGAAATTACTGGGTAACAGGTTTAAAATGAAAATAACAAAGCATTTCTTCATCTGATTCATAATTCGGTTTCAGAACTCATCACCATCAGCACAAGAGACCAATCATTTAAACAGTTTCCAGAAGAAATCAGCTCATTCAGGGAGGAAAGCTCCATCAGGAGTTAATAACACACAGAGGTATTTAAACACAAAAATGTCCATGAGGCACAAGGCTGTTGTTTGGGGGAAAGTATTGCTGTATGTATGTCTAGTTCTGATGCTCTCCCCTAAATCACTTGCCATCAACCACTGCTGAAGAATGTACCCAGCTACAGGGATCGTTGGTCTGATCCAATATAGTGATTAATTTGTAAAAAGCCCTCAGCTGAAGTCAGAAAGGTAACATTAAGCATTCTACATGTCCCCATGGAAATAATCAGTCCATATTAAGTGCACAGAGCACAGGTGTATGTCCCAAGAAAATGGAAACTGAAATTAAGCAGTTAATGAACTTCCTGAAAGCTGTCTACCATCAGAAGTGAGAATTAGACCTCAGGATCTCCCTGTTCTCTATTTTGTGATTCAAAAGCTATCAGAGGACTCTTCAAATAACAGTGAAGGATATAGCTTTTTATCAAAGATGGAAGCTAAAGCCAAGTGCTATTTTCAAACTGAGATTTAGATGCCTTGGAGGATCCATCTGCCAATGCACTCTGTGGCTCTGGTGTTCTGCTTGTGTTCTTTGGGTAGGGCAGAGCACAAAATGTGGTGAAAGAACAGTTGTTGTCCAATGAGAAGAGATGATTTCCCACACGGCCTTCATACATAGACATGACAGGGGACACTTTTGTAACAAGGGACAATTTTTGTTGATTTAAGACCTACTACAAACACAGTAAATGTGAGAACAGAGTTTCTGCAGGGCTTGCAGAACCTTTATGGCTCCATTGCATAGGCCAACCCAACATCCTTGTATCCAAAAAGCAGGTTGAGTCGGTAGGTAGGTGAGTAAAAGCTATCCTGTATTTCCTGTGTGGAAGGGCCATCTACATCATCATAACACAATTCTTGTGAGCACATTCACAGGAGCCACCAGTAGAATATCTCCCTATGAAAGACAGGGTGTGGGTTTCTTCTGAGGAGTGTCTTTGTGGAGAGTGAGATAACAGTTTGGGATCATGGGTTTTCTATCCTTATGCATTGCGTACTGCTGTCACTCACAGAGCTAATGCAAAGTACCCGTGAGATGCTAGTACAGGAAAAGCAATTTTACGAAAATCAAAAGATGCATAAAAAAATGTAGGTACTTGGGGGCATTCTATGGGCCTGCGGGGCTTAGAGTGCATCTAAATCTGTTTTTTTTCTAGGTTTAATCTGCTTAAACTAGTTTCAAGAGTAAGGAATCTGAGGAGCAAGTCATGATCCCCCTGGAGTCACAGGCAGAAATTCCTAGTATGTGAGAGCAGTCAGAAGGTGAAGGAGATGGAAAACAAGATTAAAAACAGTGAGAGATTAGATCAATGTTGGTATCAAAACATCTGACTCCTGTTGGTTTCAGTATACCTGGACCTAGAGCAGTACCAAAATATATAGCTATTTATAACTTTAATTACGTATTAAAATAGGAGACAGTGTTTGAAATGTGGCTGCAGTCAGCAGGATAACATGATGCCGCTCTGGCTTTTAGTTTGGTATTTCCTGAGGTCTGATTTTCGCATTACCAACTTCACAAATGCCAAATTGGATCCTAGGTTAGTGAGACTGATACAGAAGGAGCTATTATAGCTCTTCTCCATGTCTCAGTGTAGCTGGGGATTTGACCAGACATAGAATAACCTGCAGCTGCTTCTTACTTCACCTTTGCAGAAAAAGAGCTTCCTACGGACACTGCTGACTCAGCACATGATTTTTACACTTTTTTTTTTTCCCAGACAAATATATAATAGTGTTTTTCTAACTAGCTGGTGTCATCCTCCAATCTAAACTTGGAAATCTATGAATCAGAAACACAGAAGCTGGAGAAGGAGTTGTGCTTGTGTCAGGAGGAAATACTTTTATTTTGCAATATTAGTATTCACAATTTACAAGTTTAAAAAGCATTTGGGACTGCAGTTAGAGAACCCTCCTTGCATATATTTGAGGACATTTGAAATTCAGGGTTAACAAGCAGCTATTTGCAGTGATGTATTTGTAGAGGAAGAAAGAACCATAAATATTTCTTACTTTAGTAGGAATGAATTCGAGCGATCGGAAAAAGAGCCAGGAGATGAACTGAGCTTCTACATAGGATTTGCATTGCACTGGAATGCTGCTTCTGTTAAGATTTGCTATTTTAAGTTTTTGAGACTGGTGCAGGCTTATCCTGATTTAAAGACAGTACTGCCCCAGAAAGCCAGCATTTAAGATTTATATCCTTGATAGAAGGGCATTGAATAAATGTTCTATAGAAACAGTTAGTCTTTTGTCTTATGCTCCTGAGAAATCTGCAAAGTAGATGGAAGAGGCCAGCACCTAAAAATCATTAAAAATTAAGTAAATTTGTAATGTTATTATTTGCCCTTGATGGGCGAAACAGGAGTTACTGCACATTTAGCAACTCAACTGCGATGAGAAGACAGGTTACAATTGTGCGATGAGTTTGTTTAAGGAGTTTTTCAATATGTAATTGATGAAATACAATGCATTGCAGTAATATGTAATTTTACACTATTCAACACAATTATCAGAATACAGCAGAATAATAGCTTTTTAGTTTTTTTTAGCTCAACGTATCTGAGGAGACACTTCATATCTGGCTTATTGACAACAGTTATTATGGCTCCAGGGATAATGTTAAAATCTATCTTGCTTTTCCCCGTTCAAAGTTTTAAAATCTATTTATTAATGTAGTGGATATATTCTTGGTATTTCTATTACATATGGTTTTGATGGAAATAAATATTCTTCACTCCAGCCAGCTGAAATCCAACTAGCATTTTCAATTAGAAAGGTGCTAATTTTTAAATAGTTACTCATCCTTTTTATTAAGGTTGCTACTTTCCTAAAAACTCTCTTGTGTTTATACAAGTTCAGTGAGATGAAGTAGGAGCTGTATGATATACCAGGACTGGAGCTGGTGATGGAAGGGAAAAGTCTTGTCACTGCAGCTCCTTGACCCAAAACATCGACCCTTATTCCCAACGCAGTTTTTAGGTGATGATACCCCACAGACGAGGAGGTGTCCAGTGCAGTGTCACATAGCTCCCTGACTACTGCTTCAGGGACATCTGCAGTCTTTGATTGCAGCTGTGTCTTTTCTTCTTGTCTGCAGACATTTCTTCTTTCAACACTTCCGAGGTCTTGACTTTACCAGTATCTTCTGCCAGTATGTTTTATGAGGAAATACAAGAAATTTAAATGTACCCTTAAGTAAAAGTGGCTTGGTTTTCAGAATTATGCTAAAACACCTGTTCTCTGAACTGTGAAACACCTGGGAGGTGCAAGAGCCTAACCTGTAGGACTGTGCTGCACCTGGGCAGATAAGTAGGCTTGGTTCTGTAAGTGCAAACAACGTGGCACTGGATATGTGGGCTCTTTCCTCTGTGCTGGGTCTCCTAGCTCTAGAGCAGGCATGGAGTATTCAGAATGCAAAATCACATTTAACAGGTTTGAAGGATTATATATTTCTCTCAATTTGAAAGAAGATTCTCCTCTGGTATACATTTGGTGTATTGCTCATCTATATTGACTGAAAAGTGCTCTGAGATCCCAAGTAGAGTCCACATGTATAGACTTTGATTTTCCAAAGCCATGTCATCAAGCCCTTTTCTAACTGTGCAAAATTAACTCCTAAGCAACTCTTGGCTAATCAGTAGCAAGTTGGAATGGGAAGCCTCTGCAAGTCTAAATAAGATCCTAGGCAGTTGAATTAAACTTTTTATTGCATATAATATCTATTATATTAAAAACACTGCTGTGAAATATCAGTTAAGAACTAAATGGACTCCCCTCTCCAATGATCTGGCTCCTCTTCTCCACACAAACCTCCTAAATTGCAGGGGAACAAACACGTCTTACCAAGTCTGAGAGCTTTCTGCTGTTAATCTGAATGTATTTGGTTTTCTCACTGAATCTGCCAACTTCCATTAGAGTCAACATGTAGTCGTGGGATTTGAACTAATTGCAACTTTGCAAGCACAAAAACTTGTAGAAGCAGAGGAAGGAGGAATGCATACTCAAGGGAAAAAGGAACTTTCCCAGCAGCCTCGCTGGAGGTGAAGGAGGGAGAAGATTTGGAAGGGGAGTATTAGTCAAACTGAAAGTCTGATAGGTGAGAAAGGAACATTTAGGACTGCAATAAATGGAGCAGCAGCCTGGGGTGTTTCATTCCTTCTCAAGAAGCAGGAGAGGCAGAGGAGGACAAGGGAAGGCAGCCAGCTCAGACCTCAGCATGACACCTAGAATTGTTTTAATTAATAAGAGGTCAATGGAACTGGAAATAGAGTTCCTTGGTGCAAAGTAGGGTCATGTCAAATTTGCACTTCTTTTGGTTTCCCCCTCCAATGATGTATTAAACTTTCTTATGCTTTGGACATTCCCACTGGTGACTGAGAGCTCACATGTTTTTGTGACCTCTTTATTTTGACCCTGGGATATGTCTGTAGGACAGAAAAAAAAAAAGAAAACAAAAGAAAACTAGTGACAAGAAGAAATATCCTCATCTAAAGTAAATTGTGCTCAGATTTTAATTATCATCTCTTGTGACTTCTCAGCAGGAATGTGCACAAATGTACGACTCGCTTACAGGAAGTATCCTGCAGCACTGTGTCTCTTGGCTGCCCTGGGATCTGTTATCATGCCCCCAGATCAACTACAGCATATGAAGCTAATTTGGTACTTTTCATGAGTCCTGTTTCAGCAAGCCAAGTACTTCACATTGCTCCTGACTTGGACTCTATGCCAGGAGAGACAACCCTTGGAAAAGTGTGGCTGTCTGACACCATCAGGCAGCTGTTGTCCAAGACAAGAAGATTAGAGAGTGTTATTGGGCCTTTCTAGTATAGTATCAGCTGTGAAGAAAACAGATGGATCTGAGCTCTTTAAATTTTAAATCCCTCTTTAAATCCCATCTTTAAATTACAAGTTTGAAGCACTATGCAGACATTACAGAATAGTTTCATGCTTTTACTCCCAAAATAGCAGGTGGGCAGAGACCAAAGAAGTCCTCTGCTACAGTGGGGTAGATGGGCAAGAGGACAAATTGTGCAGCGCAGTGTATCATACAGCACCATGTGATGGTGGACAGAAAGACTGTGAGGTTATTGTAGATGTGTAATGTTAAACAGATGGTTTGAAATTGACATTAAAGACTTTGAAGGGACACAGTCCCATGATTCTTAAAAAAAATAGAGACTGTTGATTGAAGAGGGTTAATGCTTTTTGTTAGGAAGAATTAGCAGAGCGATGGCATCAATGCAGGACTTTTGTTCTGGTTCAGTGAATTTTAGTGGCTGTATTCAAAGTTCAACCTAGGATTCAAAAATACGCCAGTCGTCCAGCTCTCTTTCTTTTCATTTTGAAACACCATCCAGTATCAAACTATGGCCAAGTCTGACTTCAGCTTTACCATCCTATTCCTGGGTATGTGAAGAACAAGGAAATAAATCCATGAGGTTTGGGCTGAGCCAGTTTGATCTCATAGTGGACACAAATCGGAGTGCAGCTGGGTACCTCTTTTCGGAATCAGCTGAAATTAGAAGTTGCAAAGTAATGTGTGCAGTTTACACACCCGATTTTGCGATCTTGTCCTGTTTAAAAGATTTGGACAGTAAACCTCAAAAGCTGAGCTGAAGTGTACAGAATATAACACATTGAAAATAAGGTATTTATTACCAAACACATGCTCTGAAGAAGTGGTGCATAGTCATCTTGGAAGCACTGAGCTGGTAAAATGGCTACAAGAGAAATACTTGTGCTAGAATTAGAAAATTTCAAGTAGCTTTACAACATTTGCTTCTTACTCCAGGGCTAAACTAGGTCTTTTGAGGAATTATAGCTCAGGGAGTTACCTATGAGTCACTGATTTTCCTAGAGTTGTTCTTCATGCCATGCAGTATGTACTGAATAGAAAAAAAATCCCCTTTAGCACAAAATGGACTCAGCTAACACTGGCTAATCACATGAGCCAGTTTTGTAGTTAGATATACTTGTGTCTTTGACATTGTTTTTTTAACTTGACAGCCTAATAGCTCCATTTCTGTTTACCAGATACCACTGTACAATGTAGACTGGTGTCATAGGCATTTTTAGTGTTTAAATCTTTACTCATGAGGGTTTGAAAGCTTTTGACATCTTTCAAGGCAGGATCCAGACATGTATGAGTTGCTGTATAGAAAAGAGTCACACAGGCATTGCTATGTCCAGAAGGTCAAGGTTTTCTGTCCATCACTGTGCACTTAAAACTGGGTTTGACTTGCAGGGTGGCCTCATTTTAAGGAGGAAACATCACCTAGCCCGTGCTCACAATGCCAAAATCTTGTCAGCTTTTATTCTGCTTCTCCTAAAGATGTTATAAAAAGTATGGTTGTGCATTGAAAGCTGAGGTCTCTAGTTATTTGAAAACCATCTTTCTTTCTCTCTGACCTGCTAGCTTCAACCTAACATCTGCCTGGTCCTGACTGATGGCCCTTCTGTATCCTGACACATCGTCAGCAGGTAACACCAGACTCAGAGAGGGGCAGGATACCCTCAACAGGCTGCACTTCGTTAGAAGATATCTGTGTGCAAACCCCTGGCACCACATCCAGGGAAGGGATGGAGAGCCTTGGAGACAGCCTTCGTTGGCTTTTACACAACGTCTCTTGCAGTTGTTCTGAAACCTGCCATATGTCTGGGGCTGTGCAAATATCCCAGGTGGTTGGCACAGGGAGAAGACAGCTTGCTTAAACTGCATCAAACAAGTGTGAGGCACAAATACTACGTGGGGTGATAAAATGCAGGTGAAAACCTACGGAGACAGTGTCCAGGAAGCTGGCAGTGGAGGGAAGAGCAGATAACCCTGAGCTGACAGAAGAAGACAGAGAAGTAGGCAGGCAGGTTGATATGAGTCACTAATAATGAGGGATTTGCCTAGCAGAGGCAGGTTGAATTTTTTTATGCCTACTGCTTAACATGAAAGTGGAGGGAGAGGAAGAGAGTTCATGTGCAAGTTCTCCTAATTTTAAAATAATTCAGAGAAGGGCCTCAGGACTTTTCTCATTCCCAGAGAGGGCTCTCAGAGGAGCAAGCCTAGGCCTTGCTTCTGTGCATTGCTCTTTCTGTGAGAACAGAAGGAGAAAATTAGTAATCCAAGTGTTATTCAGCTGATGTAGTTTCTTAGCTGAAGTTGCCCAGCCATGATATTAGCTCGGAAAGCATGTCTGTCTGAATTTCAGGAGCTCCAGAGTGGAAGTGAAAACATGAATGAGAGAAGGAGGTGGGAAGATTATTAATTTCACACTCTGTTTGGAAAGGGAGAGAGCGTGAGATCGGTGCTTTGGATCAGCATTAGGATTAGATCATGTAGAGAGGGAGAGCAGTACTCAAGAGCTGCTAGGAGCACATTGCTCCCAGAGGCATTTGGAATGTTAGTGGCAGTGGAAAGGTCTCTGCCTGCCTTGGTGCTGAGGACTTGGTGGCAGAGGCTGCTAGGGCAGTGACACCATGTAGACCTGGTTTCTGGAAAGACAGGATTGGTTCGGAAGTAGTCCTCAGCTGTGAGGGAAGATATATATAGGAGCATGTGTTGTGTCCCCAGTACTCTGCAGGCAAGGAACAGCTCGACAGGTAGCAGTGCTGCCTTTCTAAGCATTATCAGTGAGCACCACTGGAGCCTCTCAGGGCCACGGCACTTCACTGCACACCTATAGCAACAATGAGAAACCAGGGACACCTCTTGTAAACACAGGTTTCCCTTGTCTTCCCTGCTTCATGTCACTTGAGAGCAGTTTTCCAGGAAGAGCACAAGCTAATTTGCTGGTTCTATATCAAAAAAGCAAGGGGTCAAAGGGGGCTCATCTGAGGTGCAAACAGAAAGAAATAATCAGTGCAAAGAAAACAGAGATGTACTTTTTCAGCAGAGAATTTAGATATGAAGCACAGAAGTGTACATTATTAGAAGATATCAAAGAGTTCCTTGAGCACTCATGAATCAGCATGAATTTATCTACAAATATATTGGCATATATTATATGAGACAAGGAAACTTCCCTTTTTGATAATCTCTTTGTTTGCCAAGACTTAGATCTATACAAGCAAGTGCACTTCCTTTTACCTTTATGTTTGCTTTCAGTCTCTCAGAGGAATGTCCCTCACAGCCTTTGGCAGGCATGCCATGACCCAGAACAAATGTGGCATAAATCTACAGAGGAGAGGTGGCATAATATTCCTGTGGAATTCCTTGGAGGAATGACGTAGGTAAGACAGAAGTGTTTGTAGTTTGCATTATGAGATCTTTGGAAGACGTAGTGGCCAAAACAAGACCTTCATGGAAGGCTCATACTTGCAGAGATATGGAAAGACGTGTAGGGGTACATTATTAGCCAACCCATAATCAGTGTGTTTTTTGTGACCTTAGGTGCCAAAGACCAGAGCATCAGCGTAATACTTAAAATTGTAGGTATATGGTGTCCTGAGCAATGATGAGCCTGAAGAAAGCCAGGCTTATGGGTACCTGATGAAATAGATCCACAGCTAGTGGATCACATTTGCAAGCCACCATTTCACTGGTGGGGCTTCATTGCTGAAGCATAAAGTCATTTCAGAAAGTTGGAGAAAGAAGAATTGTACCATTCAAAAATCTCCTTCATGGATAGCCTCTGACTTTCAGAAGGTGATTCTTAAGCTTGCCAAAACAAAATAGATGGAATAAACAAAAGCTATTCATCTGATGAATATGCATGTTGTCCCAGCTATTGCTGTATGTGCTGAAACTGTATATGCAAAAGGGAGAGTGTAGCCCATGTGTTGCACAAATAGAAATTTTCTCTATTGAAGCATCCAGATGATTGAATGGATTCCAGTGAAAGCCTCTGAGAAGCTGGGACGCCAGTGGGTGGCATGGGCAGCCCTCTGCACTGTTTGTTGTAGGCAGGGCTAGTGATGCAGCTGACACTGAACCCAAGCTGCATTTGCCCTCTCTTGATTGGAAGCGATAGCTTTCTGATTGAGGTACAAGAAACTGCAATTATCCACAGGGCTGTCAAATATTAAGTTTTCTGATTTTGTTGGTTTCAAACCCATGAATACCATAGCACTACCAGAATGCCTTCAAAAGGCCCTTCCAGCAGCTACCAATAAACCGTGACTGACTCATCTCTTACATCCATGCAAAGTACAAAATTTTTTTTCTAAAGTACATACGTACATATGACATTATTAAAGAGACCTTGAAGTTGTATTGTGCAGACTTTGTGTGTTCTTGGGACCAAAAATACCTCTAATCAACTTGAATAAACTGCAATAGAGCATCAGTCCTACTGTGTACTAGTGTGCTGTAAAAGAAACACAGTAAAATTAGTTAGATCAAATCATCCTTTGAGTTTTTTATGTAAGGGAAAAATGTCTGCAGGGTATTTGAGGATGTGAACTGTCATTTGCACATTATATGCCAAGGAAACAGAGTCAAACTATTTCCTCTAGTTGTACAAATATCTTACAAAAATCATTAGGTTCAATGTGAACATAATGTTTAAGATTATTTTGTGATCTGCTGCAAGTATCAGTCAGTAGTAGTGTGATTAAAAAGATTTCTAAGATAAATAACTTTTCCATTTACTATTGAAAGATTATGTAACTCCTCAGATGCTGTAAATTAAAATAACAGTGATGCTATTGGAAGTATATGAATTAATGCCATCTGAAGATCTGGGACATTAAATGACTAAGTAGATCGAGGATGCCTGTTTAATAGCAGGAGAGAGGAAAATTGCTGTGGGCATGTGTGGGCATCAGCTGCTACAAGTAGATTGAACATGTTTATGGCTTAACTCCCTTCATTTCTGAGTTCCTTCACTGACTGCAGATTGCCCAGTTTTGTAAATGTTTAATCTCACTTCGACTGTTCAGCTGTATTTCTCAGCACTGCAGGCACAAATGATCAGATCGCAGAAGGGGTCTCTTTGCATATTGCAATCAGTTTGCTAGATAAAATATTAATACTCCTGAATATACCCAAGGCACACACGTAGGAGGTAGGATTTTTTTCTCTTTAAGTTTTAATATGTTTAATTTTCAGTACTCAGGAGCCATAAAAGACTAATGGGCTGGAAGGATCTGATCTTATTTAAATCAACAGAACAGGAGTGCCATGAGAGGTCACAAGTTAAGCTTTTCCCTGCCACCACAGTGGCAGCGTGACTCTTCCTTGATACCAGGGAAGAGAGTTATTGCTCCCAGCCATGTCACCCCTCCTGTTGCCACCAATGTCCCAGCTAATGGTGTGTAATGGTTTTAGTGTCAGGAATATTAGTGTGAGGAACAAACTGAGATCACTCCACAAATTTCACAAAAGCCCATATGACATGATAGCAGTGTTCTGACCATGCCAAACAACCCCTGCAAAATTATATATCACATGTTCTGTCCCCTGAGCCAATCTGCCATGGGGTGACATGGTTCCATAAGATCATGTGATATATCTCCTTATTTCATATCTTTTAAATGATAAGTTCAGAGAGTTCTTATGCGAACTATTGAATTCTGAATGGTAAGTTACTGTAGTTAAGTGATTGATTTTGACATATTATATAAATTTCTTTTAGATTTTTTTTCTAGCTTTTTTTTTTTATTACTCTATATTCATCTTTTGCTGCTGAAAAGCAATTTCTCTTCCACAGTTTATTTTTGTGGTGCTTAGCCTGCTTTCCTTATTAATACTACACAGAGATTATCTTATCCCTCCCTTGACAGAGTAAGGAAGGGATGAAGAGCTCTGCAGTTCTGTAGGACCATGTCCCGTCAGCTTTTAGAGAGATCTAAACAGGATGGTGAGTTGGACAGAGAGGAACCTCATGAGGTTTGACAAGAAAAAGCCCAGGCACCAGTACAAATCAGGGGTTGACCTGCAGGAAGACAGCTCCATGGAAAGGGATTTGGGAGTCCTGGTTGACAACAAGTTAACCATAAGGCAGCAATGTGCCCTTGTGGCCAAGAAGGCCAATGAGATCCTGGCCTGCATCAGGAGTGTTGTCAGCAGGTCGAGGGAGGGGATCCTGCCCCTCTACTCAGCTCTGGTGAGGCCGCACCAGGTGTACTGGGTGCAGGTCTGGGCTCCCCAGTGCAAGAGAGACATGGAGCTTCTAAAGAGGGTCCAGCGTAGGGCCACGAATGTGATTAAGGGGCTGGAGCATCTATCATCTGAGGAAAGACTGAGCGAGCTGGGCCTGTTTAGCCTGCAGAAGAGAAGATTGAGAGGAGATCAGATCAACACGTGCAAGTACCTTAGGGGTGAATGTAGGGAGGATGGGGCCAAACTCTTCTCGGTGGTGGCCAGTGACAGGACAAGGGGTAATGGGTAAAAATTGAAACACAGGAAATTCCACCTCCATGTGAGGGAGAACAACTTTGCTGTGAGGGTGACTGAGCCCTGGAACAGACTGCCCAGAGAAGTTGTGGAGTCTCCTTCTTTGGAGATCTTCAAAACCGGCCTGGATGCCACCCTGTGCCACATGCTCTAGGTGTCCCTGTTTGAGCAGAGGGGTTGGACTAGATGACCCCTAGAGGTCCCTTCCAACATTAACCATTCTGTGATTCTGTGGGGAGTAGGAGTAAGGGTAAAAAGGGGGAGCAGAACCGAGGGTAAACGGGGATTAGACACGATTGTAAGCAAGGGGAGTAGGACAGAGGGTAAACAACAGAAGCAGAACTGAGGGCAAACGGGGGAGGTAGCACTGAGGGTAAACAGCAGGAGTAGTACTGAGGGTAAAAAGGGGGAGTAGGACCGAGGGTAAACAAGGGGAGCAGGACCCAGGCTAAACAGGGGGAGTAGCACTGCGAGTAAACAGGAGGAGTAGGGCTGAGGGTGAAATGGGGCAGTAGGACTGAGACTAAGCAAGGGGAGTAGGACCGAGGGTAAACAGGGGGGTAGGACTGAGAGTAAACAAGAGGGAGTAGGCCCAAGGGTAAACAGAGGGAGTAGCACTGAGGATAAGCAGAGGGAGTAGCACCCAGGGTAAAGAGGGGGAGTAGTACTCAGGGTAAACGGGGAGCAGCACTGAGGGTAAACACTGGGAGTAACACTGAGGGTAAACAATGGTAGTGGGCCTGAGAGTAAATGGGAGGAGTAGGACCGAGGGTAAACAGGGGGAGTAGGACTGAGGGTAAACGGTGAGTAGCATTGAGGTGCTACTAGGTGTCACCTTGAGATGCTCTAGGTGTCCCTGCTTGAGCAGGGGGGTTGGAATAGATGATCTCTAGAGATCCCTTCCAACCTTACCCCTCCCCCCTTACCCCTTTTTTTTTTCCCCTCCAAAAAAAAAAAAAAAAAAAAAAAAAAAAAAAAGCATTTCTTTTATATTGGCATTCTTCAGGATCCCTCTTTTATATCTGGACAGAAATTCAGACTGAGACTTTATGTTCTTCTGTAGACTTTGTCTAGTATTACTGAAAGCAGAATCCAAATAAGCATTTCACCAGATAAACTGGAGCCAAAAACAAAGAAAAAATAGAAGTTTATTTCCTTGCTCAATAGGATACAATCAATTCGGCGATTTCCTTGTCAAAATAAGATGTGTTTTGTTACCTGCGAAAATATGTTGTCAGCTTTCCAATAATCTCTGATAGTTTATAAAGAAAATGCATGTATTTTGGATGAAACATATTACCTGAGTTCCACTAAGGAACTCAAACAGTTGTGTCATGGTTTGCCTGTTCCAATTTCTTTCCCCCACATTACTTTTTTTGATGTTTTGCTGCCTTATCAGTTAACTTTTTACTGCCCAGCTTTTAAAAATCATGCTGCTCTGATTGCGTTTCTGCTCAGAAGTGCAAACATGCGTTGGATTTGTGTTTGGAGCTGAATACATGTTCTATTCCAGAAAGGCAGCAGATAAGTCTGCATATTAGCACTAGGTGCAGTCACTATCGGCTGTTGGAGAGGGAGGTCTTCAAGCTGACCAGCCTAGGCTAAATGTTTCCTCCAACCATATCATCAGCTGCCTCTACCTGTTGCCTTCTGTTTTATACTACATACATTTGACACTGTTCAAGCTGGTGGCCACTTGCTTGTCATGTGCTTGTGATGTGCTGGGCAGCAGGAGGCCCTGATCTTTGAGAGCTGCAGCAATATTGGGCCAGAGTCAGCACCAGTTAATCAGGAAGCAAGCTTACCCGAATCTTTGGAATAACTTCAGTTTCAACCGGTTGGATCAAACCCTGTTCTCAGTAAAACCAATAGTAAATGAGGGAAGAAAACAGCCCACAGGGTTTTTATATAGGCAAGGGAGATGTTCACTTGTTGATAGGATACAGTTAGAGAAAACAAAGATGTTTGTTTTAGATGTTTTCTTAATGAAAAAATCTTTCATGTGTTCAATCAAATATAATGTATGTTATTATGACTACATAGATTATATAAGGAGAGAATAACATTTTGTCTATGTTATTTACTGGAATGTCACAAGCACAAAAATGATGAAAAAAACCCCCACCTTAGCAGCAATTCAAAGTACAGCAATCTATTAGTTTTAGTAAAAATGACAGTGAAAGAGAGTGGGGTGAGAGCAAGGAAGGATATTTAGGTTTTTTTTTCCCCCCCATTCCAATGCCATAGCATTTTTCAGTGGCGCTGAATATGATCATAACTATGGCTGTCTTAAGCTACAAAGATATTTTGCTAGGTGCAGTGCACTGCCTAATTCAAGCGTTGCCTGTCACACTGGGATTCATGCTGTCTCACTTTCTCTGGGAGCCAGACAAAAGTGTGTCTTATGCTCCAGCAGCTGGGGCTCTGCAGAGACATGCAACTGTTTTGGGTAAATAAGGCAAGAGAAAAGTCATCTTCATTCAGGCAGCAAATTGCATCTTAATCTTTTCACTCAAATGTCAAAGTTGTACTACCAGCCAAATTCAGTATGTCTTCAGTATTCCTTTATAAGTACAAATTTGGCTCAAGTTCTGCTACAATCTTCCTGCCCTGACAAACTTTAGCATTTAACAGTGGTTTTTTTTTGTGGTTACAAGTAGATAGTGGTGTCTCAATTAACTACGAAAGAAAAAAGATAAATTTTTCTGAAAAAAAAGCACTATTTTTAGAAGCCCTTTTGGGACCTCAGTTATACACCCATTCCAAACACTCATATTCTGGAAGGAAACCAGAGCAAAATGGCACGCTGATGCTAACCCAGCAGCTGACAGGGGCATGTGGTCTGTTCTCCTTTTCACTCATTGAGAAAGCCCAGAAGCTTGAATTTCTGCAGGCTGATGGCTGTTGGGTTGACATTGCAATAAACTTTCTAAGTATTTTACAAAGAATGATGTCTTGAATACAATCCTTATGACTCTGAAAGGAACACCTCAGATAGTTGAAACATATTTTTATTGTTTTTTACATCTCTAATCTACTAATACTCGAGAATTTCCAAATCCTCATATTTGGTTTGTGTCCCTTATTGCTGAGAGTTACATTCAACCAAGAAAAATATCATAGAATCATAGAATGCTTAAGGTTGGAAGGGACCTCTAGAGGTCATCTAGCCCAACCCCCCTGCACATGCAGGGTCACCTAGAGCACGTGGCACAGGACTGCGTCCAAGCAGGTTTTGAAGATCTCCAGAGAAGGAGACTCCACAACCTCTCTGGGCAGCCTGTTCCAGCGCTCTGTCACCCTCACTGTTAAGAATTTTTTTCCTTAAGCTCCTGTGGAACTTTTGGTGTTTCAGTGTGTGGCCATTACCTCTAGTTCTGTCAGTGGCCACCAGTGAAAAGAAGC
>NW_010579382.1:309638-361049 GCF_000705375.1 Tinamus guttatus | reverse complement strand
CATGAGGTTTTTCACCGCCCAGTTGTCCAGATTGCCCAGGTCCCTCTGGATGGCAGCGCAGACCTCTGGGGTATCAGCTACTCCTCCCAGTTTGGTATCATCAGCAAACTTGCTGAGGGAGCACTCTGTGCCTTCATCCAGGTCATTGATGAATAAATTGAACAGGACTGGACCAAGGACTGACCCCTGGGGGACACTGCTAGCTACAGGCCTCCAACTAGACTCTAGACCGCTGATCACCACCGTCTGAGCTCTGCCATCCAGCCAGTTCCTAATCCACCTCACTGTGCACTCATCTATCCCACACTTCTGGAGCTTGCCCAGGAGGATGTTGTGAGGGATGGTGTCAAAAGCCTTGGTGAAGTTGAGATAGACGACATCCACCGCACTCCCCTCATCTATCCAGCTGGTCATTCCATCCATGACCATATCTTGTCATTTATGTAATCAATCCAAGCTAACCAACACAGCTGAAATTGTGAATGTTGAAGTTCACAAAATAACTGTCACCACCAACAAGCTCACATAAATCGATAAGTGTGCACAGCAGAGCAGTTCAGTGGGGTTGACATATGAATGTGGGATTGATATTAACAAAAATAAAGAAAAAAACAACCAACAATATCTGTTCTTTTCCATGAATTATTTACTTGCCTCTGATTACATAAAATGTTATTCTGATGTGAAAAACTGGAGGCCCACAACCTAGAGGCATTATTCAGTTATATTCATGCTTTGGGACAGAGAAAATGTAAGAATCTGGAAATAAGGGACTTAACTGTAACATATGCTCCTGTCGCATGAGTATTTTACTAACACAGCATTATTAGGAAGCCAGTTGAACATACAGCGAGGTTCCCTGGGCCAAGCCAACCTAGCAAGACTGTGTGTGTGTGATGGAGACAAATATTTTCAACAAGTCAGTGTCATTTGTTTTCCTATTCCAATGCAACTTAAATGGGTAATGGCAATCTGGAAGGGTTTATCCATCCCTTATCTCTGTTTGCTAGCCAAGACCTGCTTGCAAAAGTGGTGCTTCTGTGATATTCTGTCCTGTATCTGTCCTGTAATATTTATATGCCAAAGAGCTAAAGTTTTTGTGAAGTGAAGACACGATCCTATACATATGGAGGATTTCTCAGACTGCGAGGCTCCACAGTCTTTTGCAGGTAGACGCAGCCCACAGGAGGTTTACCTAAAATGCAGCACCTTTCCACACGCCTTGCTGAGGGGCAGGGGATAGCAGTTTGGGCTTGGTATTGCACTACGATGGCTACACACCTTGTGACCTGTTCAGAGGGCAGGAAAAAGACGCTCAACCTTGCTTGCACCCAGCTGTGCAGGTATACCCTCTCTGATTTTTTTTTGCGTAATAACAGGATAGATATTCTCATACCCATTTTATCACTTTTGGATAGCTATTCACCGAGTCTCCATTTGGAATAGTTTGTGAAATCCTTTCAATATGCATAAAAGGCTGAGGAGTTACCCCAGAACAGGCTCAGAGAAGATCTGATAAGATTAAGGGAAGTGCAAAGCTAAAGAGAGTGTGGTCACATTTTTGCAGTGACCAGCCTTCCCGTCAAGTAAAGGCAATAAAAGATTGGCTCCAGAAAATGTGAAATGCAGTTTTAATATAGAATCCAAAAAAAGGTCTGAGTATTTTTCTGGACATTTGTATTATGCAGACTTTCTCCACCTGAAATATATTTGAACCTTTGCAAAATATGAGAAGATGTTAATTTTAAATTCAGGTCATCATTCAGGAGAAAGCAATTCCAACAGTGTATTGTAAAGACATCATCAGGTTGTACAGATGGAGAGAAATGAGAGGTCCTAAACCCCTTCCAGGAAGTGTGCTCTTTTTCATCTGCTCATTGAAGAGCAGATGGAAAAAGAGAAAAAAAAAGTTGTCCAATCAGTTGGACAAGGCCCAGGACTTTTTACTCTTGGTTGGAAATTTTATCTTTTGATGTATTATATCAATAGGAGTTTGATTACCACTAGGATAAGTGAGATTTTAAATACAGCACGTAACTGCAAATGCCATTTGCATTTATGGGAACAAGTCCTGCAGCAGCTCTTCCAGGCCTCACTATTCCATCAGGATTTTCTGGATTCCTGCCACACTTTTTGATCAGAAGTATTTCTCATGCAGAGCGAACAAAATCCAGTCTAGAGTGAAGTCCCAGACCCTTCTTGGAGTGAGATCAACCCACAGATACCGCAGTACTCTGTGTCTTTCCAAAAGAGGGGGCATGGAGGGGATGAGGAAGTTCTCCATCCTTGTGCTTGTCCTAAATGTGTGCAATTAGGTACAGCTAGCTAATAGCTGAGTGCAGGAAGGGTTGTAGCCAGGAAATCCTCTAGGAAAGACATGATGTCCAGGCTGGAATCATCTGAGTGGACAGACTAGGACACAGACCATGAGCTGGCTCTGCTCAGCATTGAAGTTTCGAGTAGCAAACATTGCTTGAGTAGCAAACATGCACTCCAGTAGCAAACATTGATTTTCTGTGTTTCTTATCCACAATTCCTGATATGTTTGTGTGGAGGGGAAATATCATTCCCCAGTAAATTTACTGGTTTTATAACTTTTGATACAGATGGGGCTGCACCCCACACTGAAGAAGTTTTTGTGAAGTACCTGAAAAATTTTACTAGCAGTTCAGTTCACATGAGCTTCTGTAATGCCACGTGCTGCATGCAGGCTGCTGGACAAACCCTTACTGATGATATTGTGGCAATTTCCAGGTAAGAGAAAGGATGAATTATGATGGAAGAAGAACGGCATTATTTATTCTTCACTACCATTAGAAAACTCAAAATAGTCACTGAAGTCAAGTCTTTCGCCAAGCATTTTGCAATTTTGTCTTTCTGAGAAGATTGTTAGGGGATGTATTGGAGTATTTTAATGTAATGGCAATATTGGGGCCAATCTATGGTAATAAAGGTGCCAGTCAAAGAAATTCTGAATGATTCCTTGAGAGGCAGAAAATCTGCAAGAGGAATAAAGCTTAAGAATCTTCAGAAAAATTGTATGATGATTTGTATGAATTAGAAGTCACAGAGTCTCTTCTGTGGAATAAGATCGAGATACTTATCATATACAAGGTTTCTGGGATCTATCTCCCCTTCTTCCTTCAAAACACCTCCCAAAGAAAATGAGGTAGTAATACTAAAAACTCAATAAACCTTGACAGGAGTATGACAAAAATACCAACGCAGTGCTACCCTGCATTTATGCCTATTCTTCTGTAACAGTCTGATAGGAATACTTTGGCTAACTCTTTTAATCTACTAAGGATGACTGGCAAATTTATGACTCAAGGATTAAGATGAATTATGCAGGTAAAAAGTAATCTGTGATATCTAGTTCTGATAAAATGGTCTGTCGGTAATGCTGTTCAGTTGGAAGTACCTACAGTTTTCAAACTGGCTATGGTATTGCTTTTGTTTTGCAAGGCAGATACAGCCTTTTGCTCACATGCTTAGTTTCCTGAAGCTGCTAAGGTGAACTATAATGATGCTCTGTCATTAAGCAACTAATCTACTTAGCACACTACTTAGCAGTGTGGTGCTTGGAGTGAATTTGCTGTTAGAGGAGCTACAGTGCTGAGCATCCCCGGCTCACATGGCATGACAGATACATCACACATAGCCGGGGGAGTGGGGAGGATATGGACTTCAGGTCAGAATAATTCAAGCTGATTTTGAACCAAACTGCTGTGGTTTAAATGTTGGTGACTTTTTAGAGTGCTCTTCTTCTCAGGCTGTCCAAAGAGCAAAGCATGTAATTATACAGAAAAGGGAAAATTAAACCACAACTTTCTAAGAAACAGCAGGATTGATGGGATGCTGTAGCTGTGCTTCATGAAAGGTTCAAACCCACAGGGTGGGCACTTCTTACCTTGGATCCTAGGAAACCTTCATCCACTACCCTTTAAAAATCCACAGCACAGTGTATTCACATCACATTTTTTGTCTCCCCCAAGGTATATCTAAGTAAATGAATTTTGCAGTATATCCTAAATTGACTTTTAAATTAGAGTAAGGGCAGAAGAAATTCCAATTCTGTGAAGTCTTACGCAAGTGTCCTGTTGTGCACCGAGGATATTGCGACAGGGGGTAGTAAAAACATGGTCATTTCTCTAAGGCATTGCAAACACTGGCAGTTGTGATACTCCAACAAATAAATCACTTCCACTACAGTTAATAAAATTTAGAGTGTTGTTATTTCTTTCACTACTGTAAAACTCTGGGAATTAAATGGGTCAGCAAATGTGGTGTGGCACTTACTGTTGCCCTTTTTTCTTTATAGAGAAATTGATTGATGGATTCACGTATTTTTTCAAAAAAAATTAATGTGCATGCACGTGTAAATGCAAGTATTAATCTTGTCCTAAGATGTGGACGATTGATGTTCTGAAAATATTAGCCATTTAGAAACTTTTAATGCTTACTAGTCTGTTGAATCTCTACTTCTTGGACTTACCTCTTTTCTACAGAGAAAGGAACTCTTCAGCTTCTTTCCTTGTGCTTTTCCCCTCTTCGTACAAGCCAGGCCTGCTGTTCCCACAGCCCCAGCTCACTGGTAGACCCATTCTTCTGTGTTACATCATCTTGTTGTTAACCAATTTCTTTTCACCCAGTTTTGACCTTACGCCCTTGTGCCTGTAACACTGTACCCTTTTTAGCATTGCACTTCTGCTGACAGCAGACACCAGATGGATGTGTTTCACTTCATCCTGTAATTTTTCTGCCCTTGATAATCTCTTATCTGTCCAAGAAACTGGACTTCTATTTTTTTTTTCTGAGAAAAGAGGAGAAAACCTGTTTCAGCAAATGACCTAAATACCATGTTATTTTATTCCTCCTACATGATCTCAGTTGGGAGGTAACTTTATAAAGAGCACATTCCCAATCAATGCCATCTCTTTCATGTTTCCTCCTTGCCCCGTCGTGACGGAGGCCCAACTACTTGGTGCCTTCAGCTCAGCAAAAGCTGCACTGGTCCTCCAGCAAAAGGCTCCCTCGGCCTCATCCTGCCCTCAGGTGTTGTTGGGGGCTTCACGAGCTGACTCCAAAGTGGCCACCACAAATGATTATTTTCATCTGGCAGAAGAGCAGATCTAACTTTCCCTTGGTCAGAAAAAAAAAGAAAAAAAAAGCAGGTGAGGAAGAGGGTAGGCAGCTGGAGAGATGCCATTCCACATACAGAGACATAGCAGAATGATGCTTTTCAGAAGCAGGCTGCAGCTGCACTTAAATTAGGTTTGAGACCACAGAATTAGAGCCAAGATACTATTAAAAGCATCAAAGTTAAATTAACTCCTTTTTTTGCTTTCTGCCTTCTCTCAAAATATTTGCAATTACACGACATTGCATAAATGACTTGCCATCTTTCCCCACTTTCTTTTTTTCCAACTGACATTTCCAAAAAATTTTTTGCGTATTCCCATGAAGATATGAGTATACTTATAGATATTTGATAGCACTATCAAGACAATAAGATAATAATAAATCAAGATACTGACCTTTGTGCCTGTCTTTGCACTCATATGACTTTACTGTTGTGAGCTCACTTCAGTGAGGGACAACCGCAACTACAGGCACAAATAATAAGGGAGAGATAAGAAATGGTAAGACACACTATTAAATAGATGAGTTTGCCTGATGGCGATATCAGCAATTACTTGAGCTTCTCAGCCTTGGCATGTAGAAAGACTCCATCCAAATCACTCAGGAGATTTATAGCCTTGTAAGTCACTGGTATCTTTATTGGATGCAAACTTTTTAGATGTAAAAATGTAGGCTGATCAGGATCAGCACTTTTTTTCCCCATCCAGTTCTCTACATTCCTGGTTGGCAAGACTATTTGTCACAATTTGGAAATGACTGCTTTCCTTGGTTTTAGAATCTGCCTGAACAAATTACAGTCAGGAAGGTTTCCTGTTGCCATTAAACCTATGTACATTTGTTTCAGTAGTTTCAGCCCTCTTACCTCTGTTAAATTATGTACCACGCTTCTAAAAGAGCAATGCTCCCATTTTATCCTCTCTACCTAGATTTAATTTCAAGTCAGTGTCTTGTAGCCAAAGACAGAACTGATATTTAGGTTACTTGTGGACTCAGATTTAGTATGTACTAAAGGTTCCATGTCACTAAAAGCATATACTTTTTTTTTTTTTTTTTTTTTTTTTTTTTTTTTTTTTTTTTTTTTTTTTTTTTTTTTTTTTTTTTTTTTTTTTTTTTTTTTTTTTTTTTTTTTTTTTTTTTTTTTTTTTTAACAAAGATAGTATTCTATTTCTCTTTCATGAGAAAAAGTCTTTCAAAGGATGCTCTTAATTGAAGTGTAAGCCAGCAAAGAGCCACCTAGTAAACCTTGAGAAAGTGACGATTTATGCTAGGAAACAGCATACGGTTCAGAGGAAGATAGATTAGCAAACTTCATCAGAAAAGCCATAGGAACTTGCACCAAAGAATCAATAGGAAGAAATAAATTCTTGCCCTTTTTTCAATTAACTGTGTTCATCTTGGAAAAAGACTCAGCTCCCCCTGAGTCTTTATCCATAAATAAATGCATCATGAAATCATAAATAGATGATTTTTCCAAAAATGAATAAGAAAGAAAAGAAAATCTCAAAATGAAACCACCCAACTGATTAGGATAGTGTTTCCTGCATTATGTGCCAGGATGCCAAGTATGTCCTGAAACATAGCACCAAAGCAGAATGCTAAACCAACATGCTAAACCAACATGCCGAACATGTCTTTATTGCTTGATTAGACAATTACAAAACAAATAATCACTTTAATTATCTTGGGTGACCAGAGCCTACACTATTTTCTTGCCCTGCCAAGAGCTATTTCTAAGGGTGGTTAGTAGAGATTAGAGTACCAGCCCCTGAAAAACTAGGTGTACTGCAGCAGTGGTGGTATCTCTTGGAGTATGTCTGCTGTCACACACATGAAAGTCAATGGAGATGAATGACTTATTTTCCACCTCTACCCTTCATTAGAATAGTGTTGCAAACCAGCAAACATTGTTAAACAGTGCTTTGACAAGACATTTGTAACAAATGGCATTTGGCAGCATGCTCACGCTGCCAGTGCTGCCATGAACGATTTGGCAGCAGTGCCAGGGTGCACTCCAACTCCCTGATAGCTCCCTGGCAGCTGTTAAATTCTTCCCACCTTCCTGTTTGCCTTTCTTTTTTCCAAATCCTCCACTCAGTGCACAAAAAAGGGGGCACACTGTGGTCACTGTTGCTGCTATTGCTTGCAGCACCAGTGCTCTTTCATTCCTCCTCCTATTTGGGAGGGCAATGTCACTTAAAAATATTAGCAGAAAGCACACAAGCCTATGTATATCTATATGAATACCTCTAGTGTTTCTTTAAAGCTATAACAAAACAGTAAATGAAGTATGTGAGTTTACTGAAGAGCTGCAAAGAGACAGAGAGAGAGAAGTAGTAGGAATGTTTTCTTCAGAGTAGCAAATTTCATGGTAAGAAAAATGTATTCATAAGCAGTGACTCTGATTTTCTATCAGCAATGGAATAAAGGCTAAAAGGATTGGCTGAAATAAAATGCTTTGAACGAAAATAATGCTGGTGCTATGTTGTATATCATGTAACATTTCTTCCTAGTCTCTATAGTAATGTCAAAACATCCCCAAAGAGCTATAATGTGTTATTGCCAAAATATCCAGCTCTAAATAAAGCAAAATGTTTTATCCTCCTTCACTGATAATGTCCTCTTGAATGTAGGAAATGTTTGGGGTGAGACATATTTGGTCATACCTGGCTGCCAGTTAATACCCATGTTTTTTTCTTTGGTTCAGTTCATACATAAAAAAAAAAAGGGGGATTGGGGAGGATAGCTGCCCCACATTAGCAAATCTGATCTGCCTACTTCTGTTTAGTAAGAGATCAGTCATGGTCTCTCCAGGCTGAAACTGCCGAAGTTTAAGAGGAAACAGAGAGGAAAAATCTTCCCTTCTTCTTTTAAGAAAACAGTAGTGAACAAAAAAAAAAAAATGGTGGTGACAGACTATTGAATTATTTGTTCCTGCACAGCTTGCTAAAGAAACCAAAAGCTGCTCTATAGCTCACTTTGTACTCCTGGTATTCTATTCAGGGTGGATTCAGTCAAGGATAGAGATTGTCACCCGTGGCTACCAACAGTGGTTAGAAGGTAGAAGACAACCATCCTCCTCAGACCGACCAACCTGTCTGCAGAGATGCTCCCCGTCCTTGTCCACAAGCAGCAAGTTACTCCTCCAAAGTAGCTCTTGGAAAGGCCCTCGCCAGGCAGGTCAATAACCTGCAGAATCCAGCAAGCCAATGTCTTCCCACTGTTCTTCTCTCCAACTGAGGGTGGGGAGCACTCAGATAAATTAGATCTCTTCTGCAGTTTTTAGATACGGGATTTCTTGTTGATAGAAAGCTGCCATGTAGTGATGTCTGCAGAAGCATTTTCCATCACCTCTTGTGGGTCAGATGATTGGATCTGCTGACAGAGAGTAACTTGGCCTGTCATTCGTAATAAATAACAAAACTAGTGTTTCCTTGTGCTTCTGGTAACAGACCTGTTAACAGATGAAGATATTTGGGAAAAAATATATATATTCAGCCCTGGCAGTCAGTATCTTTTAAATAATCTAGTCTGCTTCCCTTCCTTTAAATAAATCTGCATTATTCATAGATATAACACCAAACCCATGATTTAAATGCTATCATATACTGGAATTAAATCATAATAATTTTGTTCTGCTGCCTTGTGGTTTAGTCAAGACTTGAAAGGACTTGGTAATCCTTGCCTTTATCACCTCCCTGTTGTATAGCAGCACTAAAATACATCTGGGCACAGAGCCACCAGACTTGAGGAATAGCAGCCAGTACAGAATTATCCTGTACAAGCTACTATGGGTTCTTTAAACCTTGTGAAACTGTGTCTCATAGACTATTTAAGATTATTGTCCATATCTCTAAAGCATTCAGTGAATGAGCTCTAAGTACCTAAAATATTACCTGAAGTACTGTCATCATGCTCAACCACTTCTTTCCTTGGACTCCCTGGATTCCTTTCCAGCATGCATAAAACTCATTTGCACAAAAACAAACATTTTCTTATGGATGGATCCATACCTGCTTAACAGATTTCTGCAAAAACTAAGCACTGTCTAAAATTCAGTATGCTCTGTTCACAAAGCAAGATGTTCCTCAAAAGCTAATAAAAGCATATATCCCAAGAGACACTGAAAAACACACATGCCCTGTGGTTCCAGCAAAAATCCTGCTCATGCATTTTAAAGCATGCTAGAGGGCAATAGTTGTGAGTGATGATGCAGTACTAAAGGGCTTAAGCATTGTTGGTTCTTGGCAGTGACATTAGAAACAACCAGAGCTGCGGCACGTGAGGCCGGCTCGCCTGCATGGCGAGCTCGCTGAGTGCCCGCCTTGCGCCCGCATGCCCAGCAGGGGCTGCATGAGCTGCCTTGCACCAGCTGAGCAGCCCTTTCCTGCTCCTGCTCTAAGTATCTGTGAAGCTACTCTCAAACTACTGCAGTGCAGTAAAACTTTCCTCTGAAAAACTAAAAACTCACCCACTCTGTTCCTCTTCCCAGGGCATTGCTGTGGTGTAGATGTAGAAGAGGGTCATCGCTTCTTTCTCTTCTTTGCTGAGCAAATTACAACTACTTCACTGTATTCAGTGCATAAATTCAGCACGCAGCCGGCAATGAGGCTCAGAGCTATCAGGAGGGTGCTTCAGCAGAAGCTCTCAGATCGCCAGGCTGCTACGCAAGGTCTAGTCCATGCAGAATGTAGCTTTTCTACCCAACAGTGACCTTATGCTAGTATTGAAATTAATGGAATGTTCTGTAGTCATTTGGGGAAGAATGAGAGAATATTCTACCTAACCAGCCTTCCTGATGATAATTTTGAGACAGCTTTTACTGCTTTGCTGGAACAACATACTTCTCATTACACTGTTATTTTCTCTAGCATTTTAAGATAAGGGACATTTTTTTTTGAATTCATGATTGCTTTCCATTGAGAAGGACCTAGGCATTATTTAATTTCTCAGCTTTTAACAGTTTCCCCCAGAGTAGGAGAGAAGCAGTTGACGTTAATAAATTAACACAACTTTGTTTTTTTTAAAAAATAATAAACTGGCATTAATAGTCTAAGGCACATGAGAACTCTCTTCAGAAAGAGAGTTACCAGGTTTTGGAAGATAGGTGAGACAAGGATAGGGATCACAACTTTTAAATTCTCTTTTTTGTAAAGCATACCGATATGCGTGCAACTTGTATGACATGTCAAAACCTTCATAAAACTGAAACCAAACATGAATCATGCAATTTAGCTGAATTCACTGCTTGTTTAAAAGATGTGAAATCTATTAATGCTAGATGTTGAATCAAATGCTCCCCTGTAAAGGAGGTTTTTTTTCTAGTTCTTGAGTATCCCCTGAAACAAAATGAATATAACAGTGGAGAACGAGGCCCACCCACCACATTATTCTTTGATTGCTTCCTGTTTAATGTCAGTCTCTCATTTTATTTTAAACAGTTTTTCCCAGTGAGTCAACTAGTGGACTTTCCCACACTTTAATTGATTTTCCTTATTTCCTTATATTCATTCATTTTTGAAGCAAGGTTTCATGAAAGCTGAATACCCTCATGCTCATTTTGATGAGCCTATGTGTAAGTGAACACAAATCTCTCACGTGTCTTTACTCCCATACATTTTCACACAGGGAGACCCACAGTTATTCACTATTCTATTTTTCTTTCTTTGTGGATTTATTCTGTGGAAAGGTAGTGATTTAGGTATTAATATGAAAAGCTACAATAGATCATTTACTCAATCCATTAATTGAATCTCCGTATCAACTCTGCAAGCTGTAATTTGAAGGGCCTCAAGCTTTCATTACCCTTTCGAATGAATGATAGTTCATTATTTTGAATTGTTGCTATAAAAACAAGGGATGCTGAGGGATGACAGAACGCTCTTACGATATAGTTCTATTGGCTCAGGCCACTTTCAAATTCACAAGCAGGTAGATCAGTCTGCTATTGCTTTTATCACACTGGCTTTAATGGAAAGGAGGGAAATAGCAAGCTGGAGAAAATTTTTCCCCATCTCTTCACAAGGATACTCTTGTGAATAGAGTAGGAAATACATACAACAACTTGAAGGTCAGGATTAGCAGTTGTTTCAGGCTTTGGCAAGTCAAAAAAAAAGACAAACTAAAAGAAAGACAGCTAAGCTCTGGGGAAAAAAAAAGGCAGTTCTGAAGAGAGTATTAAAAGAAAAGTTATTCCAATAGCCTAGCTAAGCCTAGCTATTTTATAATTAGCTCTTTCAGAAATATTAAGTTGAATTATTTAAAAATTTATTTAATTGTTAGAATAAGGAAAATGGAAAAGAGTGCTAAAGATACTGAACTTAATAAATATTCTGAAACTCTGGAGTTTTCGACAGATCTATGATGGCAAGTTAGAGGGACCTTAAGGCAGAAGGTCTATGGGATTCTTAAAAGACAGATGAAGCCAGTGTGGCCATTGGACAGAGTAAGGCCTGTGTTATTTCAGTGGAAATACTGACCAAAACTCAGAACTTGGCTGTGACTTCTCAGTAGGTCAGGAAATACGGGTATGTTTGCCTTTGCAAATCACATGGTCATCTGTTTTTTAATGAATTTATGCTCTGAAGTAACAATGAGCCTTATTTACAGGAGAATTAAAACATGTTGTACAAATCTCCACAAGTTGTTTAAAATAACACTCCATGAGTGTCAAGATCACAACCCTAAAACCCTGGACAACAAGTTAACCATGAGTCAGCAATGTGCCTTTGTGGCCAAGAAGGCCAATGGGATCCTGGCTGCATCAGGAGGAGTGTTGTCAGCAGGTCAAGGGAGGGGATCCTGCCCCTCTACTCAGCTCTGAGGAGGCCACACCTGGAGTATTGGGTGCAGGTCTGGGCTCCCGAGTACAAGAGAGACATGGAGCTTCTAGAGAGGGTCCAGCGTAGGGCCACAAAGATGATTAAGGGGCTGGAGCATCTATCGTCTGAGGAAAGACTGAGCGAGCTGGGCCTGTTTAGCCTGCAGAAGAGAAGATTGAGAGGAAATTTGATCAACATGTTCAAGTACCTGAGGAGTGAATGTAGGGAGAATGGGGCCAGGTTCTTCTCCATGGTGGCCTCTGACAGGGCAAGGGGTAACAGCTACAAGTTGAAACATAGGAAGTTTAATCTCATTATGAAGAAGAACATCTTTACTGTGAGGGTGACAGAACCCTGGTAGAGACTGCCCAGAGAGGTTGTGGAGTCTCCTTCTCTGGAGATCTTTAAAAGCCACCTGGATGCCACCCTGTGTCATGTGCTCTAGATGTCCCTGCTGGAGCAGGGGGGTTGGACTAGATGATCTCTAGAGGTCCCTTCCAACCTCAACCATTGTGTAATTCTGTGATTCTGTAAATAAAGCAAAAAGAGATAGACTTTTTAGATGTATGTAGAGATGGGCTTTATAGCTGAATTCCTCACACTTGAAAATAACGGAAGAATTAGATGACTTGTTTTGCTTCTTGGATGTATACCAGGCACCAAAATATTTTAAGAGTGCACAAGTAAGGAGAGCTGGTGGGTTTTTTTTGGCTAAGGGTCACCTTAATTACTGCAATTATCTTGAGATAAATGGGAGCCCAAGTTTTAGCATCTTTGACGCAAAGTCACTGGGGGACATGTGAATGTTCCTCTGATGCTTGGGACTTGGCTGCACACATGCAGGGTGGCTTGCTCATTGGGAGCCATTCCCGCTCCCATTCTGCTCATCCAGCAGGAAGGCTCTTGCTTGCACAGCGACAGGAGGCCATGGCACAGAAATGTGAAAGCAAAAATACCCCAAAGTAGTTACTTGTTGTTAACAGACCACAAAAATCACCAGGAAAGCAGAAAAACGTAGTGATGCAGGGAAAAAAGTGCGGCTCTATCCTCTTAGGTAAGCAGAAGAGTGATGGACCTATTCCTTGTGGTAGCAGAGCTATGTATTTTAGCAAGATTATTTTCCTTCCTTTCCCTTCCCACTTGCAGTCACTGTTTACTGTTCCTATGCTATAAATAAAACGGGAAGGAAAAGCTGCTTTCTATCCAAGGCAAGTATCCAGAAAAGCTCATCAAATTCAGATCCATTTCTTGAGCTGAGTGATCTTCCCTCCATAAAGCAAGCATTTAAAGATGATTCTCATCTTCCGAGCTTGCAGAGCTACAAATAGATCAGTCTTGCTTCTTTTTTCACTGACCAGGCAGGGACCATGTGTGGCAGTGGCTTCTATTTCTACTATCGCCCTGTGCTGCCCTTCCAAGGGCTATATCTGCTTTTAACTGACCAGTTTAACTGCCCACAACTGCCAGGTCTCAGTGCTTTCCAGAAGTGGGGGGTGATCCCTCCACATGTTCCCCTCCACACAGATGACCCCTCCACCCTTCAGTTTGGTGCTGTTGTTGAGGAATGAATCATAAATTGATTTTTGGAATCAAATGGCTTAGAGACTTTATACATATTTGCTAGCCACCGGTTTTCTGGACTTGGTGAAATGCAAGTGGTCATTTTTGGGTAGATGTCTTGGGGCTTATTTCCTAGGCATTTAATTCTCCTGTATTTTAAAGTTAGGTTTTGTTTGTCTACAACTTTTGGGGTCTAAAACATATCACTTTGCTCTGCAGGAGCCATAGACTTAGGGAGGGGCTTGTTTTCTCCTGTGGCCCCAAGTCTTCTGTTTCTTTCTGCATGTGGATGGTAATGTCTTTCAGTTTGTTTTCTGAAGATGAGAAATCAGGTCACACATAAATATATATATGTATAAATAAATTCAGCAGCTCTGTACATATTGCATATCCATAACTTGCTAAGAACAGAAAAATCTGCTGACAATCTGGCAGTGCCTGCTGACATGCTCACCTGTGCAGGATTCAGCTTAAGCTTACTGGTAGGGACTGGATAGTCAGAATTTCAACCTCATTTTTAATAATTCCTCATTTTAGGGTACATACATTAATTATGCATTTCAGTGATTTCCTCTCTCAAAACCTTGCTTTAAAAATCTGTTTAGAGAAGATGGAGGGAGTCCTTCTAGTCTGTATAAACACATCTCAGCATTCAGGGATGAAAATGTGTCTTTTATGATACGATGTACTTTTGTAGCAGAGAAGAAAAAGACACCTTCCTCAGTTACTATAATTACAATCATACGTGCATATGTTTCTGATGGTTTGTTTTTAATTAAAGGGGACAGTTAGACTGCTCGCCACGTATTGCATGTATAAAAACCGAAGAAATGTTTTCATGAGGACACAAATTAATTTGAATCATCCTAAATTTATATGAATAAATTGTATAGTTTTTTAGTAATATTTTTATCACTGGCATTTAGGAGTTTCCTGCAGCATGTACAATCCTTCATAAATTTCTTGTAAAACGCAGAACACTGACAGTCCAATTAAAGGAGATATTGCTTTTATTTTTAGGCTATTTTTAGAGAGACTGCTTCACTCTGAGCTGCAGTGGCACAGCAAGTCACAAGCCCTTGTATCCTCTATTTGCTTCACTTTCTTCTAGATTTTTGAAGAGAAATGCCTACCTAGAAACCCCATTTTAACCCTTATGAAATGCAAGTTTCTGATGCAATCATCTTAGCTGTTGCTTTGCTGCTGTTTCGCTACAACGCAAACCAAACAGTACATCCTAAAGACAAGGTAAGACAGACAACAAGTGCAAGAGGAGAGATCCACTTCAGAGAGAGGGAAATGCCTGTCACAAGGCAGTGTGGGAGCTGGAATATTGGAGGGCCTCATCCAGTGACTTGCTTTGCTGTAATACAGCATACAGTTTTCTCACTATTAAGCAACATAGAAGACAAGCTACTGATTGCTCCCAGAAAAGCTAGGATTGCACCCATGACAGCATGACAGCAGGAACACAGGAACTGCAGCAGATTGGAAGTACAGGATACTACTGTGATTGTGGACAAAACATCAGGATGATTTAGCTGGAAAAACTAATATTTTTTTATGATGAAATATGTCCTTAATCATGTTCTAAGATGATACACAGACTCAGAGTAATGTGACCCACACTAATGTTTGCTTCTTATCCTCTTCCCATTCAGAAAGCTAAAACAAACTCACAAGGAAAAGGGGAGACCAGATGTGTTATAAACTTGCCCTACCTGCTAGATTTCTTCCAGCGCTAGTCATATACAGATACTGTGCTTCAAAAGCAGAACTATGGGAAGAGGACATGCAGCCTTGTGTGCTGAACACCAGGTTGGGTGCCACAAGCAAAAGAAGCGCTGAAGTGCCGAGACCAGGAGCCCCTCAGCAGCTGAGGGGCAAGGTCAGAAACTTGCTTGCTGGCTGCCATCTGTCCTGTCCGTTCAATCCGCCACGGCTGCCTCAGCTCCAGTATGCTCACAAATGTGCCAACTTTCTTTGCATTGCTGCAAGAAGCACAGAAACTTCATTTAATCAGCTTTCTATAACAAATGATAATTCTGTGGCAATTTCCCTTGGCACTGTGCAGCAGATAATTGGTGTGCATTTCCACAGGCAAAAGGGAAAAAAAGTAACAATGTAAATTATAACTATCACTCAACGTGAAGATGGTGTTTTCCCTATGGTACAGTGCAGCAAAACGAAGTCCTGATCATGCTAAGAGCTGCGAGCACAAATGCTTAACACAAATAACACAAATCCTGCGAGAGACTGAACTCATCTGTAATGTCACTCATTGCAGCTATGAAGTTCTTTGGAGATGAATTTGACTATATAAATTGTATATAACTGATAGCAAAATCTTTGTGAAGCAGCGATTTGAAACCTAAGTGTAGTGACATGAAGGTCTTGAATCATCCTACCCTAGTGATCTTGATGTGCTTGCTTTGCTTACAAGTTAATAGGGGAATTTTCAAACGCTGAGAATCTGGGGTCAATCTGTGTTTCTTTTGCCCCTCAAAATCTGCCCCTCAAAATTTTGCTGAGAGCCCTTTGCAGCAGTAGAGACCAAATTAATGTGCCAGTGTAGGTCTAGACTTTGTAGTTAACAGCAGACAGTCCTCGAACTTCCAAGTGGGAGTTTGAATGAGTTCTATGGAAATCTGTCCTTCACGTTAAAATGAATGGTTCTAGGTGAGAACTAGTTTGAGCCCCCAAAATATTCCCAGTTCTGATGTGCAGCTGAGTTTTTATAGAATAAATATAGAGCTAATCCATCTCTAAGGAGAGGATCTGACTGATGACATGATTTAACCAAGCACAACATGCTCTGATGCCCAGAGCTGCCTTAATTCCTTCCTTTTCTTTTTTCTTTTTTTTTTTCCTTTTTCTTGCCTACAAGGGAATGAGCAAATGGTCCCTCGTGTTGGCCATTTGTTTTTGCATCTCTACACATTTTGCACAAACTTCCTCTGCCCACACTTCCCGTACGGCACCATGACTCATGATATTCCCTTGTCAGAGACATTGAGCAGCGTGATGCTATTTTGCTTTTGACTTACCAAAAAAACCTGTGCTGTGCTGCCCATCATGGAGAATCACGACAAATATATCAGCAAGTGAACACAAATTTTAGTTGTGTTAAAATTGTGTTAAAAAACACCTCAGTATCGAGTTTTAAAATGAAATCAGACTTTAACTTGGGCTGTGCAAAAAAGAAGAAGAAGAAAAAAAAGAGAGACATTTTAGCACTGGCTTCAATGTTTTTTGGTATCCACCTGGAAAACAATCATATTTTCCTCTATATGCTTACATATTTTCACTCTGGAGTCTTTTACACTTTGCTTCATACCCATGGGGGATTTTTAGAGCTGTTATGGAAGAATTGGTGAAAAGAAAACATAACTTTATGAGAATCTGAATACCTCTGTGTTCAAAATTCACATGCGCTACCAGAAACTGCTAACTCAAGGCCTTCATCTGCAGCAGTTGTTTGCCACCTCAGCAAGCAGGCAGTAGTACCTATTAAAAGAAGGATGTGTCTGCAGGGAGATTTGCCTGTCAAAACTCTCTGAAGAGCGTGTGAAAAATGAGGAAAGATGCTGCAAATAATCGAGATGAACTGCCACGCTGCAAATTTATTCCTTGGCATAAGGAAGGCTGTAGGAAGGGACTTGAAAGTTTCCTGCACTCCGTAGAGGAGCTTTGCTCTTTGGCAGTGCCCTTGGTGCTCCGCCAGCAAGGAGCTTCCCTGGGTGAACGTCAGTCACCCTGACCCAAACGTGGTTCTAGAGGCTCGAGCTAGCAGCCGGCAATCCTCCCAAAAAGCGAGGGGGGCTGCTGTTCTTCGTGGTACTTTTCTCATTAAATACCTAATAACCCATTATTCCACCTAGGTTTTAACACCTAAGAAGTCTGCTAGTGTCCTATTAAGCAACTGGTTTGACAAGCCTCTTTCACTGTGCTTGTCCTTTTATAAAATCCAGTATAGTCCAGCGTCTTCAAGCTCATTACTCATTTCATTTTAACGTAAAGAAACCTAGCGGCAGCTGAAGGCTTGTATTTTTACCTCCTAGAACCAAACTGTATCACTGTTTGACAGGCTTGGTCATTAATAAATGTGGGTTGGATTTTCTACCGTTCTGCCCCTTCTGTGACAAGATCAGAGTGAGTTATTTTGGATTCAAGGATGGCCTGCAGGCTACAAACAGAGAGTGTTTTTCCACAGCTCAGGATGGCAAGGTGGAAATTATAGAGGCAGAGAAATCCTTTCCCTGCACCAGTTCATCTTTTTCAGTGAGAACTACATGGATCTTGAATCAGCATGGGAAACTCTAGAAATTCACCTCAAAACAGAGTATTGCCCTGGGTAGGCATGTCAAATTTGTATGTGCCTGGGTGCCCCAGTGCTGAAGTCAGGGATAACAACAGCTTGGAGTATGGGTAAAAGCCTGTAGGTGCAGATTTTCTGGAAATCCCAAGAGCTTAAAGCTGCTGATGGACCAAATGGTTGCTGAGTGAGGACGCTGTTCCTGCAGAAGCAATGGTTGGCTCCAAAGGAGGTTGTCAGGCAGTGTTGAGGACGTGGAAATCCTGCCAAAATGGCCAGATTCCCTAGAAATCTGTCATCCTGCTGAGCAGAAACCCAATGAAAGAAAAGAAAATGAAAGAAAAGAAAAACAATGATAATTATTACATTATCCCTTTTACCCTATACATATAAATGCTGAGCAAAATTCCCCAGAGTATATTATTCAGATTAGCGCTTCTAAGTGCAAAGGGACATGGTGTTAATTCAGGCTCTGTTTGGTCTTTATAATGAATTGCTAAACCTGTCCTCAGATGAAAACAGTTTTGTCTTGGAAAATGACAGTTTAAAGTGGTCTTCTCACATGACTTCAAAGCCTACTTTTTAAATGCATTTAATTATTTAAATGCTGCTTATTACAAAAGCAATTTTACTGCTTAAATATTTTTGTGGTCCAGAAATATTTGCTTTAATTGTATTCAGGATGTGTGGCTGTTCCTAGTGCAGCATAATAATGCAGAAGAGTGCCAGACCTAAATAAAGCCATGTTTTTTCATCCCCTTAGGGGCCACCATGGCTCTTGAAAGTATATAACGTTTTCTGAAGAGTGGCCTCTTCTGGGGAAAATCGTGCACAATTCTGGTTAGAAATGAGCAAATAGTATTAAAAACACATCTGGTTATACTTCTTTATCCTTGGTGCTCTGCTTGGGACATGCTTGGTGTCCACATGTGCAAATGGCAGATCTTCATAGGAAAAGACATGCCTGGTAGCACCAGCTATTTGCCACTCTCCGCTCACTGGCCACATGCTTCCCAATTTGGGTTGGAGTCCAAAAATTCGGGTTGGGGTGGCCTTCTCATGGGAAACCTGCTTTATTCCTACTATTTGCTAAAACATGCCTTAGCTATCTCTACCTTTGCTGACTGTTATAAATGGATATGTAATAAAAAGTAATCAAAAGGTGAAATTAAAGTGTTGGAATTTACAGGAATCTCCTTCCCAAAACATGCAGGCAACATCCAAACACAAAACCACTCCTGTTTTAGTGTTTGACAGTGTGAGGACAAAACTGCTTACTTCTTGTTTTACTAGAAAATATTTGGTAGATAGCCTGAAGAAAGAAAACTTTCTAGCCTGGCTTCTGAGAAAGGGTCCAGATGTGGCTCCAGAAGGTCATGTTCAGATTGGAAACACTCATTATACCTAATACTCTACAGCTAATTCTAAAGTGGTGCCTGCTAAAGTAAATAAATAGTATCTAAATCAGAATGAGGTTTCCAGACTGGATGGAAGTGAATTAATGTTCTAGCAAATTGTCTTTCTGGAAGGAACTATGTTAGAAACAGCAATTTAAAAAAAAAACATGTATGCAAAGGCTTTTTAAACTAATAAAGAAATATCATCTCAGTAATTTCAGTGTGTCCTGATGCATCCATCCTCCATGAATACTCTTTGCTGTATGAGCAAGAGCTCATACAGCAATGAGCTCTTATGCTTATTACTTCTTATTAGATCCGTCAGGGATGGATAGAAGGAACAGATTTTTTTTCCTCTGCTCTTTGCAGCTACTTTTTATATATTTTAGGACTGTTAATATGTTTATCTCCTCCTTTTTTAGCCAACAGTTTCCATTTTTTCAGTGTTCATGAGCATATCTTCTGAATCATGATCATGATCATTCCTGTCTCATCCACGTCCTCTGTGGCGCTGCAAGGGGACACAGGAAGCTAACGAGACCCTGGCGGTGCCGGCAAGTGGCACAGTGACTTGGGCAGCTCTCTGCCTTTGTACTCACCCCCATCTGCCTGCTCTGCACCCCTACGAGGTCGCAGCTCGCGTGGCAGGAGCCCCTCAGTGTTGGACCCCGTGCCCTGCAAGCCCTGCCCTGGGTCCTCACCGCCGCGCTGAGCACCTCATGCCCCTTCCTAGCGCTGCTGGCACCTTCCAGCCCTTTCTCTGGCACCTTCTGGATCTGCCTGACTTTTCCTAGGACCAGTTTGATGCCCGGTGCCCCGTTCACTGCCTCGCAGTCCCTCCCAGCCTGGTGCCACCTGCCAGCATGACCAGCCACTTCTTGCTCCGTTACCTGGGCTAGGGTTGAAAATATAGAATAATGCCAGTCACTCTCCGGGGGCAATTATTTAAGTATGAAATGCTTTTAGAGAAATATTGGCAATCCAAGGAACACTTTCCTGGTTGTTACAAGAAATTATTTCCCTGATTTTCTTGCCTGTGGCTTGCTCTGTACATTTCACACAATGAATTTGTACATCATTTGTGATGACATTTTTAGAGTGCAACTCTTGAAGTAAAAACTCTGCAGCAAAGCCATAAGATAATTTTTCTCTCCAAATATTTGCTGACAGCATTTAAACAAAAATCTTTTGGGTTCTACCCTGTTGAGAGGCTTAATATCCTGTCACATTTTTTTCCCTATCTTTAAAAATTAATGAATGATATTTGCAGTCAGACTTGCATTGGAACATTTTTGCTGCAATTAATTCCATGTAGTGATGATCCATCTCAGTGATACTCCATGCCCTTATTTCTGATGAAGATCCAATTCCCAGACTCCACTGAGACTTCAAGTAATAGAGAACGAACAGATTCTTATATTTTTACAAACTGATTTGCTGCTCCTACAAGTGTTTGTTCTAGTTGGTATCTCTCTTTCTCTGATTTTAGAAATACATATATATAAATAGGGGAGGGTGTGTGTGTGTGTGTGTATGCCTTTAATTAAAAGCTCCAATATGGGATGACCTTCACAACAAGCTCTTTGACTACTGGGACTCATTACATTAGATTGAAATGAATCCAGACAAAGGGAAAAGTCTTCACTTTGGGTAGTGTTATTTTGGCAGCTTCCACAGAAAGTCTGTATTTGTTGTTCTGCCAGTGCTGGCTTCAAAGTCACAGAGGGAAAGGATGTACCAGTAAGCCAAGAAGATGAAAGTCACTTGGTCCTCACTGAAAAGACATCCTGCCATGTCTTCCCTCCATTAAGCCCATGTAACGAAAGTTTAAGCTTAACTTCCTCCACTAACAGCATCCTTCATAAATGGGCAGTCAGAGGTTTTGTAGTGAAGCAGGAACAAGGGGGCCAACACCCTTGTACCTTACGCTTAACTGCTGAGTGGAGGAGCAAAGACTCTGATATACAGCATGGGCAGAAGCAGGATTCAAGATGGCAGTTAGCAAGCATTAACTTAAAAAAGGAAATCTTCACTTAATGTGGTATCTGGGGTCAAAATCACTTGCTGAATGAAAGCCCGTCCTTGGCCAGAGAATGGCAGCATGAATACGGAGATATTTGTCTTCACCTTCTTTAGCCAGGGATAAGCAAACTAGTGAGGAATAGAATAAACTCAGTTGTCCCAAATCAAATGCCAGGTTGTCTCTATTTCTTTCAGTTCTGAATTAGCCTCCCAGATATGAGCGGGTGCGATGCTGGTGCAACCAGTGGGGCCATGAACCCCACGTGGGTGCGTGCGTGTGTGCAAGGTCAGCCAATCGGGATTCATCCAAGGAAAACTCTTCCAACAGAAAATAACGACCCAAACAACAAAAAGTCCCCAGAAAAATGAGGATATCAGTAAAACACACAAACTATCCCTTGCCTCAGCTCTTACCAGTTTGACCTGGACTTCAGAGCTTGCTGGGTGGGTCACCGCAGGGTGGCAAGTGGTAGGGAGCAGATCTCAGGACCAAGCCAGTGCCACTTGCCACTGTTGGAATGACAGCGTTTGAGGTTAATCAGTATAGTTTTACCTTGTCTTTCTTTCCAGCCAGATAGCTAATAGACATGAAATGCACAACTTGCACATTAAGTCTAGGAACATTTCAGCATGAATGAGTACAGTGCATTGTTTTCATAGTTATATTGTTTAGTAAGCACAGCTTTTTTCCAGAGGGAAAAAAAATATATGTGTAGCTGTCTTCTGGCATTGACTACAAAGAAGCTCTCTTGTCCTTTGCTACAGTCACCTACCAGACATCCTCTTCTTTGCATGTTAACTGTAAGAAAACAGCACATTTGTGGTTCTTCTGTTGCAGGGACCCCCTCAGCAGGTCCCTACCAGCAGCTGCATCTGCAGGAAGGAGAGAGCCCGGGGCAGCAGGAGGCATGAGAAGCTCCAACCAATCGCTCGTCCTTGTGTGCGGCAGAGAAACACCTCTCCATCGTGAAGTAGCGAGGTCTGTGCAAAACACAAGGCTGGGTGTCCTATGGGTGCATGGGGCATCCTCCTCTCTGCTGTGCAATGCCTTCTCCTCCAGCAAGCTCGTGATCCTTCTGGGCATGGGCCAGCCAGTGATGCGGTGAATGGGAAGCTCAGGCTGCCATATAATGTTTAGGGGAGGATGCACCTGCAGCTGGATTTGATCTCAGCAGCAGGATAGGCCACTTTATTAGGACCTTCCCCAACTGTTTTACATGATAGAGAATACAGATGACCTTGTGGGTGCTTCTGAATAGGCTTACTACATCTTGAGGTTAACCTTTTAAACATTTGGACATGGAAAAGCTGAGATTTACACAGCTTTGCTCTAAGACTGTCTATATTTAATCCTAAATCCTCAGGAAAATGTCAAAGATGGCGCTGCGGTAGGAAATTCTACTTTTCTCAAGAACTACATGTAGCCCAGCCAGACATCCCGTGTTTTTTTCCTGGATTGCCAGATGCTGTGGGAAATGTCGTTTTAGTAGACAAACCCTGCAATCTGATAATACAGCTTTTGTACAAATTTGTAATGCTGTAAAGTGGATTATTACTTGCACAAAAAAATCCATAGCATCTTCTGGGCTTAATATAGTAGTAGAAATAGTCTTTCCAAGACTTCACCGTAGGAGCAGATTGAGGATCATGACAAAGAATGAGCATGTGATGCAATTTATAGCTTGCTCGAATTAGACTTCTCATGCCTGATGTGCAGTTGTAACTGGGGATAGGACCTTCGAGTTGGCTGCGCCAGCTAAAAACAAGCTTGCAGCAGGACCGTGGCTGTTCACTTGGCCTGGCTGCGTGCTGCCATCCGGGCCCTGCAGCTGCTCCTGATCCCATTGGCGTGTCTGGAGAAGTGGTACTCGATGCTTCTGGAGGTGGCGTCTCTTCACACTTGCCGTGAAGACTTTGCACTGTTGTTGCTGAGGAGGAGAAACAGAAGGCCTCCGCACAAACAAGGAGCATCCTGCAGTGAGAGGGACCCACGCCAGATCAGAGCCGCCAGAATCAGCCCTGCAAAGGCTCCATGGGCCTTTCCTGCCGGGGCTGGAAACACACATCCAAAGCAAACGTGCTGGATCCCATTCTGATTTGTCAGGATAAATGTTTGTGTATTTTGGAGTGTGAAATAGGTATCAAAACCGTGCTTCATTGTAGTGATAGATGCAATTGCGCAGTAAAAAATGTGACACGTTTCAGTTACCTGAAAGTGTTACATGTCAGTGTGGAGGCTTGTATGGGATACCAGCGCATACACTCTTACAACAAGCAATAAGAATAGGCTATTGCCTGTCTGTCTTCCTGAAGGATGAATTAGTACCATATATGTATCGCCTGTTTGTTACATACGTGCACACTACAGAAAAGGGACCATCTAACTGTCCATTAAAAATGCCATCCTGTTTCAAGGAAATGTTGAAAGGGTAAATAGTTGGGTTTCATATTTTAGTTATGTGAGTGAAGAAAAAAAAAAAAAAAACCTCTTTCTCTAAGCAAGGTTTACAGTGCTTTTACTTAACACTAAACTGCAGATTTCCGATGTTAAATCAGTATTCAGAATACATGGGCATCCTTCTCATTCTTGAAAGCAGGGGTGTAAGTGGTATTTTTAAGCTTTCCACTTGTAAAAATCATTTTCCGTTCTGTCAGTGTAGGGGGAAGCTGCGTGTATGGAAGATTAATTAATGGCTTCACCAGGTTGAGAAAGGTCATTTAGAAACGTTGCCCTTCCAAGTGGTGTTCATGACCCTGTTACCATTACACTGCCTAGCTTGCTGCATTGCTGAGCCAGCGCAGCCAAAGGGGAAAGCGACCTCTCGCATGTCTGGCAAATGTTAGACCTCCTTCTGCTGTGGTGGGAAATCCATAGCCTTCAGGGGCTCCAGAAATCCTTAGGGCTTCTGGATGACCAGAGGATCAGGGATGAAATATTTTCCATTTTCATCTGAGATTGATTTTAAAATTACCTCATGGGTTAATACCATAATTTTCATCTAGAAACACAGACACATATGCTGATCTAACAAGCATCCTTGTGCTATAGCAGCACATGCAGTTGTTTGCACATGACCTTCCTGCTCCGTTTCTTGTTAGGATATTGTCCCATGAACTCACTGGCACGGTCCAGGAGAAGAGAGGTGTCCTTCCAGCATGGATTTCTTCCAGCAAAAGAGAGGAATACAAGAGTGCTCAGTGTGCTGCATCTTTATCTTTGTTCTATACATTCTCTTAGCTATACAGAGAGTACTTTGTGTTATAACAGTGGCGACTATTTCTTTCAACACGTATATTTTTAAAACTGTAATTATAGCTTCCTTTAACAGAGCATGAAGCAATGGTCTTTACAAATGCACATTGCAGAATATGCCAGACCAGTTGGGAACGAAAAGAGATGAGCACAGAGATACAACGAAGGGACATTTGTGCCTGCTGTCCCCAAGCAGCACCCATGTGGCAGTAATGTGCATCCCTGTAGGTATCACCCATATGCAGGGACAGGCATGATCACAGCCCTCTTGTGGACAAGAAAGGGGAATCTGCAGTTTGGTATTGAGTGGAAGTAACCCAGCCCTTGTTGGAGAAAGAGGTTTTTCCTTTCACATATCTAAAGAATGAACCCCACTCCTACTCTTTACACTTTCGATGTTTCCTTTCCGATATAGAGGCAAGGTCAGTTCAGAGCTGGTGATGCCCGTTCCAAAGGCATTGTCCACACCCAGAGCTGAAGTCCCCTTTCCATACCCCAAATTTGTGTGCTTGTCTCCTTATTTCAGTATTTCTTGCCCTACACAATAAACCCTAGAGGAAGCAAGAAAACTACACTCAGGGCAAAATTTCTTCATCACCACATTGCAGCTATGGAGATGAACTTGGCATCTCTGAACATCTTCCACCCACTGACCAAAGGGAAGAAGGATGTGTGGAGCGTGCAAAAGTTGATGATGCCTCAAGGTCGCCATGCAAACACTGCCCATCCAAGGCAAACATAGCAGGTGATGGGCAACTGGTGCCTTTCAGATGTCAGAAAGCTCCTGGGGGCATCCGTGAGGCAAACGAAAACTTCTCACTGGAGGTTTTTTTTGACCTGGTTTCTGAATATACCTGCATTTCCCACTTGCCCTCCACCAACGAAGGGAAAACAGCATGTTCTGTAAGGTTTGGAAAAGCCCCATGCAATAGCCAGAGTGGCAGGTGTTATTTGGCAGTGCAGATCTCCAAGTCAGCACAGCCAACACATCACAGAAACTCTCTTTGAACAGAGGTGAAATCAGCATTTCCGTGCATGCGCTGAATTTAGTCTTCTAGCTATCTAGAAGGCCATGCAATTTTATGGCTGTGGCTCCCTGAGAAAACTATCTTTGACCAAAATAATGAAACTTTCAACACAAGGGAGGGAGCAAAAGTGCAGAGGACAGAACTATCCTGGGAAATAAATTTGGATTATGGCACTTATTTTACAATGAAGCAAGGTGACTGCTGCTCTCTGTGTGCTCAAACGGCTTTGAATTAGCTTTTCCCTAAAAAAGCATCGTGAGGTACCACCTTACACCCAGCAGGCTGGGGGCAGTGGGGGGAGTGGCAGCTCTCTTTAGCCCCTACAGTGCCCTGGTGTCACCCACGTGGGGCCCCGTGGAGGCCCTTCCTGGGCGCGGGGCTTCACGTGCTCTTGCCACATGGACACAAAGGGCTTTGCCTCAACTGCCCCTTCTGCAGCGCCCTGCCTGTAAGAGAGCAACGAATGCCACAGAAGCAGGGAACTGTTTTTCTGCAAGATAAATCGATCTGTTAACATTTAAATTCTCTGCCACAGACTTTAGTAAATCTTCTATTCGAGGGTAAGATTAACTTCTTCCCCAAAGCTCTGACACCTTGATGTGCACTGTTTTTAAAGATGCATGAAGGATAGCTACCCTCGCCTCCCTGCTTTGTGATGAGATCGCTTTCACTTGGCCAGATGCTGCTCTGGCCATAAATTTCAAAGCCAAAAATAGGCTCCACTTTTTTTCCCCCCTTATTCTTTAATTATCTGAAATGCATCATGAGTCACTGCTACTTCATGACCTTTCAGGTCTAACTTACTGCATGTTATGTGTACATACTGATTTAGAGCCCAGAAGTTTTATAGCTGGGGGTTTTTGAAAAGAGGCCTTAGATTTTCATGTTTTATTTAAAGCAGTACATAAAAGCCAGGTGGTTTTATTCTTTCACTGCAGAACATGCACGTGCCATATCTGCAGCCTACAATCTTGCTTCTAATTTTTCACTTGAAATAAATATACCACAAAATCTCTACTTTTTTTTTTTAGCAGACTGCTTCATCACATATAAAGGAATTTAAACATCAGGTCCTGCTCTCACTTGTACTGCCATAAATCTTGACTAATTGATGAAGGCAAACAGACAACAGATTTGTGCCATCACACGAAAGACTGAAGAAGGATCATCAGCTCTTGTCTGTATGACTGCAGTATTAACTGCTGCAAAAGGACTTTGTCAGCATCCTGATTTGAAAGGAACGGTGCAAAAAGAATGGTGCTATTGAAAAAATGCACTGCAGCAGAATATTTCTGCTTTACAGTTTTAGATGAAATACTGTGGTGGAACACGGAAACCTGAAAGATCAAGCAAGAGACACAAATTCATAAAAACCCTCTCTTCATGGAGGGTGCCCCTGGACACAAGATTTACTCCTGATTTCTCTAGCACAAACTCAAGGGTTCATCCCCCGAGCACTTCCGCAGCCTCAGGCAGCTGCTAAGCTGCACCTGCATGTGCTGCAGCAGCCTGGCAGGCAGCTCTTAGGAAGGCAGGGAACTCAACAGCGTAACACAGCTTCCTTTTCCCTTCATTTGCAAGAATAAAAACTTGCTGGTTGTTCTGGTTGTGTAAAAAAAAGGGTAGCGCTTTGTCATTGCTTTTAACTAACCCCAGCACAGGTATGGCTGCCCCCAGGTCCATCTGCAGAGCCTCAGCCACGGGGCTCGTCTCGCATGGCACAACTTGGCACACGGGTGCTTGGAGCTTCCCTGCCTTGCCTGGGCTTTGAATTTATCCGCTGCTAGAAGAGGGGCAAATCTATTGCTGTGACTTCCTTTGCTTTTTCACATGATGAAAGTTATAGTGAAAGCGTGGCATCACAACAAGAAGAGGGCCTGGAAATACTGCTTCTCTGACAGAGTTCAGAGGGCTCTGCTGGTCGCACCTTCCCCATGGTGGTTTTGCTTAGTTTATCCCATCAGTTGATGGAATAAAAAGCAGTCCTGCTAAAACTGCCGTATTCTCCGTCTCCTTCTACCTACGTCTTGGTGAATTCACAATATTTTGTGCATGCTAGAAGTCTCTGCGAAACAATTTTAAGCAGCTCAGAAATGACCAGTCTTGGCAACACTTGAGGGGAAGATGAGGAACGTTTCCCTTCTAAACTGAAACAGCCTGTCGGCTTCACCAGATCACCTGGAAAGTCAGCAACAAAACAGGATGCCCATCCAGCCCAGCAGCCATGAAAAGGCAAAGTCCTGAGGAAACCTAGGAAGTATATGGAGGAGCCTGATGTGCTCCCTTCCCCTGTGGGACATGGCGCTGTATCCTTCCACATTGCGATTGTGGGAAGCCACAGGCATGAAAACACATACGCTGGATGGAAGTAACTTGTTTGGAAGCTGCGCTTGGCTTAATTGTCTGCTCTGTGAGGGCCTCTGGAGAGAGTCTCAACCTTTTAGCTGTAAGGCCGCTGCAGTCCATGATGTGCATGTGCCCGTATGGAAAAACACGAGTATGGGAGCTTGTAGTTCTCATATAGCTGCATGTAGCAGTGCCCTGTTTATTGAAGGGCTCAATCAAGCAAAACCAAACCGAAACAAAACACAGAAATAAAAAAAAACCAAAGAAAAACAACCCAAAACTTATTGAAATGCCATAAGCAGATTTTAGAGCTCAGTTCTTCATATGCTGGTGTCATTTTCCTATAAGTGACAAGCCTGATTCCCTATTCAGCCCAAAGGAATTTAGGAGAGATCCAGACAAAGTGGAAATACAGGTACTTTTTCAGAGCCAGACAGAAATAGCTCATTCTTCCAGGCAGCATTTTCTCTATCACACCAGTACCCCAGGGTGCTGTCAGAGGTCCTTCTCACTTTGAGAAATGCACCCATAGGCTGAGTGTGCAGAAAACTGCATCGCTGAAGGATTCTGTTTGGAGTGGCAATCCATGGCAGTCCATGGAGAAGCTAAATAAAAAGACAGACACTCCTTCAGCCTGCAGGTGTGCACTGCATTACCCCTTTTCCCTTATTTCTCTGAGCAGCCACTCACCCTCAGCAACAATTTCATCTGGCTTTATGAGGGGCAGAAAAGCTCTGAGCTGGGAAGTTGCAGTGAAACACTGGCTCAAGGCATCGTCAGTTGGGTCTCATGTGATCTCATTTTAAGAAAAGAACAGGCATTGCTAGAAAGCAAACTTAAAATATCTATTTAGAAGAATATTCAGATTACAAAATGCCAAAGCCAGGAAGTGTTGGATTAGTGCTGCCCACACAAGTACCATTTTCTGAATTAGGGCCTAAGCTATTGAAAACTTGCTTGGTTTCCTGATGATTTGTCTACTTACAGATCACTGACCTTAGTAATTCCTCTTGCAGCAAAGCTGGATTGATAAGCCACACAGGGAAGCCTTCCAGCTCCAGTCCTATTCATTTTTATTTGATGCTTTACACCACCCATTTTAGTCTGTGATTCCTTTCCCCTAGACACAGATTGCTAAAAACTGCCTGTTTTAAAGCACACAGGTGGTTAAAGGGAGAGTCAGTCGCCAAGAGTGCGAGGGCAACGACCTGCCCTCGTCTGGAGAGGCCAGAGGAGGCTGAGGTCTCCCCAGGCTCAGACCTTGCTCTGTGTTTCTGTGGTCAACAGCGTCCCTTGTCATGCACCTAGACTCCCACTTGGGGTGTGGAAATTGTCCCAGGATCAGTGCAGTGCTGTCAGGAGGAGCCACATTATGGGAAACATAGTAAGTCTTACTTCTGGATGACACAGCGTTGTTGCTGGAGCTCTTCAGGCCAGTGGAGCTGCTTGCAGATGACCCATCCTCAAGCTGGAAAGGAAAAACAGAGCAAATTTTCATGTGGTTTTAGGTCCAGTTCCTGAAAATAATTAAATGCTTTCAATTTTACTGACAGTCATAGGGACATAGTAAATTTTCACTATTCCTTGTGGCTTGGCCCTAAGCAGGCAAGTACTTGGACAGAAGTAAGTTATGTTTAAAAAACTGCGGCTTCTGACAGTTAAATAATCTAAAATAAGCACTACTGGTAGTCAAGAGACCTTTTAGAGCTATAAAATATTACTTTTTGTTTGACATTAAGACATCCTTCTTGTACAGCTTAATTCTCTGTAGTTAGTACTTTTCTTTTGTTGCTAAGAATAAGCTCTTTGTTATTTTGGAATTGAGTTGTGTATATGACCCTTATTCTCCCTGATGTATGTGTAAAAGACCGAGCTTTACAACATTTACACAGCGATGGAGAAATGAAATAAATCCCTTCTCTGCTCCAAGCAAAGCTTTCTAATAAAACACTAAGTGTCACTATCCTCAAAACATTACTAATGCAGATGCTTCAGTTTAAAAATATGGAAATGAAGCCTGGCTATAAAAGCTAGTTATTCCATGGCCCAGCCACACTCAGATGTGGAAAAGTTTCAACATGTCACAACCTCCTGCCCTTGAAAGATCTGAAAACAGTCCCTTTGGATAAGCTGATTATAAAAGCCAAACCTGGCAAGCGGGATGCGGGCTATGCACAAACTCCATGTGGTGCTGCCAGATGAAACAAGCCTGGCTGCTGCAAGGCCCCTGCCACAGGCAGGGAAGGCTCACGCGGAGGCCGAGGCAGAGAGCAGGTCTGCATCCAAGGCGGGAAGCCCCTCACGCACTCTCCTCCAGTCCAGAGAGCCAAACCAAGGCCTTGCCTCCCTGGCAGCGTCGCCTGCTCTGCAAAGGGCCTCGGGAAGACAAGCATCCACCCTGGTGGTCCCTGGCTTTTATCCTAGGCTCTGGAGAGGCTGGTCAGTGCTAAAGGCGCTGCTGGCACCCAGCAGGCTGCTTGTGGGCCCAAGTCCTGACCATGCTTTAGACACACGAGAGCTAGTCAGGTGCCAAACAAGCCTTCTGGGTCATTTCTCCCCTTCTTACTCCCCCTCTCCTCTACCTGCTTTGCTCAATCCTTTGTGAGACTCAGACTCCCAGCTCTGCAGCGTGAGTTTGCCAGAGCTCTGCTGGTGTCTAGAACCTCCTTCCAAGACCTCCCTTTCCATGCAAGGAACCTGTCCATGGATTTTCAGGAATCATGCAGCCAAGAAGAGATGACATTGCAAAATGGAGGCAAGTAGAAGTTCTTTAGGTAGTCAAACAATCTTCCCTGTACGACTGATAAAAGACTGAAGGAAGGACTTAGAGCAAGGAGGGAGAAAAGCAAGCAGAAACTAGTCAGGTAATACTAAGTGCTTTCCTGATAAGCTCAGTGAACATCTGTGCCAGTAGGCAAGAACAACAGAGCTAGCAGCAATGCATGATGAATGTTAGAGAAAATATACTTAACACATCACTGTGGGCAGTCCAGGAGCCAGTGCTTTCGCACTGATGCCATGAGAATATTGTCTAGGAAAACACAATCCAGAAATACCAGGATTATAGTTTTTAGAGGGGATTCAGTGCTCTTTCTGCAGGTGGCCATCACTGCAGGTTGCTTCTGGGCCTCCATCTACTAGACAGTGCAAAGACTGGGGAGCACTCATGTCCCAGCAGGGTTTATGGCAACTGAAGCCTCGGCAAGGGGAGATGATCGAGGACTTTGAGAGATCCACCATGTTCCAGGAAATTACCAAGTATGATTGGATCATCTAGATATTAGCTGAGGGCTGCAAATGACGCATGTGGTTCATCCTTTGGCACTTGGAAATAGGGAAGGACATCGCAGTCTTGGCTTGGGAAAGGTCAGTAAGGCAGTTTTGAAGACTCATCTGATTCAAGATATGAAATCTCCTAGCAGAAAGAATCTCTGTGCCCAGGACAGCAGCACTAATGCACCGAAAACCTAGTGGAGAAAGAAAAAAGAAATGAAATGAACTCTGTCCTAAGCCAGTAGGTGTTAAGTAGGTGGATGGGTTCTCCCACCCTAGAAGCCCATTTGCTCTATGGTGCATTAGATCAGGAACCACCAGAGTCCCTGGTGCGTCCCAGCATTAATCGCCAGGAACTTGTTGGAAATTCAGCAGTTCAGGAAACTGTCCTCAGAGAGGAGGTTTTCATGGAAATGGATGGAAGAAAAAAAGTACTCTGCTGTCTAATCATGCAACAGAATGGGTAAATAAAGCACACTGCAATACAGATGTGACACTGGCAGGCAGGCGATAAATGCAAATTATGATGCTGTGAATACAGAAAGAAAATAAAGACAAGCATAAAAAGAAGAAGATAGCACATAAAATCAGGAGTAAGGATTATGTCAAAGAGTTGTCAAGGGAATATGTCAAAAAAATTAACTATTTGAACAAAGTCTTGCCTCACTCAAGTTCTGTGAGTGTATGTCAGGAAGGGTTTGGGAATTTGTGGATGGGAATTTCTGCATGAATAGAAGATCTGGGCCAGCAAGGTAGAGGCAGAGAGCCAGACCTCGCTTTCATTATCTTATTCACAGCTATAAAATAGCTCAAACTGTACAAGGTATCTGGATATGATCGTAACATTGTATCTCAAACAAGACAAAAAGTGAGTCTCTGTCAGCTGCTTGGTACTCAGTTTTGTTTTTCTTATCCTTCTGCACAGAGAGGCCCAGTTCTCTCTCCTGTGTCCTTGACTGGGAAGGGAGCTGCAAAGCAGCCAGGCAGAGCAAGATGCGCTCAGATTGTGACGTCTGGATGTGCCATACGCTGTTACCTGCAGTGGGAAGGGGTAAAGATAGATGGATGGATGGATGGATGGATGGATGGATGGATGGATGGATGGATGGACGGACGGACGGTGGGAACAGGACCTGCCTGAGCAGCAGGACATGGCCGTGCAGGGACTGAGTGCCCGTGAGGGTCTCACCCTGCATGCAAGATAGGGTCCTCCCCACCAGCAGGAGCATTGGAAGCTGTCCCCCTGGTAAGCTGTGTCAGAGCCAGGCTCAAGGAGTGCTTCAAAAAGTGTCAACCCATCATGGAGATAGCACGGCTCCTCTTAGCCTGTGGCTGAGGCACACGAGCAGCATCAGCCTGAAGGCAGAAAGCGCCGACCCAGAGCAATAGGCAGCTGTCATCAGGACTTCACCATGAACGAGGCTAGCAGGGCCACGGAGACGTGTTCCTAAAAATACCCTTGGCAGCAGGGAGAACAGGAGGCCCCACCGCAGGTCGCCGCTGAAATCAGCTGTGGAGGGGTGAAACATTAAATCGCTGTTGGTGGCTTCCACGCGGCATCTGCCCAGTCCAGGAAAAAGTGGGGAAGGAGAAAGCACAACCATCCTTCGGATTAAGAAAATCAATTGTTAAAGTGAACAAATGCAAACTAGGAACAAGATAGCCAGTAGGAACATCTCACTGAAAAAAGTAATTTCTCAGTGCCCATCATGCGTAAAATTTCTTTGGACTGGTATGCTTACTGCATTGTATCTCATCTGTCAAGCATGTCCCGGGCAAAGTGCCCTGCTGAAGAGATCAGGCAATTAAGTATTATATTGCAATTGCATTACAGCTGTCAAGCCTGTTTTTCAAAACTTTCTAAAAGTTCTAACATTGTCCTGATGGCTTTTAAGTTTCATTGAGAAAGCACTGAAGGAGGTTAGCTTTGTTTATTCTGTGGGCTTTGGAGTTTTATGCAGAGAGGAGATTTTTATAGTTACTGGAAAAGCTAGAAAGGAAGAAGGGAACTCACAGTGGCAGAACTGCTACTGTAGGAGGAGTGAAGCGGGATGGCGTTTTTATTTACTGTCAGGTAAAATATTGCCTTCTAGAAGAAGACAAGCATACAATATCTGCAGAGTTGTCACTGCTGCAAGTTTATGTGTGCTCTGCCTCCTGTGCCACCCCCACAGTACAGTGAATTACTTGACCTCCTTTTTTATTCCTTTTAATGAGACCATCAAAATGTAAACGTGGAGGGTGAGGAAGACAGGGCAGAGCTTCTTGCAAAGGCATCTGACCAGTTATTGTATCTTCTTCCTAAATTTCTGCCATGCTGGACACTTCCATGAAGGCAGAGCTCCTGTGTTTGGGAAGACGACTCGCTCTACCCCGGTGGCCGTGGGCAGGGTGGCCCTCTCATTCTATTCAGAGCATTGCTTGCTGTATCCAACTAACCAACTTTGACTCTTGTGGTGGTAGGACAGATCTTCTAAAATCAGTCTGCTTCCTCTGGGCAACTCTATGCAGAGAAAAGCTTCTTAGAGAGCTTCCTAAAAAGTTACTATCACAGATCTCCAGCTAACTTCTACTTCTCAAAATAAGCCCATGGTACGCTCTATTCAAATAGTTCCAAGGAGCTGTCATTTTACTTTAGCTAAATTTTAATCAGTAGGAAAAGAAAGTTTTTGTCATATAAAATTGAATTATTGTATAACTTCTTGGCCAAAAAAGCCCCTTTTTGTTTTTTTCAAACACTCATCTCAAAAACAGTGTTTACCTAACCTTTGTGTGTCAGGGAGTTTATGCAAGCTTGGGGCTTTTCTCTTCCCTTTGAAGTTATGGAGAGCAGGATAATTTAGTTCATCCATTTTTTTTTTTTGATAATCATCTGTATTATGTTTGTAGCATGTTTTCCTTGTGGCTCTTGTGACACCACAGATGGCAGAGCTCTGCAAAACAGGCTGTGGAAAAGTTGAATAAGACTGAAAAAACCTTAGAGCTTCAACTGTTTTTTTTTTTCTTAATTCCCCTGTAAAGCACTGAGACACCCATTGCCTGCTGATCACCATGGGTGGTCAATTTTGTGTTGTCGAAACATCTGAAATCTCTGTAGAGATTATTTCCCAGTGCTGCAAAACTCTGAAAAAAAAAGTTCGCTTCAAGATGTCCTGTATTTTGCCTGCGGTAGTTCAACATATTACCTAAGTTAATTCCTGAGCTAAATTAATCTTAAATTGCTCTCCTCCATGTGAGGTGCAGAAAGGGCAGCGCAGCCAACAGCAGCACTGCGGTTCTCTGTCCCAGCTCATGTCAGCACCGCAGGAAGCTGCTTGGAACCTTTGAGCCTAAAACAAATGGACGCGTTCCTGCAGATGCAGCAGGAGGGTAAATGACTGTTCTTCATCCTGGGTGCTTTGCTGATTGATGGAAGCAGCTTTAATTGATAGGGGCAACAATCTAAGCAGACGAGAAAGGCAGCGGTTCAAAATATCTTTCTCCTAGAGTTGGAAGTCTTTGGAGGCCCTGAAATTGGTGGTGCTCTTCTGCTTTTCAAACACTAAGTATGCTTTCACCAGGCTAATTCTACAAAGCAGAGGAAGGTAGAGAGGATAGAGCCATGTGCAAAGGTAATAAGTGCAGGTACATTGAAGAATAAAAAGGATAATAATCATCCTGCAGAGGAAAAAGAACATTTGGAGTGACAGGGGCTACTGTGGCAGGACTACTTAAAATCTCTTTGTGCTGCTTAAGTTTTCAGATGACCAAAACCACAGCTGTATTTCAAGTCATCCTACATTCTCATGGGAAACCAAAAGCATTATTTCATTAAAACAGTCAGCTATTTTCTACATCACCTGAAAGATATCTGTTTTTCCAGGTCTCCTAACAAAATATATTTTTTCTCCTTATCACCCTTGGTGCTTCTCTTAGACCAGCAGTACCAGCACTGCTTTCTTAAAGCAATTTGTGCTGAAAACACTAGAAGTAGTTGGCTTGGGAAACTGTAAGACGTTGAAAACCAGGGAAATATATGGCTTCGTTCCATGACAATTTATACAAAAACAATTTGCCAGAGGAAGTGATACAAGACTTCCCTAAGAACCACAAGATTAGCTGGAACAAGATCAAATTAGCTCCAAAGAATGGTAACCTCTTGCAGACTTCTGACCAAAGGCATTTTGATTTATGATCTATTGAATGCTGAGACTGACACGTATCAAATGACTTTATCACTTGCCTCGACTGATCGGCTATTTGATTCAAAAGATTTATCAAATGACAGAACTTTTTTTTTTTTTTTTAACTAAAAATGCACCTGCTCCCTTGCTGGCCCTGAGCTGCCAGGCCCCCACGGTGCAGCCTCCCACACGAGGGACCCCAGGAGCTGCAGGCTCCTGGGTCTGGCCATGCCAGGGGACAAGACGCGAGTACGTGCAATCCCCCTGTGCGAAGCGGCTGGCGTGATGCGCAGGATGTGCCAGTCGAGGTGTTCTGCTGCCTCTTGGAAGAATAAAACCATTCCATTTCATATGCTGTGTCGAAAGGGCTTTGGGCCATCTCCTACCGCATTTCAAAAGCTACTTCCTTCAGTTCTGACTGCCCACGTCCTAGTTCTAGCACTGGAAAAAGCCTGAGGGAGAGGAATCATGGTTATGTTGTTCCCTGGTCCCTTTTGATCATGTAGATCTTAACGCTGACAAAAACGGGTGCTTTCTCCCCAGTGCCTCTGGAAAAAACAAATTCTCTGAATCAGCCAATTTACAGTTGGAAAAAAGACTCAGCTGGGCAAGAAAAGCAAATACAATGTTGATGGGCACACCAATTACAACAGACACACCATCAAAGGTGTTTCAGTGAGTAACCAGCTTCCCATGGCTAGAAATTATCTACCAGAATATTTTTTACAAGTGCTGAAGCTTTTGGCAAGAGCAAGACTAACCTTACCAACTTGTCTATGAATGACACTTATCAGAACTCATGCAAGAGCTACATGAGGGTCTGAGAATACACAGTGAGCTTTTAAATATATGATTTATTTAAATGCAATTTAGGATTAAAGGTATCAACTGTATGCAAATCCGATCTAGCAATTTGTATTAATAAATCAGTTTTTTTCGAGATTGTTATCTGCTGATGCTTGCTCATTTTTTCACAATTAATTTGCATGATACTTTCTGTTGTATCCAACTGGTAACCTCTGTTTTATTATGATGCTGCTGAAACTCTCATCACAGAAGGTGAGTGAGACCTAGTGAATCCCACCACTGGCAGATATGTCTGTCCAGTGAGAGCTGCCTGAAAACAGTGTCGAACCATGAGAAATACTACACAGAGATTCAACCCTTAAGGTACAGACTTTGAGTCATGGAATGAGCTCTCTCTCTGTGTTACCTGCATCCATTCTATTTATGTGGCTACCAACACAGACTTTTTTCAAAAATAGAAGAGCACCCTTACAGAAAGCATATCTTGAGTCACATCATAAAATAAACTCTTAAAAAAACCTAATCAGTATTCCTTCCTAGTAGAAAACAAAATGTTACCAATTATCAAAGTTTTTCTAAGGAGGCAACTGATTGTTTCAAAGCTTCTTCTACAAGAGTCTGAGCCATTCTGTTCTGTAAAATCTCAAAATAATTGTTTCCCTACCTGAATAGTTGCTATTTCAAGACAAGAAGCAGTATGCATTTTGGTTGATGCATACACCGTTGGTTGATATATACCCCTTACAAGTTCTTCAACCTAGGGCCTAAAAATAACGAAACTGAAAACATGCTGAGCAAAGCAACAGAAAATAAAGATGATAGTTTAAGAATCTGAACTCCCATTTTGGCTAAGTCAAACTGTCAGCACTCCTCAATATTGGGTATGAATCTGAAAGAGATGGAGTCCTTCATTTTTAAAAAATGAACAGTAAATACCAGGAGGTGGCCCTAAGTCAGCTTTTCCTTGATGGGGGCAGCATTTGTGAGCATCATGCAAAAAACTGTGCCCCTGGAAGCCTTAGCTGTCTTGCTCCCCTAAGCAAGACAGGCAGCTCGCACTCCTGCCACCTGCGAGCATGCACTGAACGCCACCACAGTTACCCTGCAAAGAAAGCTGTGGGTTTTCATACCAGCATGACTCTTCACGCTCTCCTTGCCCACACTGCTGCTGAGGGAGTGACAGGACACAACATAAGAGGTTCACCCTGTGGGCAGGTTGCTCCGTGGTGGTGCAGCCCGGTTCCTCCCGGTGAAAATGCTTCAGGAGCTGCTCACAGCCATTGCCATGCAGGAAGGAGTCTTTATCCAGGCTCATGATTCCTGTTCTCTTTTGATGGCCTGCAATAACATCAGCTCCTGTGCTGTTTTGCTGTAAGAACATTCAGGGGATACTGTAAATTCTTCAGTAATTTTACAGTCAGGCAGTATAATGCAGGTATTTTGGGCTCTACCTCAATGTGCCATAACATTACATCAGAATCTACATTTTCATAAAGAAAAAAAAAAGGGTTAAGTTTCTTGCCCCTAAAAGAAGCTTTAAAGGAAGAAGAAAAGCTTTAAAATATGAAATTGATTCAGTGTCATCTGCTTGAGATGCCTGAAACAAGAGCTCTCGTGTGTGGACTCCAATATACCTCTTCCTTCGGTATTTCTCCCTGAACCTGTGGCTCCTTATGACAACCACTCTAGCAAAGAGCTCTATGCAAGCAGGAACAGACAACCGTGGCAAGCCCTGCCTGCTCACTAGGTCACTGCACCCTGCAAATTAATGCAGATATTTCAAATTCTCCTGCTGCTCTTGGTTACTCTTTTACAAAGGAAAAGGTTCCTATTTTCCACTGCTGCTTTCACTGGTTAAATAGAACCAGGGCAAACTACTGATTTTGAGGCCACTGTAGACTCACTCTTGTCAATACATGTGAGCTCTGAATTCCCTTATTCCAGTCATTCTGTAATGGGAATGTCATCCCATAAGAGGATGTGATATGTGGATGTAATTCAAAGTAACACTGAACGGTTGTGAAAGACACTTAGGTGAGTAAACTATTATTTTTCTGTGTTGAACAATGATGTATTTAAGGCTGGAAGAAGAAAAAAGCCAACACTCTGCAGAAACTGAAATTAATGAAGCCTGCTGCTCCCTTTGAGCCGTAACATTATCAGCCTGCTTTGCTCTTGCCTTATAGAATTGGCTCCTCTCCATTTTTTAACTCATTTATGTGGTGCAATTTGGAGGCATCATCTGGCCTTTTGATATTTGCTACTATTTTCATTTGTTAAATAATTTAAGTACTTTCTTAATTAATGAAGGTTTTTTTCTTTCCCCCCTCTTTGGGCAAAGATGTTTTAATTGCTCAGCTGCTAAGGAGCTGACAGTAGCTGGTATGAGCACTGGTGATCTGACAGTGTATTCTTGAGGGACTAAAAATATGTGCCTGTCTGATTTAATAGAAGTAACCACGACGCTTAACTCACTGAGGTCTCCATCCCACACTGCACTTACTTACTATAGCCTTTGGTCTACAGAAAAAAGAAAACCTTAAAGAAAATAGAACTGAAGAAAGAAGTGATGGCAAAGCACCTGGAACACAAATATAAAAAGAAATGTGTGTGTGTGTTTCTGCAGATTTTGACTTCTCTTTCACTAACCCTGTTTCTGTGGTTCTATTTCTGAAGAAAAGAAGGAGCTCGAAGCAAGAGGGATGCTCAGGACTTTTTGTGAGCAATGAGGGAAATGATTGGCACATAATAAAAGCAGAATGAAGGGAATCAGCAGCATAGGCTATAGCTAGATCTGCTGCTCCAGCTGCACCAGGGTAGGAGGTTGCTGCTCAGGGATGCCCTCCTCGCAGCCCTGCATGCGCAGCAGGAGCTGCGGGTCTGGGTGATCTGCGTGGCTGAGGCTGTGGGAGTCACTGGATGCCTTTGGCAAGGCAGCGAGCAGTGCTGCGCAGTCACCAGAGGCATGCCAGCAGCATGGCATGAAGCATGTCATTGAAGGAACAGGACATGGAGAAGAAATAAAAAGGGAATGAGGCAGAATCTGGCTGGCACTCTGTGTAACTCCCCTGCGGTGTGTATTGGGGCAGCAGCACGAGCCCTGGGGTCACCTGGAAGGTGCTATGGCTGCACAGCGCAGTGTTTTGCCTGCCCAAGAGGGCCTGGTCCAGAGGAGCGGTGCCACGTGGCACTCAGTGGGACTCCAGCAGCAATATAGCATTACAGGGTCTTCTGATCTTTATAGCTATAACCTTACTCCCTTACTCATTACCACAACAAAATTTCCATCCTAAGCTGCAGCTCCACTCGACAGAGTGACCCTGGATTTGTCTGCTGGAGCTTGGATGGCACCATTCTGTAGACAAATGTGAAACCCCTCATCTCATTCAGCACAAGGGAACCTGAATAAAGATGCTGTGGTGACACAGCAAGAGAGAAGGGCAGCGGGAAGTCCTACACTTGTGATGTTCATTGAGACAATGGCTTCTGCAGGGAAAAATGAGCCGTGACTGTTCTCTCAACAGTCAGTGGATTTATGAGAGGCTGCTTAGCATCAAGCCAATCTTTTCACCATAGTAACCCTATAAACTCAAAGAAGTTATTGGAATAAACAGCTTTTCAGCCTATTTTATGCCTTGGTAGCCCCTGTGGCTGCAGATTTGGCAGCAGGGGCTGATGTTAAGTTCCAGAAATCTCACGAAATGCTTTGCAGAGGAAGAGTGAGGGATATTGGATTTCTAAGCCTCTGACATGTGTTTCTTATCATAAACCCTGATAATACACTTTTTGTAGTTTTCTACAGGCTTGTGGATTAGTTTCAGGCAACTTGCTCCCCAGAAGAACCCAGGGCTTAGTTTTCCGTATTATCATGCCTTCAGTACTTGCATTTTATCTCGTACAGGCAGCGCTGGCATGGCACAGCCAGCCTAAGCACCACACGTGTGCGGCAGCTTTTCCAGCCAGAGAGGAGGCATTGCACGCCAGTCCCCCCCAATGCTCCTCCGGGCTCTCTGCTCAGGGACACCAACTTCCCAGCTTGCCCTGCACGGGCACGAGCCTTTCCCAAGCACGGCTCCGAGCTTGCTCTGGGGCACAGCCCTGCTGCGTTCATCCCACCCAGGGCATCCCACCCATAACTCCATAAAGTCATAGAGAACCGGGCACAGTTGGCTTCAGAATCAGAAGCACGTTTAAGCCATATGCTCTTATTGTATTATGTATGCTTTTATTGTATTATTGTATGCTCTTATAAGTTGTATTATGCAAGCTATACTCCATATCCTCCACCCCATATAATGTATCCACTAACAGGAGATAAGTGAGAGAGACTGATTCAAGTTGCATTTCCTATACTGGTAACACTGGTAAATCAGAGCTTTTTCAAAAGTGAAACCTGAAGAATGAAATGTTTTCTTCGCTCAAATAAAGAAGGTGAACAAATAACTGATTTTTAAAACCAACTTGTTTTAGGTCTACTTCAAAAAAAGTCTGTGATTTTATCCTCACCAAAATAGAAAATAATGATTATTAGGTCAACGTAAATGGTTTTGAGATCAAATACTATTACTTCATTAGATTTTCTACCTTTAGATTTTTTTATGACATTTTAAATAGTTATTTTTAACATAAAACATTATTTTAAAATGAAGAGGTGATGCATCTCATTATAAAATGCAATACTAAAACAAAAACAAAGTTTTACATGTTAGGAGGTTTTCTCCTATTTTTTGGCTGAAACTATTATCCACATTCCAATATGAAATTGCACGCAGTTTCGCTTGATTCAAAACTGCATTATCAGCAAATAGTTCACTTGTTCAAAAAATTTCAGCAACTTCATACATGAATCTCTCCATTTGCAGTTTTAAGCAAAATGATTTGTACAGCAGCAAGTTCTACATGTAAGTTCTACTTATAACCCATGAAGTTGCCCAAGGTGCAAAAGACTATTGCCAAAACAGAGATCACCAGCTCAGCCAGGAGGTGATTCTGCATAGGGTGTAAATCAGAGAGGAAATCATGAGCGAATCCAGGCGAATCACTTTGTCAAAAGGCAAACATAGATACTTAATGATCTAAGCAGGGGCCTCCGGGACATTTATGTGCCAGGATGTTCTTGTCAGGGTTTAGTATCACGCAGGCAGCAGTAATGTGCTCCTTAGCAAACCGAGGGGATATCAGTTAGCAGCCAAACCCAGTTTTTCATAGCTTCATTTTTCCTGCTACCTTGCTCTAAAATTCAGAAAGAATAATAATCTAGCATTCACTAATAAGACCAGAACATATATTTCAGAGGGAATTACAATAAGATCTTTATTGCTGGCAAGGGAGCTCTTGTATATCATGCAGAATTTAAAGATCTGCTGAACAATACAAAGAAGAACTGGTCTGCATTTCTCCGAGAGCAATAAAGAGTAGGGGAGCCAGGGAAAAGAAGTCAGAGTGCCAAAATGTACACGCAGGAGAAAAGGCAATTTCAGCTGATAGAAGTGAAAAACTTTTAATAAGAACCTGCTACTTACTGACAGCATTTAAAAATACTACCAACTGTGACAGGAAAAGAGTCTGCTTATTTTTTTAGAATACTGTGTTAACTTGACATTTTCCTAAAAACAGCAATCTGATATTAGAGCTTTGTACGACTTTGAAAATGATCCCAGAGGCTACAAAATCTTTTGCAATATTTCTGTATTTTTAATATAATTTTTAAAATGGTAACAATATTACCAAAATATAAACTCATTATATCCTGAATCTACAGAGCAGCTGCCAGTGACTCCAGTTCTTCATTTATATGCATGAGACACCATCTAAGATACAGTTATAATCTGTAGGCTTTATTTTTTTTTAACAAACTATTTATTTTCCCCACAAAAGTAAAACAAGTACCCTGGGTCCAGTTTCTCCAATGTTCAAAAATAAAAATCAGAAAGCTGAAGCCATTCAGGATCTGATTATACTTTTACTGTTAGGAAACTACACTTCATCCATCCCTTTGATAATGAAGCAAATTACTCTATGCAGATTAAGCAAAAACAAAAGCTGAACGGCAATTACATAAAACATTATAATAATAGCATCAAAAATTAGGAAGCTTGAAGCAATGGCATTCTTCAGCCTGTTTTAAAAAAGATGTTTATTTCTAGACAATAAAAACAAACCGTGCCACAACTAGTTTTAGTACAACTTAAAAGCCTGTGAGTGACATGTAAGCCCAAGCCTATTTTCAGAAGTGAGTTGGAAGCTAATCAAGAACCTTCTGCAAGCTGGGAACAGACAGATATGAAGGAGCACCATGAGACCTTGTTTGCAGCCTTAGGTTAAACGCCTTTAGAAGTCAAGCTGTGAAGAAGTCAAGCACTTGTTAAAAAAATACCTTTACTTCTGAAAATGAACCCAGTCCGAACAGATCAAGATTCAGCAACTGACAAAGCTGAACTCTTGTCTCTCTGTGGTTGCAAAGTCATGGTTAATATTGTATTAATTGTCCTAGCCCCCAGTCATGTGAGTAAACAGTTTTTTGAGTGTCTATTGATTATGTTTTCTACTCAGACAGCTGTGATTTGGAACTGGTGAAGTTCTTTGTAGGGATGGAAGAGCACTCAGTATAGAAAAGATGTTTCTTTAGATACACCATTCTCTACAGGAACGTGAGTTCACTTGGCTGAGCCATGTCCACGAGAAGCAAGGTAAGCACCGTGTAAGAAAGTGCTGCTTATGAATGACCAGGCAGCTCCCTCTACTGCAATCTATCAGATAGAGATGCTGATCCCTGGTCAGGATTTCTCCTGGCCAAGCTTGGCTAAGAGAAACAAAACAAAACAAAACAAATCACAGAATCCCTTTAAATAAAACCGACCACACCAACCCAGCAAGATCACACTAATATACGTGTCCCACTAAGAAACAGCCTCATGAGAAGGCTTATGAGAGAAGAGTGACGGTGCCCTGTTGCATACCAGCAACTACACAGTTGCAAGTTATTTTTTTCTTGAGAAACTCACAATATTTGATACTTTTTGTGAAATTTCAGTTTACCAATTCTTAGGGACATATGAGAATTTAAGTTTTGATTTGAAAGGAAGTTTTCAGCTTTCCCCTTTACCAAGAAATGTTTGGAAATTAGAACTCTCGAAACTTCAAAACTGAGAAGGCAATTTTAAAAGCCTATTACCTTTTTAAAATCTTGTTATTCTGTAATGCTTGAGGCTGGCAATATAGCAAACGTCCTATCCTGATGCCAGCTCACAGATTTTCCTTAAATTAGATGATAAAAGAGTTGACCAGCTCTCACTGAAAAAAATACGAGGCCATCTGTTTGCATGAGTTTCTTCTAAAATTATGAGTCCCTCTTGTGAATGCTGCCCAACTGTAACTGGCTGAGAGGTAAAGAAGCCTCTGCCTGAGGGAAGAGAAAGACAGGGAGCAGAAACTTTATCCAGAAGGTTAACAAACTACTCCTGAACTGTTTAGTTTTTTTTTTTCCAGTGCAAAAGTCTTGTGCAAAACTGATTAATTACATTTTCCATTCACTAAGAAATGTGTGACAAAAACTGCTCCAACTGGATGAGCTGGTTTAACTATAAAAGGATTTTACTTTAACAGATCCTGCATTAAGATTTAAGGAAGAACATGGAAAGAAGTAACAAATGCTCCAAGACAAGCAAAAATTATCTAAGTGCAATTCTATTAGCACAATAAAGAAGGCCTGTATTGTTGTTATAAATACATGTAATTCAAGACACATGCTCATTGATGCATCAAGCAACGATGAATGATGCTGGGAGTGTCCCTGGCCAAGCTGCTTTCCTGAAAATATGAAGAGAATGTGTCAAATGGAAGACTATTAAATGTGAAACAAAACATAGTAATGAGTGTGTTTCACCCAAGATGTTGTCCTGTAAATTTGAGAGGTCCCAACAAATAGGGCCATTTTGCTGGTGCCTGAGGTGGGATATCCCCTGGAAACACTGTGTTGGCAGGTTCCAAGTGCTCCGCCATGCCACGCGGAGCAAATGCTCAAGCACGATGGGTAGCATGTGTGGTGGAGGAGGGCATGGGGGCCACAAATGAGAAACTGGTCTGTCCTGGAGAAAGCCCTGGGCACATTTGTTCTATTCTCTCCACAGAAAAAGAGGAGAAACTGCTGCAGTAATGCTAAAACAAAGTTTTATGTCAAGTGCTTGCTTAGCATGGGCCACCAGAGCTGCATTCAAACCTCGCACCCAATAGTGCAGAGCGGCATGAATCCATGGTAACGCACCGGGGATCATGACCGAGTCGCTGGTTTTAACAGGTAGGTAAGGAAGGGATGAATAAGGACAACTTCATGTAGCTGCCTACCTCAAATATCCATAAATCTTGAAGGATTTTTTTTTTAAACTGAAAATAGAACCTTGCTTGAGAAAACAAATTATCCTGATGTATGGAAAGAATTAGTATGTTTGACACCCTGTTTGATTTGTGAAGATATACCTTTGTCCTAACCTGAATTTATTTTTAAAACCTTGGCCTCTCTGAGCAATGGTTGCCAGCTGCACAAGTACATCTAATCATCTTGCACTGTAGGCAAATTGCCTATATGGTCTATATCCCTCCTTGCCTACCAGTTCCCTGATCTGCCCAATTGCCATATGAAATGGGATACATTTAATGTACTTTTATTTTCTCTTTTGTCAGTTGTAATAGCATATTACTAAACTGACCGCATGTTAGAATATAACTTACCAGTAAGTAAACAGTGCACCAAGCCAATTATATTAGCAACTGATTTCAAAAAAAATTAAAAATAATTTTTTTAAAAAATCAGGCATCCACTAGAATATCAGTACCAGTCATGTTATTTGATGACTTTATGATGCTTTTAAATACTTGATGATTACTTTTAAAAAGTAATGTCCAAAAATAATGAAAATTAATAAAAAATACGGCAACAATTTGGACTTTACATCCAAATGTCACGATATTTGTCTGCAAGGTTTGATGCTGTAGTTGTTCAGTTACAGTGCTTAAAGTCTTTGTTAAATAAGTGGATGGGAAAAAAGTGTTAATAGACAGTGACCTACCTACCTACAGTGTAACAATGCCCTTTACAATTATTATTAGCACCCTGAAACCTTTCCTTCTCAAAGAGAAAGTAAAATGTCACAGAGCAGGATGGAGAGGAGCTTTTGGCAGGGAGTGGAGGAGCCAAGAGAACAAAGGAAGGATTACAGGAAAGAGCAGAACAGGGAGATTTGTGCCCCCAGTATGCAGAGAGATGGTACACACAGCAGAAATGTGTGCTACACATCACAAGAACTAATCTAATCATTATAGGGAAAAATGAATTTTTAGTCTCACTAGAACCAATGAACTGTTGCATGTTACAAACACAGTGAACACGCACATTAAAAATAAGTCCATACAAATGGTCCTCCAACACAGCAGAAACTTCAGGAAAGAGACTTCTTGGGGCGCTGCTGATCAGGGCTTGGAGCAGTTCTAATGAGCTACTGATTCCCAGTAAGTTGGCTGGTCTTATATCCCAGGAAAGGCTGTTTATTTTTTTCCCTCATTCAGTAGAGGGTGATAGTTAAACCACCTGTTTAACTATGCTCACTGTGAAACAGATCACACCAAAACAGATCACCTTGCCCCAGGTCAGCTCATCCTTGTCCCAGCCTGCACCTTCTGACGTTCATCAGGGAAAATACGTTTGGACAAGACTGCCTAGATTTACTGCCAATGTCATTTGGCAGTATATTAGCTCTCCATAAGGAATGAAGTTATAGTTTTAAGGAGGAAATCAGGAAGCTTTTTTTCGCATGTGTGTGTGTATGAATTTTAATTAGTAGGAACAAACCTTCCTGTGGCTCTCTCAGCAGTATCGGGCAGGGATGCTAACCTTAAACATTCAACTCTCCAAGCAGTGACTGTACTCATTCTTTGTCAGCGGGCTGCTTTCCCTTTGCTTCTTGCCCATCAGCAAAATTGGCATGTGATTACTCAGAGGCACAAGAAGATCAGTTATGCAAAATATACATCCCTACTTTTTTGCAACACTAATTTGCTAATTCAGTGCTAGGAAACAACTAGAACTTGTTTAACCCAACCAGCTCAAATTATGATCCCAGCCTAATAAGCTACAGATACATCATGCTATCTAATTAGAAAACCATTATCCTGATGTATCTTATTTTTTTTTAATTGAAACTATTTGTTTTTCATAGGAGAATGTATGATTTAAATGTGGACAAATTCAGGGAAATTGAATGCCCTGTACGGTGCAGGTGAGACTGATTTTTTTCCGTCTGGATTTGTGGATTATTTTTTCTTTGCAACTTAAAGCTACTTACCTATATTATTAAAAAATACAAGTGTTCATACTATGCATAGAAGCACAATGGAACAGAAGGCAGGATAACTGTGGATGGCTACTACAATTTTAAAAACCAGGAGCCAAGATATACATCTTCATCTCAATGAAATCAGCAGACAAATGTTCCTGCTTCTGAGGGGGCAGGTTGAGACTATGGAGGACAGTTCATCATCCTCAGCCCTGGCCCTTTTTTTTTCCTGTTTCTTAGTTTTTTTAAGATTTATTATTATTTAGGCTATCGTTATTCGAGGGGCTACACTGTATCACAAGATAAACATATGGAGATGCAGCTGTCTACATTTTTGGTTGTTAATTAATTCTATGACCCTCAAACATTTATTTCTTGCTTCATTTCTTGCTGCTGAACAAGTGCCCCCAGAACTAGTCCAAGGGAGCTGCATGTCTGCTGATATCAAGTGAATCAAGCAAGAAGGCAAACCCATTACAAAACACAGACCTACTGAATAATCACCAGTCTGTGACTTGCATTCATACCCTTACCTAGCCCTTTAAGTGTGGCAGATGTTAAATAGGATATTGAGTAGTAGTAAACTGTGCTCTGGGGAAATCTAAAAAAAAGTATCCTTTAAACATGCTTTTATATATTCATCATATATTCATTTTTTCAATACTGCATAAAAATTGTATATTAAGACTTACTGTCCTACCAGGTCAGTGGTATTTAGACCAGAATCATATCATCTACATTTTGTCCTGGCCATATCGTTATTAAAATTTAACCTTATGCCAATTGCAAATCAAAGCCAATTGCAAAAATTATCATTTGACAAAACTGCATTGATGTACACTCTTCAGTTTTTTTCTTTCTTAATTTGCAAATAAAATCACTTGCAGTCTTTGCATAAGAGGGGAATTTCTGTATAATACATTATTCATAGTTTACAGAATATATAGACTTCTCATGCTTAAATTCTCCTTTCCACTTTCTGGAAAGCTAAAAATGTCAGTAAGTTCAACACTGTCTTCAGTCCTGTTCGCATTAGCTTAATTAAAGTATTTATGTACATTGTTCCACTTCACAAACTAAGACTATGTCATTATTATCAGGCTGGTCTGGTACCCTTTGTCAGCAACACAAGGCATATGCACACACAGCGGTGCTTTAAGGCTACTTTTGATCCTCTCACCTCTGCAGGCAGAAAAACAACTTAAAGGAAAAACACGCACATTAGTTACATGAAGCAATGGATCTTCTTTGCACTTAACAAGAAGCTGTTTGCACGCCATGTTATTGCACTTGACTATGACAGAATTACTGGCGGTTGCAACAACATTATCAAAAGCCCTGCTAAGACTGTCTGCCTCCTTAGTAACATCTTGTGCCAAAGAGCAAAACATACTAAAAAATCTCCACAAAATATATTTATGTTCAAGGAAAAAAGCGGGGATTATTATATGAGTCCCAATAGGAGAATTCCAGCACATTCAAATGAGAAAATCTTGAGTTTTGTCCAAAACCAAATAATCTTATCTATAATAAGAAGATTTTGTCTGAGAACCTCTAAGTTAGTTCTGGAAGAAAAACTTGTTACTTTGCTCATGAGACCTAGAAAAGTGTTAATGTTCATATTCCTTTCATGAATCATCCATCAAAGTGAAGTTTCCTAGATTGCTCTTAAAATTAGCTATCATAAATAAAACACTTGCTAATGGTTTAGCAAAATTTGCCTCAACAGTTTCAAAAAATTATTAACAACTTGTTTCTTGTGCATAGGCCTTCAGGTGAAAAACAGTTTAAGACAGTTCTTCAAGTACAATTTATAACTAGTCAATAGTAGCATGTGTTTAAAGTTATCAAACATTAGTATTTTGTGGGGTGTAAGACTTTAGGCTTAGATCTCCCAAAGGCACTAACTGGCCTTATGGTTCCTGCCCAGCCCTCGTTGACATTTTGCTTATTCCAGCCGCTATAAGCCAGAAATTTTTAGTTCCAAACACTAGAGGGAAGCCTTGGCACAGGGGAGAGCCACTGCATTGCAAATTGGCTCATAGCCTGCTCTGCTTCTAAAAATAGTCCATCATCCTTTCTGTATCAGCTGTGTGCGGAAAATCTCGCTGTCAAGAACTGAATGTCCAAAAGGAGACAGAGGAGTCCTAAAACTTAATTCGAATAAGGGGAGAGTCCACCGGGCATATCCCTGTGGGGTCTCTCAAATTGCTGGGGGACGCAGCCCCGCTTTTATCCTAATTTCCCGACCGAGGGACGCCCTCTCCTTTTCCCCATTGGCCAAGGTACTCAGAAGTTACAGCCTTCCCAGCCACCTACACCGAACTCCGGCCTCCCGCCATCTGTTCTCACCTGAGCTCACCAACTCCTTTGTCCCCCTTGCTAAAGAATGTGGGGGAATTGCCCTATTTCCCTCCTTTGTAAAGGCCCCCATCTCCTTGCAGATGGCTCTTTTTGTCCCACTCAGCTCATGGCTCCACTCAGTCTCCCCTCCCTTTGTCCTGCTCTTCAGCCAAACTGTGGAGAAATCCCCTTATTGATGAATACAGAAACTTGAGCATTCTGCTCAGCTGTAAAACACATGCTGTATAAACCAGTACAGCAAGATATGTCCAGAATCATTTCAAATACCTTGAGATATTATCTTGAAAAACTGCCAAATCCCTGCCATTTCCAATGAAACTAGAAAGGAAATTGTTCAGAACCACTTAGGGAGTTAAAAAGCACAATCGAAGGCTGTGTGGGAGTAGCTGCACAGGCATTGGCAGGGGGAAAGGGAGGCAAAGAAGAGAAATACGGCAATTTGTGGTAGTCAGCTAAAGTAGCTGTAAGGCTTGCATTGAGAAACTTGCCATTTCCCTATGGTTTTCTCTGTAAAAGAAAGAATTCAAAAGATGGAAGGACAAAGAGAGATTTTTTAGCAAGATAAGTTTTTACTAATGCCACTTTTCATTAAAGTTTCCTGTCAAACAACTTCAAAGACTTCCATACATTGATTATTCCATACTCTGCCCCTCTGAGACTGGTAGAAATTCTAGGAGAATTACATATTTTACTAGGGGGAAACTGAAGACCAGGTCACAAAGGCCCCCTCCACACGCATTTATGTGAATGACTCTGTAGGTACCAAAGTCTGTGGAAACAGCTAGCAGAGAACAGGCTGCAGGGATTTCTTGAACCCCTACCTTGAAGCCACTGGTACATCAGTACACACCTCTGTAAACTGCTGGGGTTGGTCCTCCAACAGTTGCTCCAAGCAGATAACTACAAGTGTGTGTGAATCAACTGTGGGAGGGAATAACTGAATGTAGGGTGTGATTAGAGTGAGTTGCTCTTAATAGTAACAGCTTTGTTCTATTAATAATAGTAATAAAAACTGTACTCGCTGTGAGTTGTATTTCCCCTGACCTGATCCCTTGTCTGAAAAAAGGGTATGCACAGCAACCTGATATAGCAAAGTGGAAGCTCAGTCCTGAGTTTCTGCTAATATCAAAGTGCAGAACTACCCAGCCTTGAGGAAGAGGCCTGACACAGGATCCCGACTTTCTAAGATATGGATATAGGTAAGTTTCCAGAGTGACATTTCTCGAGTGTAACATCCCAGTGAAAATCCAGATGGAGGCGCCACACACCCTAACAATTCATACTGCTGGACGGGATGAACTAAAGAACTGCAAACCCAAACATTAGTCTTCTCAAAGTTGTCTTCTGCATCCCACCTGAGCGCCAAGCTTCTCAACTATGCAGTCCATGAACGCTACTGATGGTGTGCCTTTTCAAGACCTTCCCAGTCACATGACCTCAGTAACAGCTCCTTCTCCAGCAACATTATTGGAACTGATTCAGGTGCTCTAACCAGTCCACAAGCTGACACCTATCCCACCTATCGAAGATGACCCCTCCATCAAAGTGATTCCTGTTTTTTTTCTCAGGATGCTGCCAAAACAGATTATTCCTCATGTTTTGCTGTCTTCTCCATTCCTTATGTGAACTGGAAACTGTCACCTCCACAGGGAAGGATGCCCAGCACCTTCGGCAGCCTACCTAGAAAGAGTCTCTTCTTTAAGGGCCAGGCCTGTTTCCAGCAATCTCCCAAGTTTTTCCCTTCCCTGCCTCAAACTACCTTCCCTGCCTCCACCTGCCAGATGGCGGATCACAGTGCCGTTTTCCAGAGACTCCAGAGAAATTTAAATAGGGTTGTCCTTGCAGCTGATTTTCTGCAAATAATTTACAAAATGAGCTTCGCAAGCATTTCTGCAGCTCCCAGTCCTGATGGGTGTTTTTGATGGAGACAGCAGTGGCTGCTGAGGGGGTTACACTGCAGCACCCTCGATTTAAATGCCTGGCAGTACACACAGTCTGGCATCCCCTGGACTGTGCTCTGGAAATTGAATGCCACCCTTCTACTCAGTTTTGAGATGAACACATCAACAACACATCAGAAACAACATAAGGAAGCAATACCTGACAATTTAAGCAGAAGTTACACACTGAAAAAAAAAGTGAAATAATTCCTTTATAAGAAATGTGCTTTCAAAACACGTATTGTTTAGGCTTGCTTTGCCCTCTTGCGGTAACATCTCTACCTTGCACTTGAAGCAAGTTTTACTCTGGTGGTGTAGCAAGCCATGCGCTTGCTACAGCTGTGTTGAACATTTGGAGAGGTTTTAGCTAGCAGCATTAAATGGTAATCCTGACAGAAGGAAAAGCTGTGCTGAAAGACACAGAGAGACGTTAATTAAATTATATTAATATTATATTCTTCATAACATTGAAGCTGTAATGCTTCAATGAAATAATGCTTCGATGAAAAAAAATGAAAAAATGAAAAAAAAAACATCGGCATTTAAGGCCGATAGATATTTAAAAAAAACAAAAATAAAGATATTAAAAATAATTAAATCAAACTTCGCTACAAGCCGCTACCTCGGGAAGCGCCCCAAGGACCGCGGCAACCGC
>NW_010579382.1:267032-309211 GCF_000705375.1 Tinamus guttatus | reverse complement strand
GGGGGATGGGGAGGTGCGACCGTTATTACCGGCTGCTCGGGCGCTCTTCAGAAGTGCGCACCGAGACTTATGAGGAGTGCGGTAGGCTGAGGTTCGTTAAAACGTTACTTAAATATTGCAACGTTGTGCGTGCTGTGTCCGCAGCGTCTCCTGTGACTTTTCGCCCGGTGACCTGGTGTGGGCCAAGATGGAGGGTTACCCGTGGTGGCCGTGCCTCGTGTACAACCACCCGAGCGAGAGCACCATCGTCCGGGGGAAGGGGAAATCTGCGCGTGTCCACGTGCAGTTCTTTGATGACAGCCCCACGAGGGGCTGGGTCAGTGTTAAGTACCTGAAGCCATATACAGGTAAGGGAACTAAGTAAAACATTTAGGAAGGAAAATATGCCACTTCTTTTGGAAGCTGCCATGGAGTATCCTTCATAAAGGAGGAGCAAAACCAGGGTTAGTGCTGAGCTAGAAGGCATATATTGTACTCTGTAATTTGGAGAATACAAGTTACAGGGGTTCAGGTTACAGGTGTGCTCATGGCTACAGAGTCTTTGGACATAAAGCACTAAACCCTCTGTTTTCTGTGAGGTTAGAATGCACAGTTAAAGCTTGCTTTTTTTCTTTTTTTTTCTTTTTCTCTCCCACGTATTTAAAGATTTAAAGCAATAATCCAGTATCTCAGGCTTTAGCCTGGAAATTCTGAAAAATGTTAAGAATGTCAAGCCCAGTTTCTTAAGTAGGTATTTGGGAATTGCAGTTTTTCAGAATCCAAAACTCAAGCCAACATTTTGTATGATGTTTTCACTTTAGCAATAATTATAATCTGTTTTCCCATATTTTATAAATCTACTGCTGTTGGATAATACTTTTCAAGCTCATAATTAAGATGAATGCCAGCTTCTTGGGACTCCTTTCTAGTCTGCAGGTTCCTCTGTTTTTACAAGCAGCAGAAGGGGAATCTGTGACATGGAAGGGCTGTTGGAGAGGAATAGGAAACAGTAGTGTTGTCACTTGTAGGCCTTGCTCCATCCCCTGCTGCACCAGAATAAATCGATGGCATGACTGGTGAGCAGCTGTTGCTTGGAGGCCAAGGCCTCCAATAGTCTAAAGAGACTGCTATTATTTTAGAGAAAGTATGAATACTGGCTGGCTGAATGCTAGGCTAACTTCAGTTTCTAATGAATTATTTGTGACTTTACAGGTTCATCAGATAAGGAGGCCCTGAAGGGAGGTATGTTTTACAGCTCAAAGCCTGAAATTAAAAGAGCAATGGTGCTGGCAGATGATGCAATGAGTAAAGATAAAACTAAGCGGCTTGAGCTTGCAGTCTGCAACGAACCTTCAGATACAGAGGAGGAGGAGGAGGAAATGGAGGTAATTCTTTTTTCATTCTTACTGTCATTTTCAGAAACAGTGCATTATTCAGAAAAGTGTTATTATTTCTCTTCACCAGTAGCCCAATTTATAATACTGTTTATAATATGGAGCTGGCTTGTGGAAACACTTCTCCTTTGTGCTGAATTTCATACACTGTATACCTTGAATGTTTTCTTCCTCAGCATCATTTATGCAAGTTAGGAATGATGTAGTAATGAATACAAAGAGCAATTATACCACTGGGAAGTAGCAGTTGACTGTTCAGGGAAAAAAAAAATCTAAAGACAAATCAATTTGGCTGTGATTCTTCTGTCTCATGCTTTTAAGTATAATAGTTACTGCATTATACAGGATTTTCAGACTTCTTTTTGCAAGTGTGATATTTTACTTTTATCTTGTAGCCAGAATTTCTAATATGTCAAGTAATTTATTTTCCAGCAGATGAGTGAAAGTGTTTCAGGCAACAGTGATGGCTGCAACAGCGAGGAGGATGTGAAGACCAATAAGCGAGCAGCGTATAGTGGGAGAGGTACCGTGAAAGCCAAAAGGAGGAGGCTGCTGGATTCTGACAGTGATCATGATGATTCTGATGTTGAGTTCAAGCCCGATGTGAAAGAAGCAGCAAGCAGTGAAGAAGTTAGTAGTGGGGTGGATGAAAATGAGTCTACTGACACAGAGATGGACACAGAGAGCATTGCAGAAAGTCCCATTAAAGTCTCTTCCAAACGAAAGAGGAGAGACGCAGGCAAGCCTGCTAAAAGGACCAGCTTGGGAAATGACCGTTCTGAAACACCCAAAATAGCAGCAGTGGTCTCTTCAGAAGCTAAGTCCAAGCTAACTTCTTTTGCAGCACCTGAAAACTTTGAATCTCAGGCAAATGCTTGCAGTGGAGGAAATGGTGGCTTTGCAGTGTGGGAGCATGAAAAGCTGGACTGGCTGCAGGAAGGGAAAAGGAAGGATGCGCACAGGAGGCGACAGGGTGATCCTGACTATGACCCTTGCAGTCTGTATGTACCTGAGGACTATCTTAACAAGTGTACCCCAGGAATGCGGAGGTGGTGGCAGCTGAAAAGCCAAAACTTTGATGCTGTAATTTGCTACAAGGTTGGAAAATTCTATGAGTTGTATCATATGGATGCGGTCACGGGTGTAAATGAGTTGGGCCTGATATTCATGAAAGGCACTTGGGCCCATTCAGGTTTCCCAGAAACTGCATTTGGCAGGTTTTCAGATGTTCTCGTACAGAAGAGCTACAAGGTAGCCCGTGTGGAGCAAACAGAAACCCCCGAGATGATGGAAGTGCGCTGTAAATCCATGTCTCACCCAACAAAATTCGACAGGGTGATACGCAGAGAGATCTGTCGAATCATTACTAAAGGAACTCAGACTTACAGTGTTCTGGACTCTGACCCATCTGAGAACCATAACAAATACCTTCTGAGCATCAAAGAAAAAGAAGACTCCTCCGGACATCGTGTCTTTGGAGCTTGTTTTGTTGACACCTCAGTAGGGAAGTTCTACATCGGGCAGTTCTCCGATGACCGGCACTGCTCAAGGTTCCGAACTTTGGTCGCTCACTACACTCCTGTGCAGGTGCTCTTTGAGAAGGGCAACCTTTCTGTGGACACACAGAAGATCCTGAAAGGCTCACTTGTTTCTTGCATTCAGGAAGGGTTGATTTCTGGGTCCCAGTTCTGGAATGCATCTAAAACACTAAAGGTTCTCCTTGAAGAAGAATATTTCAAGGAGAAACAGAACTCTGATAACGGATGTTCTCTGCCGTCTGTTATCAAATCTATGACTTCCGAGAGTGATTCGCTGGGGTTAACTCCTGGTGAAAACAGTGAACTAGCTCTGTCAGCTCTGGGAGGGTGTATCTTCTATCTCAAAAAATGCTTAATTGATCAGGAGCTGTTATCGTTGGGGAACTTTGAGGAATATGTCCCTGTGGATATGGATATCGCAAAGACTACCACTTCAAGTAGTGTTTTTGCCAAAACTGACCAGCGGATGGTGCTGGATGGAGTCACCCTGATGAACTTGGAAGTCCTACAGAACGGAACTAACGGTACCACAGAAGGGACTTTGCTAGAAAGGATTGACTCTTGCTGCACGCCGTTTGGAAAGCGGCTCCTGAAGCAGTGGCTCTGCACTCCCCTCTGTAACCCTAAATCCATCAACGATCGTTTAGATGCTGTTGAAGACCTTCTGGCGGTGCCTGATAAAATGTCTGAAGTTAGTGAGGACCTGAAGAAACTTCCTGACCTTGAAAGACTCCTCAGCAAAATTCACAGTATTGGATCGCCACTTAAAAGTCAGAGCCATCCTGACAGCAGAGCCATCTTTTATGAAGAAGTTAAGTATAGCAAAAAAAAAATTGCTGACTTCTTGTCTGCACTGGAAGGGTTTAAAGTAATGAATAAAATTGTAGATGCCATGGAAGAAACTGCCAGCAACTTCAAATCTAGAATACTTAAGCAGCTAGTCACCCGCAAAGCCAAAAATCCAGAGGGCCGTTTTCCTGATTTAAATGCAGAACTTAAAAGGTGGGATACTGCTTTTGATCATAACCAGGCTCGGAAGACAGGAGTGATCACTCCAAAGTCAGGCTTTGACCCTGATTACGATAAAGCACTACAGGATATTAAAGCTGTAGAGGAAGATCTTAATGAGTACCTAAATAAACAGCGCAAACTCCTTGGATTCAAATCCATGCTGTATTGGGGGGCAGGCAAGAACCGATACCAAATGGAAATACCCGAAAGTGCAATCTCGCGTAATTTACCCGAGGAGTATGAGCTGAAGTCGACACGGAAGGGGTACAAGCGTTACTGGACCAAGGAGATCGAGAGGATGCTGGCCGCGCTGGTTAACGCCGAGGAGCGGAGGGATGCGGCTCTTAAGGACTGCATGAGGCGCCTGTTTTACAACTTTGATAAAAACAGCAAGGACTGGCAGACTGCTGTTGAATGCATCTCTGTGTTAGGTAAGGGCTTTGCTCTTAGCTTTGACCTCTAGTAAAACCACTCTTACCCAGTAAATGGTGACCTCTGCTCGGGACAAGCAGCAGAGGCTTATGGTGAGCTTTTAATTTGTAGTTGAAAACCTTGGGATGCGTTAACTGTGCCACTGTTGAATTTTAACAGTTCTGCCGTTTACTGTCAGAATGGGAACAGGAGTCTGTGACAGATGGACTGCTACATCGGGACACGTGCAAACTCTGTCTTCAGTCCCATTGTGAGATTGTGACCGTGCACGTGACCGGCTGAGTGTTCCCTCAGTTCAGGATAGTGTGGCTGCTCTCTCCTTGCATCCAGGATTCTCTTTTGTAGCTCGTTAAAGGAAGAGCATGATGCAGATGGGGGTGAAAAAAATATAACCAGCTGGTCATTCTTTTTTCCCTTGGAGAATGCTGTTTTCTCAGCAGCCTTTAAAAAGAAAAATAGTGGTGATCTTCATTATTGTGAAGAAGGCAGTGTAATAGGTTAACTTCCCCAAATCTTCTTTAAGTTTTGGGGGAAGAAGTCCGCTGTGTAGCCTTTACATATTTTCTAAACTGATGCTTTATTGTACCGTGAATTTTCTGCTAGCATGAGGCCCTGTGGGATGTCCCTGCCTTTGCCGAGGGAAGCGTAAGAACTCTCTAAATCCCAGCATAGCAGAAAAGGGAGGACACACAGACGGTGAGCGCTGGGAGCTTGCTCTCCGAGTGGGTTTGTGAGAGTTGGGAAGAAAATCGGATTAGAGAATCAGATTTGCCCTGACTCTATACTGTAGCGTCAGGGCAAATAATTAAAGTCAGTGGAGATTGAAGGTTCAGACCTGTTTCAATACCATAGTTAGTGCAATGCTTCAAGTCATTGAAATGGTCTGAATGGTCTTGTTTTGTGGGTACTGGCTATTTTTCTCCAGTTTTTAGAACCTCAGAACTGTGCTGATTGGGATTTTTGTCTTTGCCTTCTGCTAAGACAACAGAATGTTTTACTACTTACACAAATCTTTTCTGGCAACTTTCCACCAATATCATAGTTCTTAAACTAATTGGCTGTCATGGAAGCAGATTCCTCATCTCTTTGTCACCAAATCAAAAAACAACACAAGGAAAAATAGCATTTACACAAGTGCATAAAAAAGAGTGTTAGCCTTCTAACTGAAACAATTACAGAAGGGATTATTTTTAATATGACATCAGTAGAAATCTTGAAGAAATGAGGACAGCTAAGTGATGAATGTCTTCAGTTTACTTGGTGTACTTCAGGGTATTGATTTTAGGAAGATTAAAAACTGTGATCCCCAAAATGTTATTAATGAGTAAATACAGTGGTGAATAAAGAAAGAAAAGTAAAACATGAATTAACTAGAACTTCCTTTAATTTTACAGATGTCTTGATGTCCCTTGCAAACTATAGTCAAGGTGGTGATGGACCCCTGTGCCGACCTGTAATTCTGCTGCCTGTGGATAGTTCTCCTCCATTCCTGGAACTTAAGAGTTCACGCCATCCATGCATTACAAAGACTTATTTTGGAGATGATTTTATTCCTAATGACATCGTGATAGGCTGCAAAGATGAGCACAGCAGTAGTGAAGCTTCCTGCGTGTTAGTGACTGGCCCAAACATGGGTGGCAAATCTACGCTCATGAGACAGGTGATTGACTTGCTACGTAGGGTGTTGTATACTAGAGTACCCGAGTAGAGCGTGTGAGGAAATTAAATGTCTCACTGTTGTAACTTCAAAGGAGGACCCAACAGTGGCATTCAAGGCATTCAGAACAGTATGGCAATTATGCTATAAAGAAAAAATACAGCCTGGTAGAAAATGCCCTATACATTTAGATAGTAGATGTTCTGTTTACACTTAATTTAGCAAGGAGTGAGTTTTATTGAGAGATAGTTGGAAAATGTGATAGAGCAGCTTTTATCTTTCTTGAGTGGTCTTTCCCTGGAATTTGGGCCCAGCTCCCAGAAGATGCTTCTGCAGCTTGAACAACATGAAAAGTTAGGGGCTACCTAGAAAACATCGCTTTATAAACAACACTTGCTGCGGTTACTTGTGTTTTGGAGGTTTTCAGAGCGGTTTAATTCTACCTGAGATGGTGCTGTAACTTGGAACTGTTAAAACCGTAGGAAGTTTTAGGTATTCTAGCCTTTTTTTGGGGAAGATTGAGTTTAATTCTGCTGTTCTGTGTGGAACCGACACTCCACATAATGAAACTGTGTTGTATGTTTGCGTTTCAGGCTGGTCTCTTGGCCATAATGGCCCAGCTGGGATGCTACATACCTGCTGAGGGCTGCAGACTTACACCTATCGACAGAGTATTCACAAGGCTGGGTGCCTCAGACAGAATTATGTCAGGTGAGTGTCTGAAATCTGTCTGAGGTGCTTTTACAACCAAGTGAGTGGGTTTTTTTCTCTCTGTGCCTTTTGCATGCTTCCTTAGTGCTTTGAGTGGCCAGTTGCAAAGGGACAGTCTTTAGTCTTGTATTACTATTAAGAGCTGTGCAAGTCCTTCTTCTTCTATCTCCTATTGGAGAATTGTGGTCTGTGGAGCAGAAGCAGGACTGTAATTAGGCTTATCTGTTTAATATGCTTCTCTTGAATCATTTTTACAGACAGCTTGGATCAGTTTTTAGTGACCTCAATACTACAGCCTTACAATTAGATACAAATCTGAGCAGTGTCTCCTTGGATGTTGTATAATTGATTAGTGTTATACTTACGGAAGCATCTTTAATTTTCTGGAATAGAAAAGTGTTGTTCAGGTCTCCATTTGAGAGGAGATGTTTTCCTACTTTCTGCCTAGGCCAGAATGTCCTTAGTTTGTATCAGAATGCCTTCCCCAAGGCTGAAGTCTTGTTTCTTCCAATGAGGAGAAAGGCAGAGGCCTCTGTCAGCATGAGTAGTGGTGGCTTCTTGGAACTTTTCATTCCTCCCACAAGGAGGGTGATAGAAGTGGAGAATGATACAGCAACTGGACTGGGAAAGGCTGCTTGTGGTGATGATTTTGGGGGGTATTTCTTGGGGCTGGAAGAAATGAGTATTTTTATGTTACTAAAAATTGTATCATAACTCATTTAAAGAAGGCATAAATTTTCTGGGATCTTCATATGGAATCATGTGGGTCAGTGAATATGGAAAGATTAAGTGTACTGAAGGTGCTACACATAAGGAATTTGGAAAGAAGTACTTTCAGTAAATAGTAGTGGCTGCATATCCCAGTAGGTGTTTGCTTTCTTTCCTCTGTGAGATGTTTATTCATCTTTAAATGACTGTCCTTGAGATAGTGTCAGAATCTCTGTGTGCCAGTAGGCTCCAAGGAAGAGGTGGAAAAAAAAAAATCTCGCTTTCCAGCAGGGCTGATGTGGATACTTCTCAAAACCTGCCCCGTTGAGCCTCCCCTCTAGAGTCCCTACATGTTAAGTCAGGTTTGCTAGACACCCTTCAGTAACGCACATGAAGAGGTTATGGTGTAGCACAACTATGTGGGTTAGAGCTAGAATTTTAACTCAATGAGTCCTGGCAGGACACATGCCATCTTGGACATGCTGTTGAATTAGATTATTTCAGTTAAATAGGTAAATCTCCACTTTGTAGCCTTGGGTTTACAGCATACAAGAGTCTAACTTTTTCTGTGTCTACTTTCAAAATGCTAAAAATATACTTCCAGTATGCTAAAAAGAATATCAAGCTTAGCAGCGTTGTCTAGATTGCTGGAACTTCCTTCAGTTGTTCAGCTTTTAACAGCAGAGCTGTAATTTTTGTAGACCTCACTCCAGAAAGGTATGTTTGAATTTAGCCTTTAACCTGTCTGAGCAAATCTCTTTAACTGGTTTGGTTTTTAATGTCCTCTAATTAGGTCTAGTTTCTTAGTCATTTTAAGGGCTTCTGCTTGATTTTTCACTTAAGAAAATTTGCACCCACCTTTGGCTTGTGTGTACAACTGCGAAGAGGCAGGAGATTCCCCTCTGTCCCCTTTCCTCTGCACCCCTTCTTTTTGCCCAGCTGGTACCTCTGACCAGCACTATCAGCTTTTACACTGCTCTATTTGTCTGCTCTTACTTACCCAACTATACTGCCTGTGTTCCTTAGGAACCGCACTATCCTTTTTCTGCCAAATACAGACCCATTTTTTCATGCCAACTCCAGTATAGATTAAATCTTTTTTTTTTTTTTTTGGCTGTGTTTTCAGAGATTTTTGACTACTTTGCTTCTGTCTTTAAGGTGAAAGTACCTTCTTTGTTGAGTTGAGCGAGACTTCCAGTATACTCCAGCATGCAACAGAGCATTCCCTTGTTCTTGTGGATGAACTAGGTAATTAGCCTGTTCTGTAATAGACTGAAAGTAAATCTAAGATTAAAGACTAGCTGCCAGGTTTTTACAAATAGAGGTTGTTGGATCATGGTGCTAACTAGTTGTATAGTATAATATAACTGTCCTCCTAAAGGCTGTGCTTGTTAGTCATCCCAGGAACCCAGCACACCCTGGCAATCACTATTAGACTACTCCTAGCTTGGTTTTTCCCAGTGTCCTAGTGCATCATAATCAATGCATGATCACTTGCAGCAGACCTTGACCAAGCCCGTAGCCAGCCTCAGGGGAGCAGAAATGTTTGTTTTGGGCAGTGTGGAAGAGATCATGATTGTTGTGGGACAGTGTTCAGTCACTTCACACAGATAGATGCTGTCAGCTCTTAACCATCATTGCTCTTTTTCTTCTGCCTCACTGTGTGGAAGACTAACAAACAAAATGAATCGATACAGGGGAAGCAATGAATTGCATTTGGCAGCTGTCTTCAGAAAATCATTTCTTTGCCTGTGTATTAATCTTTGCACTTGCAGAGACCCTCCCAACAGTAATAAGTAAAATAAGGACTTAAGTGTTACCAAAATAAATTCAATTCATGAGTATGATAAAGCTTTTCAAATTTCTCCTCCAGGTCGAGGCACAGCTACTTTTGATGGAACAGCTATAGCAAGTGCAGTTGTTAAAGAGCTTGCAGAGAAAATCAAGTGTCGAACTCTGTTCTCCACCCACTACCACTCGCTGGTAGAGGATCATTCACACTGTGCTGCCGTGCGCCTTGGACACATGGTAGGTATAAGCTGCAGGGAGTGTAGCGAGAGCACCAAGGCCATGCTTTTCCCCCCTCAGAACTAGCAGGATGTACATGTTTTCTCTAGTCTTCTGCCTATAGTCACAAAAAAGCATGAGAAGGTATGGTACATCAGGTGTTCTATAGCCAAACATACTAACTTGTGGTAACTTGCTTTCTAGGCATGTATGGTTGAAAATGAGAGTGAAGAAGATCCAAGCCAGGAAACAATTACATTCCTGTACAAATTCATTGAAGGAGTATGTCCCAAAAGCTATGGCTTCAATGCAGCAAGACTTGCTAATATTCCAGAGGAGGTTGTTCAGAAGGGGCACAGAAAAGCAAAAGAGTTCGAAAAAACAACAATTTCGCTGAGAATATTTAGGTAAGGTTTTCGTTTTCATTTCATTACAGGCAGCCCTTTTTAAAAGAGGGGCAGGGACTTTTGCTTAGGAGGCAAGTTTCAGGGGGGAGGAAGGGAGAAGCTCCTGCTGTGCATATCAAGAGTCCTTCACAGGCCAGGGAGGTCAGACTGGGATGTGGTGTAACTTGCCCTAGGTGCTGCACTGAATTTGGGCTAAGCACAGGCACTAGAGACTGACAGCAGCCACCTTGAAGATGTACACAGAGTAACATGTATAATTCTAAAGTCTTGGAGTTAGGGGGAGATTCACCCTGGGCTCCTCTGTTTTGGTAAAGTTGATTCCTTTTTTTGCCATAGGTATCTCTGCTTGGTGGTGGATGATGCAACAAGTGACACAAGGGCCCTTCAGAAACTTACCACTCTGATCAGTCACCTCTAGGAACACGCTGTAGCCGTAGGGGCAGTTTCTCAAAAAGGTGGTATGAGACAACATTATGATCTAATAAACTTTATTTTTTAAAAATGACCATTTTTCCATTGTCTTTCCTAGGAAATTAAACCCTTTTAATTCTTACCTACCCTCTACATAATGGTTATTGAGTACTCCACAATATATTAAGTCTAGATGTTATGGTACATGCATACACTTTCAGGCTGTTGATTACCCACTGTCACCAATACACATAAATGGAAAAAAAGCTATGAAACTGTATAGGGCTGTATATATACTTGTCTCAGCTTCATTAGAGCAGGAAATTGCTGTGATTTCCAGCAGGTTAAGTAATGTCCAGGCTGTTCAAAAAAAAACTATGAACAGTAAAATACAAGACTGTTTTGAGGAGACTTTCTACTGTGTACTTTAAAACATAGTAAAATTTCATTCACAAAACTTAGTTACATGGGTACTTTGTTTTATAGTGCATTATAGTCTAGGAAGTCTCATTAAAACACTCGCTTTTTTTGTTAGGGTGGTTTGAGTACAGACTATTGCTGGGGAAGGGAAGGAGATTATTCTAACTTCAGAGGACACCAGAAACATTGCTGGATATAATTTAAGATTAGTGTTTTCTCTTTCATAGAAAGAACGTACATACTGGGACATGAGTACAGTTACAGCAAGTCTAGGTGTGCTAACAAAACAGGACACATTCAAGTACAATAAGATTTTTTTTGCTTGAAATTAGAAACAAACTACATGAGATTAAAGCAAAATCATATTTCTCAATCTGAATAAATGTTAAAAAATCAAAAGAAATGCAGAAGTGCTAGCTCACATTTTTTACCATGTTACAAAAGCAATTGGTACCCATGTCCATAAAGGCAGCAACAAAGAATGCTGCTTGTCTACAGAATAGTACTACTGCAAATTGGACTGCGTTTCAATGCTACTTGTAAAAACACCAGCTTTCAGAAGTTGGTATCTGTACAAAATTGCAGCTTATTTTTCTTCACTTCTGTCCCTTCAAAGTCTTTGTTTACACAGTAATGCTAAAACGCCCAGTTCTGTTATCCTGAGTCAACATATTGCCACTTTCTTTTTTGGTAGGTTGAGCTCCATAGTGTCAACACCTCACATATCCACTTTAATACAGTCTCTTTCTGCAGAAATGGGCAAGTATAACTTCCTCCAAAAAAAAAGTTTTAACAGTTATGATATTAGAATGGCAGGACTTTCTTTCTGAAAGGAATTCAGTTGTGCTGCAATGTATTAGATTCTATAGGTGGAGCAGAGTCATATAGTGTATCTGTATCATGTGTAGGCTCTCCAGCAAGCGTACAGGGATTAGACAGTGTTCCAGCACCGCAGTCACAGAAAAACCTATAAGGAAAGAGAGCACTTAGTTCTCCTGCTCGGAGTGCTTTGCTTAAGCTGCCCGACCCCTTCCTTGGGAACATACCTATCGTGTCTAATGAATTCTACATCATGTCCTTGATGGCACTTCTTAATGCAGTTCACACATATGGCGTTGCGGTCTGTGGTATTGCAGGTGTGACATCTGCAGCAAAATGCAGCGCGTTAGGCATGAGTCAAACAGAAGCTGGGAAAGGGGCTTGTCCGGAGGGGGCAAGGATATTACAGAAGGTATTTGCACAGGCTCAACCAACAGCAGATCTCGTCAAGTAGCAAGAGAGTTTGTTACCTGTAGAAATCATGCATCGGGTAGCTGGTGTAGCTTGAGATCTTGTACAGACACTGGCCTCTACTGACAGCCTTTTCTATGGCATCTTGATTGTTCATTATTTTGTTATCTAGTGGAGGAATAAAAACCCACAGCACTTAATAAGAATTATTTAGGTATTTATTATTTAGGTATTTATTAGAACCATTAACAACATTGTTATATGCCAGAATTCTAGTTTATCAAATTCTGGATGAAAATATGTGATAAACCAGAGCCCTCTTTCATTTAAATACTCTTGGTGAACTGGCAAGAGATGGTTATTAAAACCAAACCCTCCTGTCAGGCTTAAGTTTTGGAAAAAAGTCTGAAAATAAAACAGTTGAAAGCCGTGGGGCTGCAGGTGCTGGCCCACGGGAAGCTTTACAGGCCCCTCTGAGGAGACAAGCTCAGCGCCTCGCCCTTTTAAAGGAAGGCATCTTCCAACACAACTCAAGCTAGAGCTGCGAATGACTGCAATACTGCAGAGCTAATAAAGGAAGTTCAGAATGGCAAGAAAACCTTCAGTTACCTTTGAAAGCTTCTGGCTATTAGTCTAGAAAACTGAAATATCAGTTTGCCTTGTTCCCTTTAGTCAAAGCCCTTAACTTTTTAAGCGGCATTAAAATTATCATAACTGATCCAAAAATAGAGGGGATAGGGGAAGGGAAGATGTAGATGGGAACGATGAACTTTATACCACTGAAATCACCACCAAAAAAAATGCACAGTGTACCCGACCCACAAGCAGAACTTATACTCACCTTTCATTGTTACATTGACCCCAGATGCTAGAAATAAACCTCCAAATCGGTTGTTAAAAATCTGATTGCCCTCTAATGTTGCAGTTGCATGATTTGTTATTTCAATACCTTTTTGGCCAGAGAAATATGAAAAAGAAAAGAGAACAGAAAAAAATAAATCCTCATTGATTGGGCATCTATAGTTCTCATTAGTTTTAAGCCTTTTTTTTTTTTTTTTTTTAAACTACTCGGGAAAATGTAGAATAACATAGCTAGAAATTGCATCATAATCTGCTACAAAAGTGCAATTAAAATACTTGCACTGAATCCTCTCAAAAAGCTACAGCTGGCATGCACAGTGTCTGGTAGTAACAAACTATAAATGTGTCTGATAACGTAGTTTTTTGATAAAACAGTATTTCGATTTTCTAGAGGGATGTAGTTTTTGAGTGTTTAACCTCTCCATCTATATTTGGAAGTTCTTCTGCACATACTTTACCCTCTTCTAAAGATCTTTTGAAAGAAGTTTGAGATAGACACTTAACAATTTATTTACATTTCAGCTTTTTATTATTAACCAGTATCTTCCAAGTCATTTCTCCAGGGCTGCTCTTGACAGCAACCTATTCCCTTCCCCCCCTCCACACATAAACTACACCTTTAGAGGCTCTTCTCAGAAAACTTGCTTCTTCTGAAAGAAAGATGGGAGAAAACTCAAGAATGCAGTTTCAATTGAAATGGAATGCAAGACTTAGGAAAGTGTGATTATTAAACTATAAATTGCACAAAAATCACTACTATTTTGTTTTTCATCTCTTTTGGAGTCAACAGAAATGCTCATTACAATAATTTTTCATGTTTGGGAGACAGTTAAATTTGAGATGCAACTAAAATGTCATTAAAATGTATATTGTGCTACACTGCCTTGGTTTTCAAATAGGATCAGTGACAGAAATTTCAAACCAGCATCCAGCAGATCAACTAGACAATTTTTTCAAATTACTTCTAAAATGAAATTATGAAAAGTACTTCACAGAAAAAAAAAGCAAAGGCAGAATATGTGCTGTTTCTCAACAGGATAGTAATTCCAATTTTTTTCCACAAAGATATTCTGGCTACAATTCTGAATTCTCAAATAAGTTCCAGAAGACCTTAAAAAAAACTTCTCAATCTCTGTTTTAAGAATTTCTAAATACTGTGGGACAAAGAAAATCAGAGTTAAGTTACGCGGCAGGCTTTCTCTAAGCTCTAACACTTCAAAATTTCACGTAAACAGTACAAACCTGCAGCAAACCCATCAAATATTCTATTTTTCCTTAGCACAGGGTGGCTGTTGGTGCTGATGAGAACACCAGCCTGAGCGTTCCTGAAGATGTCATTCTCTTCCAGAAGGCCTAGGAGAATCAATATAGCACATTTCAGCTTGTTAACATCTCCCTATCCATTCTAAGAAACATTTCACTAAGATCCTGCTGCTTCTCTCATCAACAGCACTGAAGTTACCAGCAATACAAGTATAAAGTCATTGTGTAAAAATCACTTAAGGGTTATTTTTTCATTATGTGTAATGTAATTTGGGAATACACATGCTCTTACAGCAAACCCACAAATGACCCCTTTAACCCCATTTTATATTTCAGGAAAAAGCAAGTTTTTGACTTTCCTAATTTGTTTCACAGCAACTGACTAACTACTGAGAATGAGCAGCTGCTACCAGGATATACAATGATCAGGGGATTTCAGAAGAGGACCCTTTTGAAATTTATAGCTATGCGAAAGAACCCTTAAAAATCTGGGTCTTTTCTTAAATCTCTTGACACCAGCAAAACCTGAAATATTCAGATGCAAGATTTGACTTGAATGACTTGAATTAAATATTTGTCCTTCATTCAAATGGCAAAGCTTACAAAAGCAGCCGAGATAAAAGGTCTGTCCTAAGCAGCAATCCAAGAGTCTTCTTGGATGAGATTAATTATCTCTGTGTCCCACAGAGTTCAGTATTACTGATGTACTGAGGCTAAACAGCATTAATGTACATTCATAATAACTATTTTATTACTTCAGAAGAGCAAGATTTCTAAAGAGCACTTTAAAAAGGACACAGCTTAATCTGAAGTTAAACTCTTATCCAGAGTATTTAGTACACACTAGTAAGAGAAAGAAATACCTCTTCCTCCATTAAAAATACAGATGCCACCATCTCTTCCATCGTGGATTTTGTTTCTTCTTAGCGTGGGATTACTGTCTGTTTTAATCCATACACCAGCCATTGCATTATCAAAAATCTCATTGTCTTCTATAAATCCAAGCCCTAAAATTAAGGGGTGGGGAGGGGGAGGGCAGGAAAAAAAAATTGGAAGGGTAATAAGCAGGAAGTAATAACATTCAAAACAAATAATTCTGGATAAATGAGAAAAGCAGACCTACCAGAATTATAAACAAGAATACCACCATTCTGACCTCCCCAGATCTTGTTTCGTCTAATTTTGGGGTTGCTTCCAGTTCTAGAGAGAAACATAAGCAAGTAAGTCCAATAAAGCAGTTCTTTCCCAAGGCCAAGCATTTGCAACATGACAGCAGTAAGTGGCCAGAATATCTCACTGCTTGCAAACCTTAATAAAATACTTCGCTTCCAGATATGCAGCCAGATTTTTAGCTTTACGCACTGCTCAATGGCCACATATTCTAGCCAGCATCCAGGCTGTACTGGAAGCTACTCCTGGTCAAGTTGAAGCTGAGGCTATATCAGATTTCAAAAAAGTTAATTTTAGAAAGAAAACAACAAGAACAGTTGGAAAAAAAAAAAAGAAAAAGAAAAAGGACACACAAATAAACAGCACAGCACAAGTTCTATCTGCCCAGACATAAAATCAGAAAACATCTTACCTTATTTGAACCCCTGAGTACATGTGATTATAGATGTCATTGTCTTCTAACACGCCATGTCCGTTGTCATAAAAATAAACTCCAACCTAACACATCAAAATGTTAAGTTATTAGTTTCAAAATAATAACAATAAATTACAAGTTTCCTTCTTTTTTTGTCTCCTTGTGCATACAAAAAGCAAAACTCACCTGTTTTCCACTATGTATTCTATTTCTCCTCAACACTGGAGTGCTGCCTGTTGTCACCCAGACTCCAGCCAAAGTATTGCTGTAAACTTCGTTTTCCTCAATCACACCTTGTCCTTTTTCATGCTAAATAGAAGACAATTTAAGAGTTGAGCAAAACTGCTGAATGCAAATACTTGCAAACATGTGGTATGAGGTTAACTTTAAGTAACTTTTGGTAGAAACATGCAAATCTTTCTCTATACAAAATCTGCCATGGCTTAAGGCAACCTGACTGTTCCTTCAGCTCCATTAGCATAGCCCTTGGTTACATGCGCTGAAACCTACACTTTATTCCTCAGTTTTATACAACACAACTGTACAGTGAGTGCAACGCATGGCATCCTGGAGGAAAAGAAAATATTTATTGAGGTTAACAATAAATGCATTATACTGCCCAAAAGCTCAGAAAACAGATTTCTAAATTTAAAACCTTGTTAAAGAATAACTATAAGCTATTATTAAAGCTAAGCCTTTTACAAGTTTTCTTTCTTTTCCTGAAAAGTGGTGAAATTGTGCTAGCTATCCCTTTTTAAAAAAATAAAATAAAAAAAACAAAATAGTTGCATTTGTGCATATGAATATGGGTAATACCTACCCATATTGTGCATATGAAATATGGGTAATACCTACCACATAAATGCCACCATGCTGACCATCATGAATCTTGTTGTGTCGAACTATGGGGCAGCTATTTGTTCGAATCTGTATTCCTGCCAATGCATTACCTGTTAGCAAAAATCATATTTAATATAACTTAAGTGTTCATTTTTCTGATATTATATATAAAAAATTTATATTTTCAATTGTTCTGAGTTCAAGGTGCAAGTGATTTTTTTTTTTTTTTTACCATAAATGTCATTTCCTTCAATAAGGCCTCTTCCATCACCAAAGATATAAACACCACCTTGATTCCCATTAAAAATTGCATTGCCCCTAGGGAACAAAAGTACAAATGTTACAAACGATCATATCACACCGTACGGTACTACACCATCTATGGAGTGCTGAGGAACACGCAGATTCTTACTTGAAATGGAATTTAAAAGCAATTCCCAGTTTGTTATTTTGAGAAATAGACACTTCCCTAGAATATATGCAAGTTAAAAACATAGTTCAACTGAACACAGATGGCAATTTCATTTTTACATAAACTTCATTATACTTCGTTATAAATAAATGAATTCAAGTTGCACTTTTCCCCTCCTAATCAAATCTTTTAACTAGTAAAATATCAGAGGAAACTGGTACCTTATTGTTGGGTCACTGTTTGAGGTAATCCAAACACCTGCAAAATTGTTTGCATAGATTTTGTTCTCTATGAATTGTCCTCTTCCTTTTTCATGAACATAGATTCCTCCAGTCTGGCCGTGATGGATTTCACAACGCACTACTGTGGGGTTGGCATAGGCTTTCACTTCAAAGCCCGCTATTCTGTTCCTGTGTATGTTGCAGCTTTCAAAATAACCCTTAAGACACAAAACGTGCAAAGTTTCCTGTAAAAGTCCTTCATTTATGTGGAGACAGAACATTCTAAGATGCATTTCCGTACTTTCCCATCTCTCCAAATGGTGAGATCATTTAAAGTATTGACAAAATTGACTAAGTATTGACAAAATACCAGTATTTTCCAATCGAATACAGCTAATTGAAACAGCCACTGTACCAAGTCTTTCCCCTAAAATAAAATGCTCTATCAAGAAATGTTTGCATTGCTTTGGATAAACACTTCAAAGAGGACTGAACTCCAGGTTTGCTCAGCAGCTCTCAACTGATAAAACTCCTTTACAGGCCCTAAAGCCCAAGATCTATTATCAAAGTGCAGTGCTAAGGAGAGAACTATCTGCTTGCCTACAGACCATAACAGCATAAGAACAGAAATTTAAGTGTCCTAAATTTCTTCAAAATGACTGATCAGAATAAATGCATATGAATGTAGGAAAGGAGTAACTTTCTCAGGACTGAACAGCATCCTCCTTTCTCTTTCTTCTAGTCTGAGTTGCCAATGATATATATGTTTGTTATTATTACTATTTCTTCCTTTTTTTTAAAAAAAAAGGGTGCACACTCCCACTTGAACACTACATTAGCAACAGGCCTACAACCAACTGCAAATAAAAAAAATACTTTAAAAACAGCATAGCCATGAAAAAAAAAGCTACCCAGTGATGCCCAGGCATGCTTACTCCTGTTCCTTCTGCTATACTCAAAAGCACTTGTGCAACAGAAAAGGCAATAGATCCACTTCAACATAATCAGCGAAAAGGCTGATCTCTGCCCAGTCTTTTTTCCAATTCAGTTCATTCCAGGGGCCTTTTCTCTCAGCTAGCTCTATGTGCTCTTCAAAGCCATCCACATGATCAACAATCTACAGAACAACTACAGTTTTAGCAGTATTAGCCCCTTCATGCAAATAATTGCCTGTTTAAGGAACAGATACATCTCTGCTTGGCTAAAACATTCTGCCTAGACAAAAAGGGGCTAGACGTACCCCACTCATCTGTGTTCTTAAACATCAGTGGTTCCCCTAGGCACTTGGTCCAAAATATATTTTTCTCTTATAGCTACAGTTAGTTGTATGCCTAGGAAGGCTCACTTTACTGGAAGACTACAAAAAAGCACAATGATTTTTCCTACTATTATGGGTAACCTCACTCCACGATGCTTTTATTCACATGATTGCAGACCCGAGTACCTCTGTTCTGGTGTTTGCACCCACCACAGGAAAACATGGAAGAAGTTACCGCTTCTGCTAGCCAGAGAGAAAATGCTCTGCTTTACTGTTTCCTTGCTTATGTTCTGCGAGTTGCTGAGAGACTTCAAACATGGTTTAATTACAAAAACAAAATTCCTGAAAATAGCATCAGATACACTGCAATTTGGAACTTCTTTCTGCAATTAGTGTCACTTGTACTGGTGTCTCAATGTATCTACACAGTGTGCAGTTTCACAGAACAGGGTCCGAAGACGGGCCCACAGATTAATGGTATTCTGCTCACTCTGTCCTGAAACACCTTTATATGACTCAGGACAGCAGAACAGAGGAATCAGTGCTCTTCTGAGGGCTATAGGGGTGATTCAGGAGGAGATGATAAATTGCTGTTTAAAAAAAAAAAAAAAAGGCTTTTGTTATGGGTAGAGGACAGCTCCTTGCGAAGGATAAAAATCTAGATCTCAAGACTCCTTAACAGACTGTAGGGGCAGGAGAAAAAATAAAATAAAATAAAGCTTTCTGCTAGGCAAGATCCTACACTAATCAAAAACTGTGAAGAGAAACTGCACTACACCCTATTAAACACCCATTAGAGAGAGAGCCTGTTCCTTTCTTGAAGTGCCACAGGACATCTGGACTGGCTGACCTGTTCAGAGAAGTTGAGGAGCAGCTGGAGCTTAGATCCGTCACCAAAATTGAGAACAGCTATTAAGATCAGGAAGGCCAGTGCTGCTTCTCTGCACAGAGCAATCCCAAGTTCTACATGGCCTCCATACTTTTAAGTATGATTTTTTTAATGTGCTGGAGATTTTGGTACTCTTTTTTGACTCCTTTTGCGTACAGTTTATCAACTAACAGGGGAGAAACCTGGAGAATTTGACACACTGAAGTGCCAAAATTGCTTAAGAAAGAAAGGGCCACTATGATTTTTAAGAAGGAAGGAAAACATTACAATCTTGCTCAAAAACATTACATTATCTTGCTGAAAACATTACAATCTTGCTCAAAAACATGTGTAAGAAGATTTAAAACACTTAAGATTTCTGAAGCAGAAGCTACTGCTATGAAATTATAAAGCAAGTCTCTTCACCAAATGTACTTAAAGTACTAGGTTGTCCATTAGCTGTGAACACAAAATGACAGTTATAACCACAAAAAAAACTGCTATATGAGCAGGAAAATTAGAAAATTCTGCTGTAACCTGTTATGCTGACCAGACAAAATAACTGTAAATGAACAAACACTGTATTAATTCTAACGCTGATGCTTTCACACACCACTCCAGCTTACCAAAAAAGTTTATGTGATAATGAGGAGATAGATCCTACGCAACTAGACAGGTTCAGGAGACTTCTTTACATCCAAATTAATTCTGTAGCTAAACTTATTTTGCATTTATAAAAAGCTGACAACATTATAGAGACACAGCACTATTTCATCTCTTATTATTTGAAAAATAAACATATTCAAGAAATTGTGAAAATGTGCAAATTTAAATACTTTGGAACTACTTATTAAAGCTGCTATTCCCTATATTTAAAAGAATGAACCATTAACTAGTCATGATTACCCTACTGAGTCGCATGTTATTATATTTTTATTTCAATGAGCAGGAAAAAAAAACATGCCATAGCGCTACATTTCTTATTTGGGAGCAAGGAAAATAAGAGAACGCATGCCCAAACCTCAAATTTAAATGAAATTTTAGGAATTTATTCTTATAGTAAATTGACATTTTTTCCTGCTTGCATACAATGGCTAAATATGATTTATGACGAATGTCTGGCAACTGATCTCATGCACCTGGTAGGAGAGGCCAATGTAGGACACTGCAATGTAGGGCACTGCCAATGCCGTGCTGCATTTTTAATGCCTGCTCGCTAAATGTTTGGCACAAGCACTAAGGCAAATGTCAGAATATCGTCACTTTTGTAGTAAGAGGTTAAGTTTCCACAGCATCAAAACACAGAGAATAGTCTGGGAACATAAACTGAAACACAGAGCACTCTTGAACCTTTCTCAACCAGCACTCCAGCACTGCAAACCCATGGGAAAATAATGTGTAGGGTAGGAATTCAGTACTGGAATGTGCTTTTCCCACTGCAGTGTTCTATAAGCAATGAAAAATATGTATCTATCCAAAAATAACAGAAGCAAGAGAAAGGTGTAGAAAAATCATTAATTTAAGTATATGTAGGATTTGTAACTGAAAGATATAATGTCACTTAAAGGATATTTATACTTTCCCCATGATGTCATCTCATCAACTCTATCACTAGCATGACAGAGAACAAAGAGGAGCTTTTGCCAAAAGCAGACTTCAATATGAGGGAGACAGAAAAAAAAACCTTTCATAAACTTTGTAACTAAGAAATATCTCAATACTGGAACTAGGACATTGGTATATAGAATATACCAAAGATGGTACCAAGATTTGCCCTATTTTTCTTCTTACTTACCAAAATACCTCTCAAACATACACAACAGTGATACTGCATCTGAGGGGAGTGAAAGCTGTTTTGCAATTTTTGTAATTGCCTTTTTTTTTTTGTACCCCCAAGGTATCACACAAAGGCTATATCAATTCTTCATGTAACATTTCCAAAGATTGGACCACAAGTGTAAGACAAGAGAATTATCTCTAATGTCTACGGCTAAGATAAACACGATTCACATTTTTTAACATGCTATCATTCTTTGCAATCAAAAAGAAAAATTTCTTTGTACTGTGTTTTGCTTGTGATATCACATTGGTTACAGCACTAGAATACAGAATAACTGAAATACAGACTTAGAACAGTCTTTCTACCTGTAAAAAAGCAAATCAAATATACTTCTGATTTCAAATGAGTCAAGCAAACATAGTCTAGTTCTATTCTTCCTTAATACTTCCTACTAATGTACATAATATTTTCATACTTCAACCAGAAGTGGCTCCTGGCCAGGCTTTCCAGTTAACCCTGTGCACACACCGCCCCTGCAGGAATTTCTGAAGCTTCTCCTTTGCCAGCTTCCCTACAGCTGAATTCAGTTCATTGCGCATTTCAGAACCTGCTTAGCCTTGGAGGGTTGTATGTATATATGTACCCACTGGAGCAGATTCGGAGAGCTCATACACACACATTTACACAGCTAGGATAAGGCAGTGGCTCTCTCCAGCGCTGTGAGAAAGAGACATTAACTTCTTAGCTCGCCGCTGCTCTCTGCAAAACAGCCCAGCAACTATTCTATATTCTATGTCACATTCAGTTTACATCGAAATCAGGGCCCTGCAAATTGATCAAGGGGGCATGGCTGCTCCACACCCTGGCCCCCAGAAGCTTGGATGTGCTGAAGAAAACCCTAATCAGTTTTTTTTTTCCACGCTGGATCTCCTGTTAACAACCAACCAACCAATCTGGGGGTTAGACTTAGATCAACAAAAACACCTCTTTGAGGGGAACAAACTGTTCATCCTAACAAGGAGGAGTATAGAATAGCACAGAAAAACCTCATATAGAAGTTCTTTTTTTTTAATACAGTGTTTGAGATGCTAAAAAAGTTGAACATGGTGTGGGGGCAGAAGAGAACATCAAGAGGTTAACACATACAGAAGAATATGGAAGGACTTGGGGATCCCAAGGTTAGAAGGCCAACTGAGAAAATACAGTTAGAAAAGGCAGGTCCAGGGTACATCCAAGCTGTGTTTGCAAAAGTGAGACTTGGGACATAGCTCTCTACTTGCCAGCCAAAACCATGGGCTAAAACGCTTGCATTTTTACTAGTTCTGTTTTGCCTTCTCAGGGTAAGATCTACCATTGGATAACAGAAGACACTTGCTTACAGAGAACTCAGGGTAAGATCTACCATTGGATAATAGAAGACACTTGCTTACAGAGAACATGCTGATAACAACATATGAAACCAAATTATGGTTTATTAATTGACAAACAGGCCTAAAGACATAAGGAGCCATAGCTAGGGAAGAAGCCTGGGGGGCAGCAAGGCTAGGAGAAGGGACACGCAGAGGTGCCCCCACAGTGCATCGAGCGGACACGGGCTGCAGCTGACCTTGTTCCTGAGCAGCTTTCTGGGATCACGTTTGTTACAGGGAGGCTTTTATAAAAATAACTGTACAGCAACAAAGAAGAGATTCCTATGTATCTATAGGAAATTCAAAAATGAAGGCCTAGAGCAAGAGGCTTTATGGCTTAGCCCAAGCTACATGTGATTCTTTCAGAATAACAGCCAACTCCTACAGCAAGATCATCAAAATCTGTGGTGCTCTTTTGAAGGCCGGAGGCAAACTAAAGACTTACTGGTTTTAAACACTGATTTTTACTCCATTCAATCTGCAAATAAGTAATATTAAAACTTCAGTAGCCTTTATGTAGCTTCACCTTTGATTTATCATACTTTGATCACATTTTACATTTTTGAGGTGCTGTTCACATATGCAATCCTAACTACAGCAAAGGAGTGGATGGAAGGAAACTTTTGGTTTTCTTAGCTGGGTGGGGAGAATTGGGACTTTGGCACTCAAGCAGGCAAAAACAATGGGCTGGCATTGTTTGGAAGACATGCAGAATATTTTGCTAAAACTAATCAGCAAATAATCTTTTATTTCAGTGACAAAAATATTTTTTGTTTCAAGGGCTATTCACACTCATTATAGCATTAGTTTACACATACTCAGCAAACCACTTTCAACTTACAGAAATGATTATGATGAAAGAAGGCTTAAATTTTGAAGCAAAATATAGTGTTAGGATTCCATAATTACCTCCACGGTTAAAAAAAAAAAAAAAAAGTCTTCTTCTCAAGGAAGGCAGCCATACTCTGTTTATGAGATGTAACAATAAGACTAAGTCTCCATGCAACATTTTGTTACATTTTCAGATCTTCAAGGTACCTTGATAAAGGTACAGAATCCCACAGGAAACATTCTGTTCTGTTTCAGAAAAAGAGTGAAGGCACTGTATAAATGTAAGCCTACCATTTCTTTCCTATTTCAAGAGTTATTTTATCACGGCAATATAATTCAATGTAACAGGCTGTCAATCAGCTGCAGAAAGCTTGCTTAATCCTTTTTCAGCTAAACTTGTCTTTACCTAAAGTGAAATTGCCCACAGAAGCGCAAGAGAAGTAACACTAAGTATATTAAAACACCTGCTCTGCGTAAAAGCCTATGTTTTAGAGGTTCCAGTGACAGGCAGTAAACTCTGTTCAGCAACGCACCATCCACCTTGTGTTCCTCAAAGAAAATATATACATTACCATGCCATGGTCAAAAGTGAAAACACCAACATCACGTCCATGGTGAATATGATTCCGTCTGATAATGGGATTTCCATGGTTTTTAACCCAAATTCCTGCTAACGCATTATTGGAGATCTCGTTGTCCTCGTATATTCCCTAGGAAATGAAGAAGTTAAGAGGGTGATCAGCAACAGTAGACAAATTTACCCAAATAAAATAACCAATACAGAAAGAACAATACCTGTGCATGGTCTGTAATATAGAGTCCAACATTTTCACAGTCGCTGATGTTACAGTGTTTAATAGTAGGACAAGCTCCCTGGCCACTAACACATACTGCAGAGCCAACTGGAAGAAAACAGTACAGTTACCATAGCTTCAAAGCATAGCGTGTTTATAAATAGTCTGGTAGTGCTCTTGCAAGAGAAGTCAGTGTGAATTGGTATTTAAAAAAAATTTGGTGTGCGCAGTGCCAAAGCATTACAAACCAAAGCCAGAAAAACACTAACGTCATCATTTTATAGATGCAACCCTCTTCCAGGGTTACACAGCTACATGTAGCTGCCAGAGGAGACAACAGTTTATGCAATAATTTATGCTTATGAAAGTTTTCGCTCATTTATTTCTCTGCATTAGGCAAACTACGTACTTACAATTCACAACAAACAAAGGAGAGAAAAAACACAATAGAATCCTATGCTAATTACTGTCTAACTTCTTTAAACTATTCATAATCCAACTCTTCAAAGGGGCCAAACAAATAATTTTGCAGCATTCCAGAACAAAGACTCACTAACTAAGGATGAGCAGAAGATTAATAACATGATTTTAAAAAACTTCACACCAGAAACCCATAGGTCTTTTGCTAGCTAAATTATAAAGCTTCTTGCTGTAGTTCTCTTGCATGATTTGAGCTATTACACTATCCTCTCCCCAAACCCTCCAGGCAGTTCTGATGAAGACCTGAACAGCTTGAGTCTGATGAGCTGAAATCTCTGAACTGCAGGGCAGAACAAAAGCATGATAGTCTGTGTCCACTAAAATCAACAGCAGAGGCACCCAGATTTCAGAACAGCAAAGTTTCATCTCAAGGGCACCTGGACTATATGACAAACACCCTCCTTTCAAAATTCTGCAGCACTAAATAAGCAAGCTGGGCCTACATGCCCATTACTAAGCTTTTGTATCACCTTCACGCATACTACCACATAGACTACATTTTAATAACTTGGATTCATTAATGGGGAGTTTTCCTATTTAAACCTCAAGAAACCACTTCCACTATCTAATCTGACCTTATGAATAACACAGGCCATAAGAAATCCCTGAATTAATTCTGTTTCAGTTCCACTAGCAGAGACTTCACTATACATCTTCTAGAAACAGATTTGATTTAAAGATTTCCAATAGCTAAGGAACTACCATAAGGCTTGTTAAAAGGTGTTTACACTGTCAATTGACATTTTAGTTTCTCATACAAGTTTCCCTAGTTTCAGGGTACTACTCATGTATGGTATACCCACAGCATATACTTACCTAATTCAAGTTACCTCTTCAGTCTTCTCTTAGGAAACTTAACAAGCTGTGGAACATTTTTCATTATGAATCAAGTTTTTCATTTTGTCCTCTGCGGCTGTTCACTGACCTGTTTTTAACACATTGCTCTAAACTATGGACACCAGGATAGAGCACTTTATTCTAAAGCAGGACTAAGCAAAGGAATAGCACAGCCTCCCCCTTTCTGTTCCGTGTTCCCATGGGTTCACGTAAGGACCATGTTAGTTCTTGTGGCCACACCACCACTTAAGGGCTCAGGCAGCTGAGTACTCACAGTGACCTTTCCCAGCAACACGGCTTTCTATCATGGCGGGTCATCAAGCACACAGAGCTTCTTGTGCCTAATTGCGTAACTTTGCACTTGTCTGTACTCAAATGGATGTTGTTCAGCAGAACCCACCTTCCGAGGAGGATGTGACAGCTCATCCTCTTGGCTATTTACAAATGCCTTATTCTTAATCATCTAAGAATTTTATCAGCACGCATTTTATTTCTTCTCTGCAAGCCAAGAATATCACTGAGGTGACTTAGAGTCAAGAATCTTTGAAATACTCTGCTGCAAAGCCATTCAAAACTAAGCTGCAAGCTCTTTCTGTAAATTCTGTAATACTCTAGTACCTTAATCGTGACACTGGAGGGCCAAATCAAATGTCCTTCAGGGATCTACTTTATTACACTAGGCGTGCTAACTTTATTAGTCAAATAAGGTCATCAAAAATGCTAAATGAAATGCAACCATTACAACTTTCTGCAAATACATAATGATTCTAATTACTGACTGGCCAAATTCCTGCATTCACTACCTCATTATTCTACGCCGGATCAATAGGCAGTGCTAGCTGCCACACATCATCTTGCCTAGTCATCTCCCAGCCCTGCTTTCATCCAGGTTTCAAGTTACTGCTGATACATAATAAGAGTCCAGAAGATTTCTCAGCCAATTCTTTTTAAACTCTTGCATGATTTTAGAATGTCTATTTTTACAGCTGTTTAACCTCATCCACAGTTATTGTATTTCATTATCCCTCTAGGGCAGGAACGCATTCATCACTCCTGCCTCTTCTCATTAAATATGGAACAAAAATTACACAACACTTTGCCATTCAAATTCCTTCATATCTGTGATGAATAAGTATCACTGTTAGAACTCCTTTTGTTCCCAAAATTAAGACATTGTCACTGTCTCTTCTAGCTGGAGATGGGATCTTGTCTTTGGTTTTCAGGGTCTATTTTTGAGGGGAGTAGGTTATCCAGCTCCCACAGTTTCTTGCAAGCCCTAACTTCTGACTCATTATAACTAATACCTTCTCATCTACTACACTCCACAATGGTTTTTATTCCCTTGTCCTCCTCTTGTCTTCCTCTTGTCTTCCTCTTGATACAGGAACTGTAAATTTCTGGGAACCCACTAGGATGTTCAAAAAAATTTTACCTTTATGTTTTGTTTTACTTATTCCCACTCACTTGACTGAATTTTTTTGTTGTGTGAAACTAGTCCTTCCAAAGTATCAAACACGCATTACTGGTGTAGGCTTTATTTTGTTTACTCATTATGATTGCACACGCTTAAGCAACATGGGAAAGAAAAAAAGCCACCCACACACATTGCCGCCAGCTTCTTGCTTTTTTCTAGCAAGGTAAAGACTAATCCAGATTTCCTGTAAGATGGATGCAAGAGAACATCTAGAGTCAGGAGCTTGCCATTTATATTTTATTTTACAATTTCAAAGGCACTTTGGAGTGGTAGCAAGAGACCTCCAGCCTAAATCACTCACACAACTCCCACCTTTACATATTGCATACAGTAAGGACTTTACATATGACATTTAATAAAGACATAAGCTTTAATGTAATGAGTATGTCTACAGAAAGGGTATCAGCCATGGGCTAGGAAAGTGATTCTGAATGTTCATGGATCAATGCCTCAGAGAGGTCAATGACTGGGAAACAGAAAAGCCTTTTTCTGTCAGACTTCCTCCCTTTTTGCACACACTCAGTACTTCCTGTAGAAGGTATAATAAGGCTTGGTAGGACTAAAAAGTCAATAAAAATCAATAATTGATACATGTTGGTAGCACAGCCTACCTACAGCCTCTAAAATTGACCAGAAATTTTGACTTGGAAGCAGACAGAACGGACAGAAGCAAAAACACAGTGCAGGAAAAAAAAAAAAATCAAAAATCCTGAAGCTTAAAGAGGGCCAGAGTCTGCCACACTCTGATCAAAAAAAGCATTTGATAAAAAGCTTTAACTATGGAAATCAAAACTTAAGTTTGTTTTCCCAGCACTGAGCACAAAAAGGAGGGGAAAAAAAAGATCCTGAGAGCAGCTGGCTGCCTTTTATTCCCTTTTTAACACCTCAGTGCTAGCTGATCCCTCTCCAACAAAACTAGGATGAAGGAGATGATTTCTGGTCCAGCTGCCATGACCAGAAATGAAATAATGTTTCAGTCTGCAACCACCAAGGAAGAGCATGTCTTCTGCTGTGCGATGCAGACAAGGAATATTTACTCTCCCTATGACAAGGTTCTCTGAATTATGCCCTTCTGTATAATTTCTAGCAGAAAAGTGTAGTTTCTATGTCTAGTTGAAGATCTTCCTTGTTTCCCTGCCTGTAGGCTGAGCTAAGCAACCATTATGCACAGCCTACTGTATAAAACTATTCCATTTCACCAGCTGAATTTAGGTATGTAAAGTTTGCGTTATGATTTCCATGCAGAGACTGAGCATTTTAGTTCTCCTTGGCCTCCCCTTTCTGATGCTCCATTTCATCTGTTCATTTCCAAACTCTTCAAACTCACCACATCTCTGGTGCTTGTGAATTGCCATATTTCCTCTTTGTTTTCTACTTCTGATCCTTCTTCCTGAATCCCAACTACTGCAGTTTCCCAAGTCAGGTGATACAAATATTCCTTAAAATCTCTGCTGGTGAAATTAGTGCTCAGTCTTCCACACCATGCACCACTTCTGCACTTACAGCTAACTGCTTTGTCTACAGGATGTTGCTTCCACTCTTCAGAGAAAGTGAGCTTGGCTTATAAGCTACAGTTCAACTGTATTATTGCCATCCATCCAATATATATAGCACTGAACCTAGTGTAAAAGATCCATTTACACCCTTTTCATATATCCTCTGCTAGCTATGATTATATATACACACGCACTCCCTAAGAAACAGAGGCATATTTTATATAATTGCATTCCTGTCAGGTTTTTAAGTAACTGTCCAGAGAGTTCATACTGATTCAAATAAAAGACTAAGACATAATCTCACTGATCTTAGACACAAGGAGATCACTGCAATAATTCCATTTCAAGGCAGTAAGGCTTACAGATCCACTTGCATCAAAAAAAGAAACATGTGAACAGTGATCATTAAAACTTTTTGTGTTGCCTCCCTGTTCCAGGTTAAATCAGCCTGTTTTAAACACAATGTTAGTTTTAAACAACAAAATACTCACTAACCCGTACAAGTACTTCGAATAATACAGTGATCTATGATTGGACTGCAATTCACGGTAATCTCTAAGCAGTGATGTGCGTTGTGGTGCTGAGCAGATTTGTCATCAGGATTGAACTGAAAAAAGAATACAGAATAAAATGTAATATTTCATTTGAGAGGCATGAAGTGAAAAAACATTAGAAGTCCTGTGCAAGTCTGAGACTCTTACCCTGATCGTCATATATCCAACATAAGCATCTTCAGAGCCCTCCATAAAAACGAAGGTAGAATCTCTAGTGTTTTCTATTATGACTTTATCTGCTACTTTTCCAGGTGCTGTAAACAAACAAACAGAAAATTAATCTCAGCTTGTGCCAGTGAAAATTCCTCAGCCTTACAGAATTCTTTTCAAGCCACCACCAACAGAAAACAAAGATGATTCTCAGCATGTTAAAAAAATACTTAAAAGAATCTTAAAACAGAAATGCAGGGGCAATCATGGAAACTAATCTTTATGTAATACAATCTTAAACCAGTTTAATATCGAGTATCATGAAAACAGAAATGCAGGGGCAATCATGGAAATGATGTATGTAATACAATCTTGAACCAGTTTAATATCAAGTATCATGAGCAAGTCTGTTGCAGCACTCATTTTCTGACTTTAGCTTCTCAGTCCAGCTTTTAGGAAAATGGTTGCCCCATTAACGTTAAGCTACAAACTGAAAATCCCTGAAAGAAAACAATAGCTAGAAAATATCAGCTGCATTTCTAAACACAAATTAAAGAAACAGTTTAACAAATCTGGCTTCCAGTCTAGCAGCACTCATAACTCTACTATGTGATACAGTTTTAGTATTCCAAACCTTTTTATTAAAGCTAAGCACATACCTTCCGTCACCTAGTTGAACCAACTTAAACATCTACTCAGTAATCTGCTCATGACCCAGGAGTGACCTCCCCACATGCTCAAACAGAAGATTCAGAGTTTTGCTGCAATATCCTCACTACTGCTTACAAGACAGACTTGTATAATTAAAACTGAACTATGCTTTTGGAAACCTTCACTGCATACATTCAACAAGTTAAATTAGAAATTCCTATAATCTGTGGTTTGAGTTCCACTGTTAACAGCCTTTATCCCGGATTCAGGGGAGATGGGCACCGCGGCTGCTGGAGCCAGCAGAGGGAGCACAGGACAACAGCCTCCCTGGCCTTGCTGAGGACGCAGTAGTCCCAGTTCAGCGGCTGGACTGTCCATCTGATCCCAACCAGGGCATTAAATATGCAGGCCAGAGGCAGCCCTCCTCAATGCATGAAACAGAAAGATTCAAGTTTCATATATGACAGCACATCAAACTATCCGATTGCAGCTCCAAACCATTTTGAGCTCTGTAACAGGAGCCCCAGACATAGCCAGCTATTTCCCCCAACTCCCGTATTTTGTTGCAGGGCCGATGCAGAGGATTTCTCCCCAGCAGAGCTCTCCTGCCTGTCGACACTGGTGCAGACAAGTGGTGTGTCCTGTTCCTTATCAAGTCAGTCAGGGTGAAGCAACAGCTACATCAGCATCCAGCTTGTTCGCATTATATGAAAGCCAGATCTCTGCTTCCCCTACCACAAAGCTGCTAATATTTTGAGGTCATCTAGCTCTTTTTCATATCACTATTCCCTTAGTACTGGGCAGTAACTTAAAAAGCCTTTGATGAAGACCTGAATCACTTTAAAAAAAAATAAAAATAAAACTTGGTTCCACTGCCCAATAACATCTATATACAATTTACTCTTTTTCTCCATGGCTCAAATACCACTGACATCACACACGAGCACCCTTCAGCACCCCAACAGCCTGCAGCTACAGGTGGACTAAACCCAGGAAGCGAATGGAGTCCCTGCAGGCAACAGACGGGCCGCTGGCCAGTGTGATCGGAGGAGGCGGCGGTGGTGGCAGGCAGGACTCGCACCTCACACCGGATGGTCCTTCAGAGCGCCAGAATGAAGCAGCTTGACTCGGGGAGTTGTGCTCATAGGCATTTGCCAGGTGCTTGTACAACATTCCCTACAGGTTTCTCTTTCAGCCCAAGAGTTACATTATGGGCTTCTGGGAGGTCCCAAAATACCTGTTACAGAATTAGCAAGATCAGAACATTTAGGGGAAATTCACATTCTTTCCCCTGGAAAGGTCTTGGCACTTCCTCAAGCATCAGCTGCAGTCTAAATGCATCAGGGGCTTCCTGCAGCCTCCAACTCCATCACTGCAGTAGAACCACTCACATACCTTCACTTCAGCTTTTAGCTCAAACCACTCTAAAGAGATACAACAAGAACATACACACATCCTTACCTATTCAGCTGGTACTCACCTAGCCTGCAACACCCAACAGGTTACTCAAAGGGAAAGAAAAAAGACACTGATTTTATAACTACGCAAAAACACAGGTAATGATCCTAGGAAGTCCATCTTCCAGAGTCTAAAGGAGATCCATTCTGTGGGATCAGAGGGTCAGTGTAGGAACACAAGGGGCTGGCCAAAGGAATTTAAAATTAACTGGATGCTAATTCAAAACGCTGTTATTCCTTAAAAGAATTTAAGCAATTTTACTTTTCATTAAAAAAGATACTACTACTACTACTGTGAGGAAATAAACACAAGAAGGACAGGTGCTTTTCTTTAAGAAATTTTTTTATATGAGAAAGTAGAAGCTTCCTGAAAGCAAGAGGAATGTAGAGCTGACCTCCTAATTACCCAGTGCTTCTTCAGAGGGCAGCAGCAGGAACCACGGTCGGGCTCCTAGCAGGGCTGCACAGGGATTTGGGGCTGCCTTAATCCTACCATTCTGGAAGGTGTGCCAGGCTGAACAGCAAGGAGAAAGTCCTCCAAGGACTAGTGGCTCACTTGAATTCCTGTTTTTTCCAGACAAATGAAAATTCACTCCCTCTACAACATTACTGACTGTTCAGTAGAGAAGGTCTGAGGGAGTGAAGACACCACAGTGCCAAAACCTTATAAGCCTTTCTCCATTGCATTCAGAGATTTGCTCCCCGAAACAGCTACTCTATTAGAGAAACACACAACACAGATCTCTTGCTTTTAAAGAGCAATCCTTCAGATAACTGCTTTCCTGAGTAACACAGACAGCTCCAGTTGAAGGGAACTACTGAAGCAGAGGGTCTTTCATAACTTAAAAGGAGTCAAAAAGCATTCAGAAGTCCAAACAGGTATCACAGACAACACCTCAAATTTCATCAATTGAGACATTTCATATCTTAAAGCAATTCTGAGACAGCTTCTTCTCCATTTCAAGCACTCAGATGTCTCTCACCCTATTTGCAGTAGTGAGACAGAAGCTGAGCAAGTTCTGTGTTACTTATCCCAGGGTATGCCTGTTTTAGCAACCCCTCTCTTACAGTACAGCATGGAGCAGTGCTGAGGGAGAGACATCCAAACCACACACGTTGCAGCGTGGCAGAGCAAAGGGACCATGACTTGGGACTAGTTTTAGTCTGTTCCTCTTGACTGACTGTGCCCTGGCTATCAGAGCATGCCAAATGTATTCCAGGAACTTGCTTAGTTCAGTCTCATCTGAAAGGAATCCACTTTGTGCTCCAAGACACAAACCAAAGCACAGAAAACAGGAATGATCAGGATAGTAGCTTAAGCAGTGCAGGCATGACCTGACAAACTAAAACACTAATGCTCAGGGACCTTCCTGCAAATCTGCAGGAACAAGTTTTAAATGCTAACACTGAAACCAGCTCACTTAATGGATCAAAACTGTTCTCAAAATGTCAGGATTGTAAAATCGAGGCAAGAAATACCAGAACTGATTTACTCAAGAACAACACCACTGAAAGAAATATCTCTAGTATCCAGAACAAATAGATACCAGAAAATAAAATTGGAGAAAAAAAAAAAAAAAAGTTAAATGACAGACATTATTGCACTTGCCTCAAACTGGAGAGCTTCCATTTCACCTCTAGGTTCCCAAAGGTCTGAGAGCTCTTACCCACGATCTCTACTAGGCTTTAAGACACTCTAAATTCTTGCCATTTCACTGTGCTATGGGGGCTGAGCACATTCATATCAGAGACAGGAGAAGCTCCTCAGGCCCAGTCCGCAGCCAGGTGTATTGTCTTAAATTAGCTTCCTAAAACTTCCAGAATAGGAAAGGTTTATGTCCTTCTCCATAGGGGGATCTCCTTCAGAGGAACAGCGGGGAGACAGAGAAGGAACCTCCAGCCTCAGAAACGTCCTGCTGGGCACTCTCCTTTCCTTGCTCGAGATGGAATTTCGATGTTCAAAAAAATGGGACAGACACTAATTTGGACTTGCTCCTACTGCTAGATTCTACTCCAGAGGTATGTTATATATAAACTTCATAATAGCCACCTGAAAAATCTCAACTGCAGTCATATAACTGAAAACACTTTCTGGCCTTTTTTTTTTTTTTCTCCTAGTGAAATAAAATTAGTTATTTGAAAAACTAGCAAGCAGAAAACAGCAGGTCAGTGTGAAGCAGTCGGTTTTTGTTTAATGACACTTGCACTAAAAACAGTTAATTAGGCTTATAGAAGAAGAAATTACACAGAATATTTAATATACTAGAATATGTTTGTAAAGGAGCTAATGCACACAAATCCACTTTGAGACAAATACGCTTTTTCAATACCTGCACCAATCATGGTGATTGGAGACTCGATATATATCCATTCATCAGTGTATATTCCAGAGTGAACAAAGATAAGTCCATCAAAATGAGCTTCTTGAACTCCACCAAGAGCATCCTCAATGGTATCATAATACTAGAAGTAAAGAGACAAGTTTACACAGATGCAAAGATGCACAAGTAGAAGTAGTCTTATCAAGTGCTTTAGAAACATACCAACATATTTTCTCTTCCTTTATACCTTGCAGGATTACTGTAGAAGTGTTCAGCAAAACCTGGCTTTACATGTGCTCCTTTGTACTGAAACAGGGAAAAGAAAATATGAGAAACTTGCAAGTAAATGGATCTGAATGCACAGAGAGGAGATCTCCTAATCCCCTAATTAACAAGCCATTTGCTGGTGCCAGCTAACTCCAAGAGCAGAGGGTCGTGTTCTGACCTCCCACAACAGGCACGCAATTTAGAGCAGTAACACAAAAATATCTGATAGTCTCATAAGGATGATCAGCTACACCAAGAGTCTAACTTATCCAATCAGAAGCCTCTGAAGCAACTGAGAATGTGGTAACAAGCTCTTCACATTCCTTATCCACTCCACAAAAGATGTTATTTTCATCTTTTGATTTTGCATCTGCTTGCCAAAAGGGACAGCATTTTATTTGGTGAGGAGAAAAAACAAACAAACAAACAAAAAACAAAACAAAAAAAACACGGAACAAAACACAAACTACCCTACCTGGTTTTCAGTACTGAATTAAGAAGCCAGGTCAAGCATTTATACTTCTTCATTAACCAATATACACAGCATAATGCAATTACTTATAAATAAAATAACAAGGCATATGTTTTAATTCCTTAATCTACACTTTTCAAGCACCATGCCCAGCCTTTCTTACAGTAGTTCTGATACTTTGGATTAGGGGTCCAGTCATGAACAAGCTTTAAGACACAATCTGTGTAGTTCCAGTCATATTCGCTGTAAATCACAACTTAATTCCAAGTGGTATCACCAACGTACTGCGCTGCTTACTGAAGGAGGAAGCACATTAATCTGATAACCAGGGTGTACAGTGGTTTAATGATATGCACGATGACAACAATCTATTTGAAAGGGTCTTGCAAGTCACAAGACCACAACAATCCTCCATGGGATTTTAGCGATGCAAAACCTGAAGAAAACCCAAGATAGAAGAGTAGGACACTAACACTCTGCTTTGGCACGATGCAACTCTCCAAACAGTACCTCAAAACAGGAAATAATTTTAGTCCACTGTAACACAGTAAAGTCATCTCCCCTCATCCTACCTACTCCCATGAGCCTATCTACTTTAAATTCTGAAAGAAAAAACATCTTCTGGTTGGAAGCTGCACATGCTGACTATGTTTAAGAGGTCTGTTTTTCACTTTTATAAGCGATCATTACAATGGAATACAAATGAATACTATTACCAGTTGCTGAAAGCTTTCTTTCCAGGGATTTGGATGTTCATATTCTTCTGGATTAATCTGATAAAATTTACCAGGTTCAGGATGCATCATGGGGCGTGTGTACTCAAATACTTCCATATATAATCTTTTCCTAAAAAGGAGAGTCAAATAAATAAATAAAACCCACAACTGATTAGGCGTCCATTTTAATATACCTCAAACATGACGGATGGGATTTTTCAACAGCATTTGTCATAGTCAGTTACAGTAAGTTTGATCAAGACCAGTACCACATTAAAATGCATAAAAAAAATCTCTTTTGAAAAACAAATCATCCTCAAAATCAGTTTTAGATGCTTTTCAGAGCATCTTATCTGTTAAGTGTTGGTTAGGACTGACCTCTGTGGTAACACAGATTTTGACATATGTTTAAGAGTCCAAGTAACCATGTCCTTAACATGTAACATCCACCTGGGGGTAGAAATTATTGTGTGGTTTGTGGGGTCATAGTCCAATTGTACAAGAATAGGGCTTAAGTAGTGTTTAAATGCTTAGGGAAAAGCTAACTTAAGAATAACAAAATTTAACTAAACAGTGTGTCTCACCTTGCCAAAAAGGAGGTTGAAAAACTCAATCATAGATGAACAAATGATGCACTGTATTTCAAAAAAAAAAGTTTCATGTGCATCATTGGTTACATTACAACAGCTTTTTAAAAACAAAAGGAGGGAGAAATGCAAGCACAGAGCAATAGGATTTTTTCATTAGTGCTAAAATACAAATAATTTCAGTGTCTATGCTACTGATATTAAGGTCTGCTTTACAGGATAATGCTAAATATCAGTAGTAGTAATTCATCTGACAAGACTTGTCTTGAACAGAACAGTGTTTTGGGATATTATGCTCAAATTTCATTCTTGTACTTTGGTCTAAATTCTGGTCTTAATCTTTATTAAAAAGAAGCAGCATAGAGATTTGCATGCATTTTTCACTTTTAAATTACGTCTTTAGATCACATTTATCCAGCTGTAAATAACCCAGTGTGGGATAAGGGAGGTGGATTTGTAAGAGAGAACCTAAGTTATGCAAGCACAATTAAAAAAAAGAAAAATAATCCAGTGCAAAATTTTAACTATAGATTAAAAACCCTTGCACTTCAGCTCTACAAAATGTATTTATCTTCCTGTGTGAAGGAGTACAACTCTCACAGAACCTTGAAATATGACGTAGCGGGGAAGAAAGGAAGGAATGGCCACAATTTTAGGCAGCCACTGGTTAAGTAGGATGTGCTACAGAATCAGAGACTTTTTACTTTTAACATCTAATGAGACATTTAAAGGTAACCAGTAATACCTATGCACACTAACCATTTTAAGAAACAATTGGTTTTAATTCAACTAATTGCAATTCCTAGCCAACATTTCAATTTTTCCTATTGTACTTGGCATCTTGTGCAGCACATCTAATATTTCTCCAGATAATGAGGAATAGCTTTTCACTTACCACAAAATTGGATCATTAGCCAGCTCACTGAAGCGTTTACACACACAAGCTGCTCTACAGAGATCCTGCTCCAGCAGGTAGGAAAAGATCTTTAGAACCACTTCATCTGGCAGTTTTTCCTGAAGATATTGTTCTGCAGGCGCTGCTAATTAAATAGGAATCTATGTAAGATTATTGATAGATTTAACCAACTAAAATCTTGATTAAAACAGATCAACAAGTTGCCATACTAAAGATTACCATTTAATTCCAATTATCTCAAACCTACCATTAAAAATAATAATAATAATAATAAATTGTTTTCTGAGTTAGAACATAGCCAAAACAGCTGAAAACAACTACTTCCCTCCCCACTCCTCTCTACCCCCTAAAAACATTAAGAAAAAGGATGGTTAAGATGCAGGAGACCTGAAGCCAGCAATAATTCTAGTATTTCCTCCTTCCACTTATTCACACTTATGCTCTTTAGCCGAGTGTGGTTAGAAAGTGAAAAAGAGAAGTCAAAAGAAACAGATGTGCTGTATTTCTTTAAAATACTGGAGATTTAGAAGAGACTTTCCTGTATCCTGATGGAGAGAACTGAGGGTATTTGTTATGCTTTTACTCTTGTGCATAGATGCACTCTAAAATATAAGAATTTATACTGAAGATACCATTTGCAGCATGTGTTCTTACAAGAACTTTGGGGAAGGTATACTCAGAGTAGCACAGATCTGTTTACAAAGGTAGCTGATTCATTGTCTTTAGCATCTTTTCTTCAGCAGAACGATTCAGAATAGCTCCTAAAGTTTAGAGCATTTGTATGCAAGGTTTTAAAAGCTCCCACTGCTTTCATAAAATTCATATAATGTCTCTTGCATGATTAATTTTTCCTAGAACATTTGAACCTAGGCAGCAATAAGATCATGAGTTTGACTCTTGGCAGAGGAGCAGTAAAGTGATCCTCAGAAAGACAGCCCACTGCCCCCTAACCGTGAGGGAATAACAGCAGGAGAGAATTACCACGTGAGATTCCACAAAATATAAGCCAAGCTCCAAGTCTTCACTAGTTACCAAGTTATTTCCAGCAAGAAGAGATAAGGAACATGAAGTGCCAGGATCAGAACTGCGACTTCATACAGATGTTAAACTATCCATGCTATCGTAGAACTGGTTAAAGCTTCAATACACTTGTTTTTCCAGGGGCTTGTGCTTACACCAACAGTCAGACCAGTTAGTAGAAATTCTGAAATAGCACCGGTGTTGCAGCAGTCTTCCCTAAACCTGTTTTTTGTCACACCACTGCATGAAGCAAGTGAACACCACTTGTGAAGCAAATGATTCATAAATACTGATTTTCCTTGGAGATGCTAAGTTGGCATTTATCCAGCTGAGTAATTGCTGTTCTTAACAGCAACACAGCTTGCATGCATAAATCACAGGTACATGCCACTTTAATCAAATTCTCTGCTATACACAACAGACACCACGCGCCACCTCCACAGCTACCTGCTCCCAAGCTCTCCCTTAGGTTGGTAATATTGACCACTGACAGGATCAATCTGAATACCTCTCTGCACTTCTCCCATTAGTTTTTGCTGGATCATTGCAAGCTGCAGAAAAGGTACCATGGGCACAAGCGAGGCAGGCACAAGTGCCCAGGAGCAAGGCAGGGCAACTCCTTCAGCAGTAGTACTATTTGTGCTACAACAAGAAAATATTTTAGTCAAAAACCTATGAGTCAGGCTGAAGTCTAGAGTAGTCAGTATAAAGCAGGGAATGGCCTCGAAGGGTTTTTATCCGGGAGAGGCATTTGAGTAGCCAAAGTCTGGGAAATATATTCTGACAATCCACAGGTGAGCAGAGTCAGGAAACCCCAAAGGTGACCTGAACACATGCCAGTTTTTAAGAAGATATTTTTCCAGTGCAGATAAAGATCTTTTCCTGCATCAAACAGGCAGGAGCAACTTATTCTGAAAACCTAATTACCCTTGAAATCCATCATGGAATAACTTGACACTACTTTTGACTTCATCTTTTTCTAGTAGCTTTCCGGTCAGATGAGGGATAAGCCAGTAGGAAGAGTTTACAAGCTGGATCAGGATGTTGTGAAGACAAGGCAGGAAATCCCTGCCAGCCTTCCAGAACCCTTAAACCTGCAACGCCCTGAGGGACCTCCTTCCCAAGAAAATCCATTACTTCCCTGAGCAGCCTGCAGAGTTTTGTCTTTCTTTCAATTTACCTACGCCAAGACCTTAACTGATTTTCTACTGAAGGTGGAAGCTGGCTACTAGTCTAAGGGCTCCTGTTGTGCAACAGTTCCTGCCCCAGTTTCCTCCCCAGGCCACGTCTCATAACGAAAGTTGGGAGCCAGATGAATTACCTCACTGCAAGATGCAGGGACCAACTTTGGAAGCATCTAATTTGTTTTTCAATACAGTAAAATTAAAGTCTTTCAATCTGCATTTACTTAGAAGCTTAGGCATTACTTTCAAAATGGAAAGCAGGCAATTTTACAGGTACTTGCTGTCCTGAGCCACTGTTACCCAACACCCTTTTGGAGCAAAAGATCTAAATCTTTTGCAGAAGGGCAACGTAATTTAAAATATGCTGCCCTGCTGCAAAATTAAGATTGATTTAAGACTTCTCCACACAAGTCAGCAAGTTAGTAATACTCGAGCATAACTTACAAAAAAAACCTCCACTTTTTAATGTAAAGAATAAAACAAATACCTTCTGTACCCAAGAGAAAAAGCTCCATGGTTTTACTTCATGAGTTTGTTTGTACTTTTAGTAATCTGTTCAGGCATTCAGTTTGAATGTTCTTCCTCCCAACTCCCCAAAAAAGGCCAACATAATTTTAAAGATTTCTTTGGTAGTCAAAAGAGAATAATTTGTGTCACTATTCCTAAACATTTTACTCCTATGGACAAAATAAAAGTTAAGGAGGAAATGCACACTTATTTATACATACAGTGTATATATACGTATTCACATAGGCAGATATATATACACAGTGGCACTTTTCCAACTAAATGTTACAAAAATGTAAAGTGAAGTGCAAGATTCCATCACCAATCTTTATCTTTGCCCTAACAAGGGTAGTTAAGGAGCAAAATATTTATAATCCAAATAAAGTGCTCAACATACTAGGCCAAAGAAGATTAGAAACACAGCGAAGTTGCTCCATTTCCACATGAAGCTAATTCAGTTTCAGTTCTGATTATTCAGGAGACAGAAACTAGTATAAATAACACCACCAAGAAGTGCAGGGAGAACTGCCTGAAAATGAGTTGAAGTCTTTGTGCAAAGATGCAGAATGTCATTCTGTGAAATCCAAGTTGTAATATTAAAACCTTTGCATGGATAACTTTTGTCTATTTTAGTGGAGAAGATGGGAGACAAATAGCTTTTGCTCAGTAAGGTGACATTTAGTAAAAATATTTTCTCCTTATGTATGACAGAAAACTTGGAAAACAGTGATCTTTGTAAAAAAAAAAAAAAAAAAAAAAAAAAAAAAAGCCTTAAAAGGACAGAAAGAGACTAAAAATAGAAATAAAGAGTGCAGCAAATTATGTGATCTGTAAGCCATGAGGTTACATAACAATCAACACAAGCATCAAAACAATATAATAAGCAAAACAAAAACAAGTATCATGTTGCATGGAGCAGTTTCAATATTGACTGAAGCTGAACAGTTCAGTGAAGATAAAGAGTTGAAGGAATTAGTTGTCTCTGAACTCAAGTCTTCTAAAGATGGTTAAAAGTCAGTAAGAAGTGCCCAGTATGAACTGAATATGCAAATAGAGTGATGTTAAAAGTGAAAGAGGAAATAAAATCTGCACAGTAGACAAAAAAAAAAAATATGTTAAATGACTGAAACAATGACTTAAACTGATACAATAAGAAAAGTACTGAAGAGGGAAAGATCATGGCATGAGATGTGTGATTACAGTTCAGTTAACAGGGAAGTAGTCAAAATATAGCAAATTTAAGTCTTAGGAAACAGAAGTACTACAAATAGCACTGTGATACAAGTATTTGTCTTTGTAAACTCTAAACACTGTAAAAAATTATAGAAATGTTTTACAAATGCTGAATATGTAGGTTCATCAGTGATTTGAACTGTAAGCAACATACCCTAACCTTGCCTTTATATCTAAACCTTTTTCTTTCAATTTTTAGGTTTCTTATTAAGAAGTTGTTGTATCTAAATACGAAAAACATGAGAGGTACTTCATGTTTATGAAAAAAAAAAACGAAAAAAAAAGGTACTTATTTAATGTGTTGATTTCTCATTAAGATCCTTGCATATTTTTTAAACAGGGGATTGAAAGCGACGCTGTCCATTATAGAGACTACTGGAGGACAGGGTGGCAGGTAAGAGGAAAAAAAAGCCCAGTGTTTTTCTGACTATTGGGAACACAGCCAGAGATCCCATCAGGAGGAAGCTGTTGAAGTTTTGAAGCGGCAAGCGTTTTGCAGCAGTGCTTATTCTGAAATACGAGTTTGGATCACGAGCAGCGTCCTGCCACGTGCCCTGACCTGCGTCCCCAGCCCACGCACACGTCCTGCCTCCTCCCCAGCTGTGGAGGCCAGCAGCCATCTCTCCCTCCACACTCCTCAGTTCTCCTCTGCTTGTGGTGGGTGGGAAGGGTCTCCAGCCAGCCCTGGAGCAGCGTTACCAGCTCCAAACCTCCGTTTCATGCCCGGTTCTAAAGCCAACAGCCGTACCTTCCGAACAGCGACATGCCGGCTCCGGGGAGGCTGCCCCTGTCAGGCAACACAGCGGCCATTAACCTGCCTTAGGTAAGTGACCAGCCATAGACAAAGCTACAAAATTGCAAAGATACCTTAAAAACCTAAAAACCTACATGGAGGAGGGAGGAGAGAAAAGAGAGGACACGGAAGTCAGAGAGGGGCAGACCAAGCTCACAAGGACATCCCCCTTCAGCAGTCTGAAAGATCAGGCCTAATAACACAGGTCTAAGATCATCATAATAAAAAAAAATCCTGATTTATATTCTCTCTGATGATAATTTGGGACTGGAGTAGCACCTAGTCCTCATGCTTTCCCAGATAACCTCAGTAACACAACAGGTAAGTGCTGTGAGAGCGTGAAAATTTATTCGGAAGTCTGTGCTGGTCACGGTGTAATTTAACTTGCACCAGAGAATTTGAGATTTAAAACACACACTTTGCAAAAAGCAAGGAGGTGGGTAACAGCCTAATGAAGATCAAAAATGAATGACCTTGAATAAAATCAAGAACTGGGAAGAGAATCCAGCTGAGTCTATAAAAAAGCAAATAGATCTTGCACAAAGCTCTAAGTATTGAATCAAGTCAGGACCTGAATCTGGAAAGAAGAGTAAGACAAGTTGACATTCAATTGGTCCTGACCATTTCAAGGACAGAAATCTGAAGTTAAATGATTTTTAAACAGCTAATGAATTAAAGAGATCATCAAAATCAACAGGGAGAAGAGACAGAGGGCTCAAAGAATAAAATCCACACTAAGGAAAATTTGAGAAGCCGAAGGGAACAGACTCAACAGAAGGAAAGACAAGGGGCCAAGGGCCTGTAACAGCTCTTTAGTTTTAATTCAGAAGGATAAGATTGACACAGAGTTTAAGAAAAAAATTAAGAAAAGCAAAACAAACCGAATCACCAGGAATAAACCAGATCTGGTACGATATAAAAAGTACCACACAAACACCACACTGCCACGTGTACGGACAGAAAGACATCCCCCTGTGCAGGAAAGGAAGAAAATTTGGATGTGGGTGTCCACATCCTCCCCACCCACCCCCCCAACC
>NW_010579382.1:237951-267010 GCF_000705375.1 Tinamus guttatus | reverse complement strand
AAAAAAAAAAAAAACACCCAACAATATACCAGAACTACCTCTAAACAATATCGTAGAACACTACAGTAATAGCCATATGAGAAATGGTAAATAAGCCTGCCCAGAATGCTGCACTCTCACAGCATTGAAGCCTGCAGACAAATGGTCAGTATTTCCATTTAGAAAAAGGCAGTCACCAGCAGAACCAATAGGAGGCAGACTAACACATCAACTTCTAAAGGGGAGACTAACACCAAATTTCTACATATGAAGTTCAGGACAAGTTACCAGTTGCTTTCCCATTTCAGTTTCTGGACTAGAAAACAAATTGGAGAGAAAAAAAAAAAAAAAAGAGAGAGAGAGATCTCATGTCCACCCCCCATTTTCTTGCTCTTTAAAAAGGAATAAAAATAAGATACCTGATAAATCTTGAGATTTTCCAGATACTCTGGCACGTTTAGCTCGATGACCAAAGTTCTCAGTAGCTGAGGTGGAGGCACCCTTTGACCAAATAAGTAAGAAGTACTTCAGTCATCGGGTAACTTAAGAAAAGCACCAATTAACGTCCGATTCCCAAGGTAAGAAGATTTATTCATAATAAAAAATATATATTTATATAAATATATATATTTATAATAAAATAATTTAAAATAAAAAGGAGACACACATATACACATAACCTACCTCCATACTGCTCTTTGCAGGGCAAGCTGTTCTTTTAGGTAAGAGAGTTTTTCTGCGAAGTTGGTATGGACTATTTTGTGCACCAGGACCCGATTCTTCTGCAACCATATCTGCAGGTACATCATCATCTGTGAACAACAACACAGGAAGTTTAAACATTGCAGTTCTGTTTAAATGCCAGAAAATAATACAGAAATATTTGCCACTACCTAAATATATCCAGCCAGGAAAGAAAAATGAACAAACAAAAAACCACCAAACTTGTTAGAGAATGTTTCAAGAAAATGAGAATATGTACTACTGTACATGTTATATGAAAAAGTACATATGAACACATTAACCTACATTGGTTGTATTTACACAGCAGTTACCCTGAACAATAAGATATTGGCGCGCATCATTTCTTGACTTTTAACTTCACAGTTTCTTTGCAGATATGTTGTCCACAGCACTAATTCTGTTTTTAGGATCATTTTTCCACCTCTCCCTAACATTAGCTTTATAATGAAGACCATTGGAGTTTTCATTATTAACCAGATGTTATCAAGAACCTCTTCAGTAAATACTGGAAGTGTTTAGTGCAAGAGTCAAGACAGGAATTCTTCAAGGTGTCTTAAGGCTAGTTCAGGACAGGACACAAATCCTTCAGGAAGGCAAAAGCTCTAAGTATCTTTCATTGGCTACATTGTGGTTCCCTAAAAAGGCACTAAGTATATTCTGTACCTATCCTTAAAAACAAGCAGAATGCGTGAAGTGAGATTGAGATTTTTTTTTCCCCCCGAATGCTTATAACATATGAATTATATGTTCATATAATTTTTGAATGCACAAAAAGCAAGGAATAAATACTTATCAGTACACGTCCTACTGTGGGTCACAAATACAGAGCAAGAACACCGAGAAAATAAGAGCCCTGTTTCACTTAAGCAAGAGGTGCGCTTTCCACATATGCTTAACTGTGGAGAAGAGGATTTTGGACCCTTAGCTTTAGCCACTTTCTCATTTTAAATTGCATAAGACTTGACATAAAAGTGATCGCCAAAAAAAGAAATACTGTAGAGTAAGCAGTTTTACTGAATAAATTAGGGTGAAACTGATGCTGTTAAAAGCAGGGTAATAGAAAAATAAATTTAAAAAAAACTCAACTCACAAATCAAAGAAAATAATTAAGAAACTTGTTCTAAAACAAGATTCCTTCTCTACAATTCAAGAGCTTAATATGATTTTTAAAAAAAATTCTTAAATTACAAAATAGTTATATACAACTACTCACGCCACAACAGCTCAAGTTACTTTAGAACGCAGTAATTAAGGGAAAAAAAAAAAAAAAAAGATCTTGTTTTTCCTGCTCTTTTCCAATCCCCTCTTGGCTCTGTCTGAAGAGGTAGTTATAAGCTGTACACCTAAAGGACACAGAGGTAGCTACAGTGCTTTATAGCTTTATTCTTGTATCTGTTGGAGGTTAACCCCACAGCAGAATGAGTGGCTGTTCCCTCAGCCAGGTAGCATGATGCAGGTTGTAGGATGATACCTACACGCTTCCTTATGGTGCCCAATGGAGAGCAGAGTCACGTTTAATGGACCATCAAGAGCAGGAACAGCGGCTGCAGAAGAGTCACCAGCTCCTGGCTGCGCTTCCCAAGCTAGGGACTGAGCAGCTCTGCGTCTGCAGCGCCTTAGGAGGCAGCTGGGCAGCCAAAGCCAAGAACACGGGTCATGTAGAGCTGCACCCTTGCTCCTCAAAGGGCTCCAAGGCATCAGCATGTAACAACTTTACACCCTTATCTTATTTCTCCATTCATGTAAAATCCAGTCCAGGAACGAGGAACTGTGTCGCTGCCATCCCCCTGCTACTGATGGACTCTGTGTGGATCTTCTTCTAAACCCACTTCTATGTTTTGCCTTAAACACACAAAACAGTGGTTAGAACTGCAGAGTTTCTTTTCCCTCTTGATGGCCATCTTGAACTATATTGATCACGCGGAACACTGCAGAAATATCATAAGCAGAGAAACTAGGAAAGGGGGAAGGGTAAATAAGAAAAAACTAAAAGCACAGTATTTGCTCTTTCTCTTGCTGGTTAGGTGCTTTAAAAATAAGCCGGGAGAGGCCAATAAGGAACAGCGACATTACTTCATGAAACTGAAGAAAGAAGCCTTAGAGGGAGCAGAAATAGAGACCAGCTTGGCTGAAATACCAGCAGACTAAACAGAAGAGAAACACACTCATTTTCTTGCAGTGAACTGTTCCCTGCTCCAAGATTACCTTTCTAGCACAGACAACATTGGTGACTGGGTGCATCTCAATATTCTCAAGAGCTATTAAAAGAATGAAAACCTTCCCGTTCCATCAGACGGACAGGGCACAAGTGGAAGGTGGAGCTCGCAGAACATGGACGGTGGCCCCAGGCGCAGCTCTTGCAGCAGAGGTGGCTGCTACCTGGGCAAGGGATCTGCTGGCGCCTCCTGTGCTCAGGAGCTGCCTCGACTGCACTTGCAAAGCTGGCCTTAAACTGTAAGAAGAGTTTAGAGGGAAGGAGATGCTTCCAAAGCTGAGCAAGAGCCTCTGACTTGGGCCCAATGTCTTGCTGCTGCAGCTCTGCCCCTTGGGATAGGGAGAACTGGAAAAATCAGACAAGTTGGTGTGACATTTAAGAGGCAATAGTATGAGGTACTACCTCTAAGGGCATAAATGGCATTATAATTCCATTTGTGCTTGTAGAAATGCTTACCCTGTAAGAGTCATTACATGGATTCAGGGGAGCGCATGGGCAGTGCTAATGCCCTCTTACGGACACCTGCTGAAATGAACACCAGATGCTGGCACTGATTTTAACAAAGTCAGTGCACTTGCACTTTTCAGAGATTAAATTAAGCTGAGTCTGCTCTCCAACAGCCCTCTACCTTCAGAGCACACTGCAGAAGTGTGTGCTCTTTGAAGTGCACAATTAGCAACATCTGCACAAAAGAGAAAGTAAGTTATAAAAGAGTAACTACAGACTGTCGAAAGAGTTTATAAAAATACGCACATCACTTCCAGAAAAGTTTAGCATGAACATGGCATGTGCTTTTTCTTCACAAAAGGATATGAATATGGTTTCACATCTGCCTTACAGGGGGTTCAAATAATAGTTTTAGTCATGTTAAATACTAAAGAAGGGGTGAGGCTGATAAAAGTTTTTCCATATTCAAAAAAAACAACCAAACAAGAACAACAAAAAGTCTGATCAGAAAAAAAAAGGGGGGGGGAGAAGGCTAAGGAAAGAAGTTTATGCCCTAATTTGTACTGTTTTTATCATTTAGTTCAACATACATAGCCTTCTAAACTTCCCCTTTTGGGGCTGTTATTCCTTATCTTTCCAAGTAAGAGAAAGCAAAATGCTGGTGTGGGGAGACTGTTCCTAGAGATTGAGAGTAGTGGGGAAATTAGCCAAGTAGTTTTAAAATAGGAAAAACTAAACTTGGCAGCAGGTCCTAAAAGGCCATCTCTGGAAAGTAAAATCCATAATGAAGATAACTCATTCTTCAGTTTGTATCTGACCTATCACAACTTACAGAAGTAACACATGTCAAACACACACAGCCTGGAGTAGAACCGGTGTCATTTCGGAATTAAATAATAAGTCACCGATTCAAATAAACAAAACAGGAAGAAAAGCAAACCTGAGAAGCACAGCTAAAATGTAAACTGATGCAGTTCAGTGCTTTGGGTACAACGCACCTACCGAAGCACTTGGCACAAAATGCTTCAACTATTTTAGCAATGCATTAGCTTAGTATTGCAAGTGAAAAGAAAGCAAGAATAAAGTTTAAGGAGCAGAAAAGATGCAGACAAGAAGGAATATCAGTAAAGAAAGTAATTCAGAGAACAGAAGATATGTCACCAAAACCCGAGACATGACTGGATACAGCAGCAGTACGTTCCACTCCACATCTCATAGTAAAAATCCTTAGACCAGTGGAAACTTTCCCATTGATTTAGGATGACATTTAAGTCTAATTTATGAAATCTAGACTGTTTTAAAAGTGGAAGACAGCTGTCTTCGGAGAGCTATCCAAATCCTTAATGTGTGTCCAAAAAGCAAGACATTAGATGGGTACACCACCACAAAAATCCTAAAAACTAGGGAAAATGAAGTGCAAAGTTGACGGAGACCACATGCACAATGTTATAAAGACCCAGTGTCAACATTTTGTAATGTTCCACTGCTCCACAGCGGACTTAAAATTTATATCTAACGTTAAAATGTGAACATTAAAATAAGAAATAACTGCAAACTCATTTGCTACTAACAAAAAGTTAAGACCTTGGTAAATACCGTAATCCATTTTCATTATATAAACCCTGCAGTATTTTTCAAGAAATCCTAAAGCACCCTGGCTCACATAAAGTTTAAGATGTCGTATTTTTGTATCACCTGATGACACGGGTCAACTACAGGGATTCATCTCTGATAGGAGTCAATGTTGCTTTGAGCAGGAAAAGACCCATCAAGAAAATCTGGGAACAGACCTTGGCTCAGAGCAGCAGACTTGCAGTTGGGAAAGGGACAGATCTAACATCAAAAATACACTCTTTCAGAAAGGCTAGAGAAGGATCATACTTATCAAACACCACATGGAATAAATATTTTACCGTCTGGAAAGCAACACCTATACAAGTTAACTGTCACTGATTGCTAGGATATTTTAAATATACCCATACAATTTCTCATGGAATATTAAACCTCAGATAGCTTATTCTAATCATAGCAATTTCTTTGATCAGCTCTGTCTAGATATTCCACCTGCTGCATTAAGATTTTGGGAGGGAGATGTGGGAGAACATTCTCCTATATAGGAATTAGCATTCTTAACTTGGGGGAATAGCAGGGCAGGGCTAAAAACCTTATTCTTGCATAGGAGCAAATCACACTACCTTTTTCTAACTTTTTGGAATTTACATTTTAAGCTTTTAAACACTGGTCCCCAAATAGTATAACTTATTACTCTTTGGAAATAGGTCATGCAATAGATAACATGATGGCCTAAAAAGAGTAAGAATAGATCTGATACTCAAATCTATTTTTATTTTCTCAAAAGTTCATGCTAGTTTTACAACTCACTTATCTAAATATATTTCCTACAAGGAGGAAAATAACTGCTTTTAATATCTGCAACTTCTTAACTCTCAGAACAGTTTTTGAGTTGCTCCTTGGATGTAAACAAAAGCTAACTTCCAAGCATCTTATCTTTTCTCCTCCTCAGGTTACTGTGGAGCCCCATTCTGCCATCCTTACACAGGCCACTGAAACCAGACGCCAAAGAAAAGGCCTCATCGCCCGTGTCTGTTAGATCAGCCAGGGCCATTGAAGCGCTACCTGCCACGATACAGCTTGTCTGTGTGCAACAGACATTAAGTTCGAGTTGGCACAAAACAGACTTAATGTGAGAGCAGACAGCCAGGGAAAGTCAAACTGGTTGCGAACCTTGTCCCCAGTTGTATTTCTTTAAGCATTAATAGTCATTTAGCAGTTGCTCATATCTTTGAGCCCTGTTCACTAGATCATAATCTAAAACTAGATAGCACAAAACCACACATAAAGGCCACTAAAGACCCTCCCCAAACCCTATGAAGGATATTTTCCTTTTCAGAAGCCCCAAGTAGAAAGAGGTAACTACAGTTTAATGAAAAAAACCCTAGTTTCTCTCCAAAAGAGCCCCCCAAAAGATACTAACACCAGGCTATCAAGACTATTTCTAAAGCAATACATTAATATGCACTTTTATATTAGACACAGAATAACTGCAAGGACCAACACACTTGAGCAAACAAGTCACCTTTGAGCAGTTCATTCCAAGCAGAACTAGTGCCAGTTCAGCTTCAAACTGTAGTACCAACAAGCCAAAATAAAAACCACCAAAGGAAAATTTATCTCCTTAAGTTACTCTGTTTTCCCAAAATAATAGCTATACTGCAGCAGAGCCTATACCATTTAGCAGAGCAATAAACACATCTCTAGGTGGCTTCTTTGCAAGTATTTATTAAGGGACTTTGCTTTCCTGGTTAATAGGCAGCCCAACTTCTGCTTAGACAAGCTTTCATTGAGGAGGGACAAGGATCCCTTTTTGGATGCTGTCCTCATTAATAAAGCAACCTTGCAAAGCTGTGGCCTTGCTGCATGGTTCCTTGATGCTACCTCTAAAAAAAGAAAGTTTAAAAACGGTGCTCACCAAGTGATTTTAAAGGTTTGGGAATATACAGGGTTTAAGAGTCTTTCCTCATTACATTTGAGTCATACTAAAAAGGCTTGTTTGATAACTCCAAGCCTTTTTTCTTTCCTCCTTATTGGCTACTAAATTGAGTTTCCAACTTGCAAGGGTGTAATTATTGTTTTTATCTGGTTATCTGCAAGTATCAGAGCAGTGGAGTTACCAGCCCTTGAGGTCTTCTCCTCTTCAGCTGGGGTAAGTAACTTCACTCACTAGAAAAGCGTAGCCAATAAAAACAACAAACACACATACTCCACAGACACACGAGAAGAGGTTCAGGAAATCCCATTTTATTCCACATCACAAGTGCCACCAGAGGAGGCTGGAGGGATTTCCCGCGACATCTCCATTGTAGGCCCCGCATAGCCCATAGCCGGCCCATCCACGGCAGCTGGGCTCAGTGGCTGCTCCCCTTGGGACGGCAGCCAAGTCCCACGTCAGGAGCACTAAACACCACGACACTACCCGGACGCAGCTCCTGCCAAGCAGCATCTCAAGGCACAAACATCTCAACAAAACTGTCACAAAATGAAAACCTCCCACAGATTTTTTTTTTCTTTTGCCATAAGCCACATCCGCAAGAATATTTTATAACAGAAGGAAATAATAATAATAAAAACCCTCCAAGTGGATTTGGAGACACTTGTCATGCAAAGTCACCTGCCTTACACAGGCTTGCCACCAGGCTGACGGGCACCCATCAATACAACGGCCTCAGCTGGATCCCAGTGACATCAGGGAGCAGTTTTAAGGCACCAAGCTGAGAATTTCCTACAGTTCCTCAGAATAAAAGTGCTTTTGAAATGCCCATCACAACAAGGAAAGGCAGTCACGGATCTGCCTTGCAGGGAGAAACAAGCTAAGGGAAAAGGTCAAGCAGCAGAGGAGCAGAAATACTGCAGAATCTGACAAGTCTGACAAGTAGCTGGAACCAAGAACAGATTACAAATAAATAGACGAGTTTTCCCGTGACCCAAACCTAGTCATTGGAGAAATTCTGTATTTTTTTTCCTGGGGAGGGAGAAAAAGAAAAAAAGAAGAAAAAAGAAAGTAGGGAAAAAGTTTCCTTTCTCACTAGAAGAATTTGGGAGACAAGTATTTCTTCCAGTCATTTCAGCATTTACAGAGTACCAGCACAGTCCAGCTGAAAAGGCTTCCTACTGCAAGGGGCTACCTTCTGAGCAAGGAAATACATTATCTTCTTACAATTGCACCAATAAAGAGAATAGAACCAATAGAACCAGTTGCACCAATAAAGAGAATAGAAACACAGGCTTCGGCTTTTCTCAAGAACTTGGAGGAATCCTCTCCTCCATTCTAGGCCAGGAAGGAACTGGAAGGGAATATTCCTTCAAGCTCTTGCAAACAAACAAACAAAAACAAAACAGGAAATGACAGGAATATACAAGGGAGGCCAGAACATATCTTCATTCACACATATATATACACACTCATGCATATATAAAATATACACACACACACAAAGTGATGACAAAGCCAAAAAGCAACCAAGATGAATGGCCCAACACTTCTGGCTGTGTGCTGAGAGAAAGGTACCTGCATAGGTGCACCCTTACTGTTAGTTTTTCCTCTTTGAGCAAGTGGGAGCACCCACATTACTAGTAACTTTAAAATTTATCTGCTTGTCATTATTCCCTCCCCACATACTAGTCTTATGCTTGGTCAGAAAAAAAAAAAAAAATCAAGTGAGAACCACCATCTTAAGTACTGCAGACGATTTAACACTTCTATAAGAAAATAAAGGATTACCAAAAAACACATGGCTTGATTCTGGACTCTGCACAGATCTCAAAAAGAGTTCTGTTATAGACTTCAAAAACAAAAAGCAGCCACCAGACTAGGAAGCTTATTTTTCCTAGAGAAGTGTCTACTAATATAGCTTGCAAAGTTTCCGAAGTATCTTCAGATGCAGCAGTGATTTACATAAACCATTATTCTAGGAAGAAACGAAAAGAGTGCAAGTTGGGTCTAGGACAAATAGCTGGACATTTGACAGAGCTGTGAGAAAGAAACCCTCACAAGTAATACCCACAGTTTTGGGTAGCCAGCTGCATAGGGAGGAGCATGAACCACAAGTGGTAGGAGATGCTCTAATGCTCTCTCGAAGACAGCGAACGTGAGTCCTGCTTCCTCTTCTGGCTATTCCCCTGACTTGTTCTCGCAATGATGATAAGCACGCACGCCTACCACTTGCCTTCCTCACTCCACACCAAAGTGCTACAATCAACATTACATAAACTGCAGCATTGTGAACACTTAAGAGAAAAAACATGAAACAACACTGTTCCCGTGGCATGACTAGAAATGATTAGAAATGACTAAAATCCTAAAAACACTTCAGACTGAAAAATACAGTATTAGTCTCAGAAACTACTGCTCTTTTATTCACCAGAAGACAGAACTGCCAATATAACAAATTGGCATATTTATTTTCAAGCTGACTTTTAGAAAGGCCACTCAATGACAACTAGGCCAGGAACACACACACACACACACACACACACAGAAAACGTTCATTACTCCCCTATCAGTCAAGTGTGTTGCATCTAATGTACTCTGTAATAAGCCACAGTCTTAGAAGGCTTATCCCTAACTGCTGCAAGGTTTGCTTGCTCCAAGTCACATTTACCTGATCATTAGTTACTCTGAGAACTTGAACGCCACCGTCCCCATTGCTTTATTATTGCTTGAATTACAAGGTGCAGAGAGCCGGGCAAGGGCAGGAGAACAGCGTTCTGCATAGCTTCAGGAAGTGACCGCAGGCAAACAGTGTGTGGAACTATAGTAACACCAAGCACCCTGTCAGGGGCTGGCTACTCGGCATGGATTTTAACTATTAAAAGTGATATCACACATGAAAGGCAGGATAAACCAACTTCTAAAAGCTTTTTGCAAATCGTTACTTTAATTTCCATTAATATTTTTTATTAATGTTATCAAAAACTGTGATCAGCTTCTTCATATGGGTTTATATAAGGGTTTAAGGGTATTCAAACCTCAGAAAAGTTGCATTTTTAATACACAGGAAATTAGATAGCATTAAATTCAACTAATTTTGACACAGGAACTCAGTTCTCAGTAAAACTTCAGAGACTAAATCAAAAGCAGCTGTAACTGCTCTTGGGGTGGAGATGGAAAAGAACAAAAGCCAAAAGTGCATTTAGCTGATAATTGTAACTTTTGGCAATTAATTACAGATATATTTTCTGAAAAATACTGAAGATGTTATTGCAGCTTTTCTTCTTTTTTGAGACACACATGCAGTTAATTATTTAAAGATTAAACCGTACAAATTATACCCCATATCTCAGGGAAATTAACTACTTTCAACAGTTTTGTTAAAAAATACACACCAGCCTACTTGCATTTTCTCTGTAATTCTCCATTGCTTTTCTAATGGACTCAGTTTGGCCAAAGCTCTGTTATACTAAGTGCTACTTCATATGATATTTCTGTAAAACCAAAAGCCCCAATGGAGACTTTTATTTTGCAAATACAGAGGTGCTTGCTACTTCCACACAGTCACTGCCACAAGGCAACAACTGAATTCAAGCAACCAATGCAAACTGCCACCTGACAGCAAGTCACAGAACTGAGAATTGCTACTAACTTTTCAGTCTAAAACATCCAGAAGTAACTGTTCAAAGTTGTCAGCAGGTTTCTGCACATAAAAGTTCATTTGCTCTCCCTCTGTTGAGGCTTTCACTTCCAGTCTTTTACACAGCTACACCTCAGTGTGAGGCAGTTTTGTCTCCACTCTCCTGTGCTCCAACTCCCATTTTGTTTCATTCTGTTTTAGGGATTTTCCCCCTCTGTACAACTGATGAAGTCCTTCCATCTAAAGGGCAGATGCAGTGACTTCGTCAGCTATTCACACGAGTTCTTGCATCCTGACCTACCATCCTTCCTACAAGCTGCCTGGATACCTTATCATGCACTAGTAGCAATCCCTGTCCTTTCAGCTTTTGCTAAATGCTACGTACCACTAAGCAAAAATGCATTTATACTAGAATACAGCTGTTTGCACACACACAGCTGCTCAGCCACTTTTCTGCCTATTATTCCCATATATCTTCAAAAATATACCAGAGGAAACCAGGCACAGGGTACAGCCTTAGAACAGCTCCAGGTACACTCCTCCACAAGGAGAGATAAGGACCTCTGATTTAGCCAAACTCATTTATGTCGTACACCAGACTACGAGGTCAGTTGCAACGTCTCAGTTGCAGAGGGCAGCAACTTCACAAGATTAATTTATTGTGGTTTTTGGGTCATCTGACTATAGCCTTAAAAGGCTGCAGGAAAAAGAACATTAGCCTTAAGAAGGAACATTCCATCATTACAGACAAGGTGGATAGCTAAAAACCCTCCAGATGGATATCTGTAAGAAGATTTGTCAAAAAGAACTTCTCTTTTAGAAGACAAACTGTTCAAACAGCATCTAAAAATAAAAACAAAGGTTTCTTTAGTTCAAAGCACTGCAAAGCTTTACTTAGCTTATAGCTCTACATGCATAAGGAAAGCGGAGCACTTGAGCGATGGAAGGACATTATTAAAAAAAAAAAAAAAAAAAGATTTCAGCACCTCAGTGTTCCTTTAGATCCCCTCTAAAAGCATATAGAAAACCTCAGATGAGGCTAGTTCACTTTAAGATTTCTTAGCATCTTGCACCACCAAATGCAAAATGACAACTCATACCTGCACTATGCTAGTTACCTCTCAATCGTCTGTTTCTTTCCCCCTGCAGAAAGACACGAGCAGGCTGGAGTCTCCCCATGGCAGATGCGTGGCCTCATAGCACCCCAGCCTTCGTGACCCGCCTGCCTGGCACGCACCACCACTGGGACTCTGCAGAAATCCACACCTCGAGGCCTGCCCAAGGCAATAACTGCTCAACTAAGGGAGTAACCACATGAACAGCTCACACAGCACTTTTGAAAGATGACCCAAGTTAGGAGACCAGATTCCCCTTGCAGTCAGCAAGGGGAGAAAGAGAGGGGGAGGAAAAAAAAAAAAAAAAAAAGAGAGAAAGAGAACTGTCCATTGCCTACATAGCAGTGCTAGACTTAAGCATTTTGAAGGGTTAGGTAACAAGTTGTTACCTTGTTCCTGGTCAATTTATAAAGAATTTACACACCTACTTCCGAAGAACTACTAGACTTCATGGTTGTATGGCCTGGCTACAACATTGAAGCTTTAAGCCAACTGCTCTTACCCAAGAAATATTTTTTCTTAAAAATATACAACTTAGAGTATATTGCTGCCTTAAAAGCCTCATTCATTTTCAAAGTATCAAGTGCCATAAAGAGATCCAAATGTCCTGGCAGTGACACTAGAATAAGAGAAGAGATCATACATGTTCAACCTTACATATTTGCACTGCAGCTACATACACATGTTTATTTTCTAAACTAACAAATATTACTAAGTTAAGGGATTGGAGAATCTCTATAAATCGGAATATATTTGGTCAGCAACAAGTCACTTATGAAGGAATATGTACAACGTCTTAGGTTGGAAGAAGACATCCTCAGCACAGTAATATGTTTTCAGTACTAAGAATAGAACTTTTAAAACAAGTTCTGCAGTCATAGGCATCTCGTTCTCAATGTCCAGAACCTACATATTGCCTTCTTACCTCCCCATTTCCAGACCCAGCTTCACAGCATCTTGCTGGACCAGAATTTGGGGACAACCTCCAGGTATTCATTTTGGCAGGTTAGGCTGTAAGTCAACCCATAGCATCTCTCTGCACAGTCCAGCAGATGAGGGGAACACATGCGGCCTCTACAAAGGTGACAAAGTAGAAAAGAGAATTTTCTTTTTTTCATACTACTGTTTTAAGTTTGGTATTTAAACTCAAATGCTACTGCGCCAATTCATGTTCTCTTGGATCTTCACAACACTCAACACAAGCATCCTGCAGCACAACAGCTGAACATACTGTGAAAACCTTCATCTGCCAGACAGGCTCGTACAAACTAGATCAGCCGAAGTAATAATACATTTGGCCTCTTACACCTCCATTCCAAGCGACAGTCCATTTGCTAAAAGCAAAACCACACACAACCTCTCTCCTTTACAAAGCATGTTCTCAAAATTAATCAATCTAGAGTCTGCACTAAGATGGTTATACAACACCAGCAAATTCAACTTAATTTCCAGGTCCTGTCTATTTTCTGCCAGTCATTATAATCATCTCCTTTGTTTTCAGTTCCCTTCATCAAATGAGTCTGTCAGAGTTTTACCTGTGCTTATCTCTCCAGTCTAACATACCTGTAACCAATACAATAAGAGCTGTGTAGCAGTTGTGGAGTAGCACCTAGAGACCCAGTCAAGTTGGCCATTTGGAGTACTTGTAACATGGGGAGGAGGGGGGGGAAAAATACACCCAAAACTTAGTCAAGGGAACTTGAGGACATGATTAATAGCAAGTGAAAACTGATGACTTGAACAGGAGAACGTGAGGCACACACAGTCATCGTGTCAAGCTTGCTTTTGTTCAGGCAATGTGCCTCATATTGCAGGCGTGGTGTTTTGGGGTTCCCATTTCTGTTACTGCTGGTTTGCCAGGGGCTCTCTTTGCTCCTAGCTGATTGCTCGGGATGATGGCTGTGCTATTTCAGAACTGCACCCCCAGGACTGTACCCTGCTTAAGACTATTTAGGAACTGACTGCTGCCACCATCCAGGTGCTTTGGCTGTTTCAGGAGCACGTGAATGACTAATGCCTGCCAAAGCACACAGGAGCGTCAGGAAGCTTTGGGTGCTAGTTTTCTTTCAGCTGCTCCTCCTGCCATGCATCACTGCTATACAACAGGTGGAGAACGGGGCTTTTCTCTTAGTCACTTAAAATTTAAGGGCCACCGAAAAACGCTGGTGACACTAAAGTGGGATCTAGTGGATTCTTGTCTCCAAGCAAGAGAGGAATACAGAAACTATTAATCTGTACAAATGGAAGCAAGTAGCTGTTTTCCCAAATATTTCAAGCTTAAGGCATAAAGCAATTTAAGAGAAAGATTTCACACAATTCTCTGCCAGATACTACCTCATTTTAAATATGATTTGCCTTTTTAATCATTCCAGTCAAAGAAATAACCTTCAAGAGAATATCCTCCATTTTCTAGGGCTCTATATCTCCAGTTTCTACTTACAAAAAATGAACCTTGATACATTTAGCCTTCACACACCCATCAGCATCCATACAAAAAACTGCAGAGATCTTCACTGCCATTTTCTCTTCAACACAAGTTTCCTTTGTATTTCTGTACTCCACTGGGAGAAAAAACACTGAGTTACTTCCATCTCACTTAGACACTTGCTTTGCGGTCAAAAAGTAGAGGTATCAGATGTTAGAATTTAATTTTAAAATCTAAAAGCAGTTCCAGGACACCTAACTTGAGTCAAGGTACTTTAATTCTCTCAGTTCTACCATCCTTAGTCACAAAACCATGAGCATTTCCTTCCTTTCAGTAGCAGACTAGTCACGGCAGGAAATAGATACTATAAATCTCTTTTTTCAACAGTAAAATTATCTGCATCACTTGTACAAGTATTTGAAGCTTTGAGTATAAAAATTTCCACCTACTTTTATTACCCAAGTGACCACGTATGGTCTATGAAATAGGTTGCTTAACTATAGAAACAAGAAAACCAACTATAAAGAGAAGCTGACTTAAGGGAAGAGGACGAAATGCAAGAGAGACTGAATAAGTAATAAACCCCACACTCATATGGATCCACCATCAATGCAGGTGCTGTAACACTTCCCACCCAGAAACCTGGAGATTGAAAAAAGACATCAAGAGAATTACACAGTATCATAAAAACCTGATTTCGGACCTCTTTACCTATTAGAATTAAAAATACATTTTTTTCCTCGTATAAAAGAGAGAGAAAAGAGCTGGGAGGGGAAAAGGAAAAGTGAGAAATTGCTCAATATATGTCAAGAAATGACCATCTTCTCCTATAGCTTCATCAGCCAAGGAAACTGCTAATCATATATTTAGAGCTCAGACTAGATGTACTGCCAGGCAACAGACTCTTTAATACATATTATTAAGCATATAGAAAACAATATTATGCTAATAAAACTTTAAAGATCAGTGGTTGGGTAAAAGACTAAAGGCAATTCAGTGAATTTGTTTCAGCAAATTTTTCTATATTGCAAGTGTGATAATCATTTACTCTACAGTGATGCCATCTCCAAGCCAGATAACGTCAGCGAAAAATGGAAGAGCAGCTCTGTAGCACAACCACCTTTGGAAAAAATTGTCATTACCTTTTACACCAGAGACCTTGTGCCCTGGCCTCCTGCCCCACCGCTTTTATTTTTTCTTCAATTCCACGCAGTTGGAAAATGAAACCAACTTTGGTTCTTCAGCTTTGATTTGCAGGCAAGAGAGCAGCTTTGCAAAGTTTGTGCGTTGCACAGATTACAAACTGGAGACAAGCTTTCCTTTAAGCAAAAAGAAAGTTGCAAACACAGCTACAGACCTGCAAAACCACTCAGATGTCAAAACACTGGGAAAGGAAGAGGATTATACAAGCTAAAAACTACGCTGAGCTGCCACTCATTGCTGAGAGAAATACTATAAAAGGGGTGGAGGGGAAGAATGTTTCAGTGTCCTTAGTGAACACACACAGAGGTGCGCAACAGAGCTTGGTTTTGTAATATGATTTAACAATCCTGTCAAAAAAAAATCATCCTAGCATTTTGGTATTTTTCTATTTTTTTTTAATTAATATCACCCACATACCCATAGGGAGCACAATACCTGCACAAGAGATCAAAATCACAACAACTAATTCACAAGTTGAACACCCTAAAATCCAGACAGTATCAGGCAAATCCTTTAAAATTTCTTTGTGTAGTTATTTCTGTTAAGTGGCACAGAACTTAATTTTGCGAATAGAAAAGGAGTACACTAGTTTGTCAGTGCCCTTTCTGGTACTGGCCTTTTTTAAAAAAAAAAAAAAAATACACCCTTTCTTCCCCATCTCCCGAGTCATTTAAATGATTTAAAAAACAAACAACCCTACATTTTTTGTACTGAAAAGTACAAAGAATAAAATAGAACCTCCTGGGATTTTTTTAATCAATTACTGAACACAAATGCTTCCACCAGGTCTAAGAGGAGGCTGTGGGGAAGCTTCCTGTCAAAGATTTACTTTCACCTACAAATGACATGATTTAGCAGGACAGCTCTGTGAAAGTTTTCATTCAGAACAATTTCTAAGCTGCAGGTAGTAAGGAGGAGATGCTTCAGACATGTTCTATTATGTATTCAGAAGACCCCAAACTTAACACTTCATTGGCCCTACCAATTATTTCTAAACATTAAAAAGATACAATCGACACAGAAATTCAGAGACCAACTCAGATGTTTCCTCCTAGGAAAAAATAGATAAATCCACCTTTAATGGTCTCTGGAGTATTGGAAAGGTGGGAGGAGATGTGGATTGAACGCCCCTATTCCAGCTATCAGCAGCTTCCTTTATAAAGGATCTTCAGAGAGTGAACAGCAGCTAGTTTAAATTGGAGCAGAGTATCATCTACACCAGCCTGGGGTGACTGAGGACTAGGAACCCACTATTAAAGTTGCTCCCCACCTACACTCTCCCCGCAGCATTACCAGCCAGCTGTATGGGATCAAGGAAGAGCAAGGATGAGGGTCAAGCAAGAGCCAATGCAAAAGCTGCCCCAGGCTTCCCTAGACTTATACAAAGTCTAGGAAAAGCACAAAGAAAGAAGGCAGCACCTCCTCTCATGATAAAGACATTCAAAGCATTTCAAATTAAAAGCCACATATTGTTCAACTGTGAACTGCAATGTGCTCCTCCTGTACATATTCTCCTAACAGGCACCTTTCATAAACACACACACTCTTCCTCAGATAAAAATCAGAATATTAGTGCATTTTTTCCTCTACAATCTGTCCAGATGATGAATAACACCAAAGTTTTCCAAGCCTTTCCTCAGAAGCATGTAAAATAACCACTTAGGATAGCTTTCTGAAGAACTAGTGCAGAATCTAGAGAGCCTTAACTTCCCACAAGATACTTTCTCAACTTCTTTCTTTCAATATTTGTGTTTTCACAACACAGCACGTAGGATACGTAGTTTTCTTATACCATATGTATGGTTCATTTCACCCACAGACATAACAATAATATGACAATAGTGAAGTCGTATCTTGAAACAGCAAAAAAATAAAGAACAGAGAATACAAGTAATACAAATATAGTTTACTCACAGAAATGTCTATTATTCCCCTTGAGATGTTTTAAATTAATTGCATAAACAATTAAAGCAGCCTCTGCTCTCCCTTCTCAACAAATAAGGGCTCTAACACCCAGTAGCAAATTAAAGAATCTGCCAGCTGAAGCACTTGGCCATCCTGCCAGCTGCTCCTTGGAGGCTGTTGCCCCTGTGACAGATGGCTCTGCAGTTCTGTGGCAATTCAAGAGCAGCTCCAGATTTCAACATGGCATCATTAAGTAACCAACTGCAATTTCCCTTTACCTTAATATGTCCTGGAATTTCAAAGCACCACAGGAAACATGTTTTGAGCTGCTCAGTGATCCCTACCTTGAACAGGGATCAGCTGGGAGCACAGGACAAATTACAGCAGAGAGCAACAACCCCCTCTTCAACTGTTTCCTTTTCATCCCGCATTACAAACTGAGCACTAAAGTCAGTCCAAAAAGAGGATAGATACTGCACCAAGAGAGATGGTGCAGACAAACTGTCAACTACAGGGACTTGGGAGCATCAAGTTCTATCTCCCACTTCGCCACAGATGTGGTTCCACCATCAGGTGGAGGCAATTTAAGGCTGCTCTAATGCTGCCAGAAAGGTCAGTGCAGCCCTTTTCCATACCTGCCTTCACTCTGCATTGTGCCTAGGGACTTTAAGGACACATTGTCACTAGTATTAATGCAGAAAGGAGGAAGCAAAGCACCACTGACAAAATCCCTTTTGATGCCCATGTGCAGTTAGACATCGCAGGCCAACAGTGGGGTGGTACCTCCAGACTTCCCCAGTGTCTTTGGGCAAGTCACAACGGGTCATTTCTTTTTGCTTTCAAATCCCAACCTTAAACTCTGAACAACAGCACTTCTCTACATCCCAGGTGTGTTGTGACAACAGCTGCAGCAAAGACTGGGAAGCCTGCAAGACAACAGCAGAATGGGATGTGTGAATACCCAAAATAATTGAACAAAAGAGATTCTTTACCAGTGCCTAAAATTAATCCAGATAATCTCTCAAATCACCATAATAAATAGTGGAGTAAGAGGCATTTCTTCACATTGGCTGCAACTCCCAGGCCAGGCATAGATAAAGCAGAGCAGGAGTGAGGCTGAGCACACTAATTCAAATACTTTTTACACCACTGAAGGCATGATAGTTCTTTCCTAAACAAACTTTTAAAGCACACAAAAATAAGAATTTCTGTGAAAAAAGATAAGTAATTCAGAAACTTTCTGGACTAGAAACTGCTACTTAGCCTAAGTCCATCTAATGCAACATTGCTATTATTATAAACACTGAAAGACTAAACAACCAAAGTTACTCCTCTTGCTTTAAACAGTTAAATATGCATCCATGCATAAGCTTTGCAACCAACTTAAGAGGAAGAGAAAAAATATCTATTAGAATTCAAGTTTTGTAAGTAGAACCCCTAGGATCCGTAAGTGTTATATACAGACTCCCACAAACATTCAGCCAAACAGAATCTCAAAAATACTAAGCCAGACGCAACTAATTTTTTTTTTTTACTACCACTTTCACAACAAGCAACTTTTTAGTAATGATCTCCACCACTCAAAGGGACAGAATATTTGATTTCTACTTTTCCTGGACATCAGGGTGAAAGTTGGCTACAAAACATAATCAGTCTTTAAAAAATATAATAATAAAAAATACTGTGTCCAGTTTACTACATTATTCAAAAAGATACTGCTGCAGCTCTTAGTGCTCTTTGTGATCTTGGCTATTAAAAACACTGCAAAAATAAATGCTAGGATAAACAATGCAGTCAGTCTGTTGGGATCTACCCAGGATGACAATGATGAATCCACTCACTGGCCCATCAGTTGATGGCAGGTATTGCTTGATACAGTTCTTCCAAATAGACATTAAAATCATGACTTTTACAGGACTAAGTATTTTTAGTTTCCACTTCATTAAATCAGCCTAAAAAACAACCCATAGCACACACCACATTCCATTTCTTGGAAAAGTTGTCCTGAAAAACAAAGGAAGGAGAGGAAAAAAAAAAAAAAATCATACAACACACACACAGGGATGGTATTTGAACTCATCTTAGAAGTTAGCTTTCAGCTGAGTTAACTCATCCTACTAGACTATCATACAGTAAAAAGAATGTCAAAGAACTGAAATCTTAAAATAAAAATGACCATTTAAGACATCATTTTTATTTCTCCCATCTTATCAAATTTACAAATTAAAGCTTTCTAACTATGAAACTACAACTAATAGCTAGGCTAAACCAAGAAGTCCAAAACCAAAGCACTTTATTTCAACATTAGCATGAGCATTTTCCCCCTCTTTGAAGTTGCTTATTAAGGCTGTTATTTTGACTGTAACTGAATATCAGACTAGTTCAACCTCTTTCTGTAGCATTAAAAGAGTAATAGGTTTAGATGAGATGGAGCTGTCAGGAAACCCTATTTCTTGCTAACACTGGAAGCAAGTTTCATTCAGGCTCAGCTGTTCAAGCTTTGCTTAGACAAAATGGGAGAGGCAGCAGCCCAATAACAGAAAGCAGGACAACTTTATCTGCAGACCACAGCTTCATTAGGTACCTACTGAACCTACTCAGGTATACCTTGCTCAATTGCTTATAAATCTTTTAATACAAGTTAAAAATTGACAATGGCAAACATCCGTACTAGTGCCATCGGGTCCAGCAGAAGCTTATCCATCATAAGCTGCTGATAACACGAGGAAACCTGCCAGGCTCTAAGGAGGTCTAAGCCCTTTCTCAGAGGCCACCTGAAGTCATTCAGATATAACCTGTGATCACAGTCACGCCAATTCTTCTTTAATCACCCAATGAACAGTAGCCAAAAGTATCCAGCTCCTGCCTCTCACTGATGCTTAGCTAGCCAAACAACTGCACATTTTGCATCGAAGGAGGTTCCCTCTGCAGTGATCTTAAGCACATGCCTTAGAGGCTCAATTACTGTATAAACTTTAGAGACTTAAAAACGGAGCCCAAGAGGAAGCTCCAAATGGATCAGAACAAAATGATTCCTCTGATGAAAAAAACGTTGCTTATTTTCACATACTACTTCATAGCCACTTTAGACCTTCAGTCTGTTTTCTCAGATAATAAGAGATGGAGCTGGACATCTCCTCTCCCTGTTCATGAACTAGGACAGTATAGTTGCTGTCAACACAGGTCAAATAACAGAGCAAGGGAAAGTCAAAAGCAAACACTGTTTTATTTTGAAGCTGAGTCTTAACTTCTCAAGAAGGTGAAGGTGCAGAATCTTTCTGCCAGGAATAATATTTTAAAAATAACAATAGATCTTACCACCTTCAAAGTAAGGTACCAAAGGCTTTACATAACAACTATCCTACAGAAAGTTACTGGCTTCCCTCTTCAGGACTGGAAGAAATTAAGGAAGTGACAAATATATTCACTTCAACAGTTACTGCACATAGCTTTAGGGGCACCAGTTAAACTATGTTTCTGGGCTCTTGATTTACTGGTAATCAGGAAATACTTTTATTTAGCCAAAATAGCATCCATTTTGTCCTCAGCTCTTGGAAAAACTATTAAACTTGGAAGCCACACTTAACTTCTGCAACATAGAGCTTCTTTCACCCCAGTGAAGCAGGCGCTGGAGGCAGGTTCAGAGACTGCCCACACCACTACCTCTGCTGCTCCAAGGACTACAGTAATTCTGCACCAAGCCTTATGTTTTCAGAAACTGGAATGCCAAGTAAGGAAAAGCCATATTTCCCCACCACCATGTTTCCCAGGGCAAAAACCTTATAAACCATGTATTTTACCCTATTCTACTTTTCTCTCTCAACATACACACACAGGATAAGTAAAACTGAAAACGGGGAGGAGGATTGATTTGCTGATCATACTACACCCAGGATCAGTAACTCAGTGACTGATAACCAGATCAGTCTCATGGAAAAGGAGGAATAAGGCAAGTTCAAGAGGCAGTTCAGAGTTTTGCAGGGAAACTCAGAAATTCAGTAGAGAGCAAGACAAGGTTAACAGCATCCAACTACTAAAAGACACATTGGAAAATATTTTCCAAATAGTACCATTCTATACTTTTAATAATTGACAAAACAGACTAGATAATTGTATTTACTGCTGCAACTGCCAATTTCCAAGAAAGGTCTAAGCTCAAAGAAGGGAAGGGGGATGCTGACTCTTACCTGCAGTAAAACATTACGGCAGTAGTGTAACAGTTTCAGTTATCAACTGTCTTCTAGAAGAAATAAGAGTAAAAACTATATCTTCAGTATATGAGAGAAACATTCCAAGATATTGTGAAATAACCAACGTACTTACAGCATTACAATATGTGCTCACAAACCTTCCATAAATTTTACTCTGAAGAACGTACCTGGTGCTGCCCTCAAAACTGGTCAGGGGTTCTAAGCATCTCAGCACCCTTGCTCCTTCAGCAAGGAGGTAATTCTTCCAGGAAACCGCAGTGAGGCCCCCATCTCATCGTTGCACAGGTGTGCCCAAAGAAGCTTGGGGACAGAAACTGTGTTCTTGCCTGAGCAAGGTACTGGGGCAGGTCTAGCAATGCACGTGGAGAAGGGAGTACCTTGGAGAGCGCGATGAGAGACGGTCAAGCTAACTCAAGTTACCTGGCGCACACGCAGGAACCATTACCGAGAATCAGATACTGCAGATCAGCTGACATGTGGCAGGTAACCTGTCATCCTGCATAACCTGTCCAAATACAGAGATAGCTTGAAATTTATACCAGCTGTACAGCTATGAATGCGACACTATTCTGAAAGCAATAGAAACCAAACCCTCAGCCTTTGCTTCTAGATATATATGCAGAAAACACGCAACACAGCAGAAACCACAAATCAGAGCCCTTAGGACTAACAAGCCATTTCCAGTACTACAAGCTGGACAACCAAAAGGGGAAAGTTACTGTAACCTGACCTATTCACACTAACCAGGCCCTTGCTATAAGCACGCACACAACATGATGACCATGAGACCGCAAATTCAGCTCCCCTATTAGCTTGGATACTAGTTACTTAAAACAAGCAGCATTAATTTAAAATACAGTTGTTAGTTTTCCCCTATAGTAGCAACTCGTGGTAGGAGCAAAAAAATAATCTTTTGCTTCCCATCCCTGTTCACTTCTCTATGTTGCTTTCAGGAATCAGAAACGAAAAATGTCACCATAAGAAACAGACAAACAAAACACCACACATGCTATACTTTCAATGACTTAGGGTGCTACAGCTAGAATAATGCACATGTTCCACTCCCCAAGACTTTCCCCATGTTTCTCCCAGCCTCCAGAATTGTCCAGTGAGAGCTTTAGCTCATTAAAAATAAAAAAAATAAAATCAGCCTGCCCTAACACTTGGAAAAGCAAGCATCAATTAACAACGCTAATTCAAACATCTAATAGGTTAAGTCAAGCAAGACAGAAAATCTGAGGAAAAACTTCACGTTCCCTAACAGTATCAGACTGGCACTCACACAGTGGAGATTTACAGCTGAGTCAGTTCTGGAACACAGAACGAGCTGCATAAGAATAAATAAAAACAGTATTATTTTGATATTGAAATAATATCAGGAATAGCTACTATATTTTAGAATAATATCAATATACATTTTTGCTGAATAAACCAAGCAGAAGCAGGAAAACAGACCTGCTTTTTGGAAACAGCTAGGAACAGCAGCGACAACATTTCTAATCAGAAAAAACCTACCTGACACTTACGTCTCCTCATGGAAGCCAATGGCTACTGCTCAAGGTACCAGGAAGACCTGAGGAATCCAGTAATGGGGTGCAAACCACAAGTTTCTGTTATGTAATCAGTGACTTCTGGTTTCAGAATGTATCTCACAGCACATACAGACCAAGGCCACAGCAGCGTTTCCCCAGTTCCCGGGCAGCTGCTCAGTGTGGAAGGCTACGATTTCACAGCGCATCAGGGAGCTGCGACAGAGGGACAGCCTGCTCCCTCCTGCAATTTCCAGCCTGGCACCTGCTATCCACTTCTCATGCGTTCGCTCCCTGCTCTGTGGTTACGCAGCTCAGAGACCTAAGGCGGCCCGTAACTGCTCAGGCGTCCTCCCGTGCTAAGCTAGTCCAGGGGACTGAATGGGCACAGACCAGACCACACAGAGGCCAACACAAGGCAGTTGAGAAGAGCCCAGACCTGGAGGCAGGAGGAGCAGGACAACCTCCTCTTCTAGCAAGCTAGAGTGACTGAGCCATCTTGTCAAGATACAACCAAAGGGGCTACCTCAGGAGAGGGCATAAGAGTCAGTCTTCGAAAGCTTACCAAAATAACTGCATGTTTGGAAAACGCTGGTTTGTTTCTTGCCCACATCCTATCAGCTTGTAGGCAGAGGTAAAACGCATTTAACAAAAAAAAAAAAAAAAAACACACAGACAAAGAAACAAACAAAAACACACCACACGCCAGACACCACTTCAACTAAGAAAACTTATTATTGACAAGAACCACACTTGGCTAGGCAACAGTTATCTTTTTAGAAATATTCCAGAAACTGAGACTTTGTCTCTTCAAAAACAATATCATTTACAAACACTATATATATAAAATAAGGAAATAGCAGTTACAGTTTAGTGACAGGGGACTCATATACAGTGTCTTTATTTACTTCAGAATCTACACCTATTCCAAGTCTTATTTTGCTCCTTTATAACTGTTCAAAAGTCTTCATCAAAAATAGTAACATACATAAGGCAGGGTTTTGAGAGCTCTTCTATACTGTCATTAAATATTTTAGTTTGCTTTCTTCCCCCACCTGCCCTCCAGAAACTCACTTCATCAAAAAATGAAGCACTCCAAGTTCCAGACTATATTCACCAAATACTGCTTATAGCACTTAGCTACACTAATAAAATTCACCAAGTGTATTTCCCCTGTTATTCAAATGCCAAATAGAGAAAGAGCACATAAACAAGTAAAGAAGTGCTTTACAACCAGAAAATATCAGAGGATTAAGTAACAACAAAAGCAACTGAACAAACCTTGCTTTTCCTTAATTGTTCTTAGTTCAGTCATATTTTCTTTTCTACTTCCTTTTACTATTCCTCATACTATGCAGGTCTGACTTATTTTTCTTACACTGCCTGCAATAGCAGTTAATATTAAAGATATCTAAGCAGCACTACTGAGAAGGCTCAGAGAGCCACTCAACCTCCTCCCCCTTACAGCAGCTGCTAGTTCAGAGCCCTGCTCTGAGAGGAAGGGTCAGTGGTGCCACAGGTGCTATGCATTGCAGCTCATCTGGCACATATTCCTCCCAAAAACCTCCTTAACAGGAGCAGCCCTACATGAGCTGTGAGCTCTGGGCACTGTCCTTGGGGCTACAGCACTGTGTGGTGGAGTAAAGGTGCTTCATGTGTAGAACAGGCATGTGTGTGCAGCAGCCACACAGCACGTATGCTGCAGATGCAGCACATCCAGGCTCACCAGATTCCCCAAGGCTGGCAAGCCCTGCTATCCCAGGCAGCTGCTAGGCCAGTGGTGCACATGCAGTGCTCCCAGTAGGCATATGTGCATGGAATCCTGCACACCCAGAGAACCCAGTGTTTACTGTGCTCTGCGCTCCTGCGGGAAAAGCCTGGCACGCTTTGGACAGGTTTGGTCTGCTCCACAAATACAATGCTCCCTGGAAGTACCAGGGCATGGAGTTGGCTGCAAAATACTTCCATCCACCGAAATGGAAGGACATCAAGCAGACTAACTGGTAAAGAAGACTCTTTACTTCTTTACTTAAATCTGTTTAGCTCAAAGTTTTTGCTATTCAGAACCAAAATTAATAATAATAATAATTTACAGAGATTTCTGGAAAATTGTAAGTGATGTTAGTATCCCCAGGACTCAACAAAATACACTAATACTATGAGCAATTAACATTACTGTGTATTTGAACAACAACCACCAAAAATAATTAAAAAAATAGTTTTCAACCATCAAAAAATAATAAAAAATAGTTTTAACATAAATTTAGTGCTTGTTCTCCATTAAGAACAGAGGTACCTGCATTTCCTATGTACCTGTGAAGCTGAATTGGGATTTGAGAAATAGAAATTGCACTTACAGGACTAAGTTTGTAATTTCTAATTTTTTATCTGTAAGTCAACTTTGGAAAATTTTCATTGAAGAAACAAGGAATACAGATCCATATATACATATCTTTCCACAGCCTAAGCCCTCTCTTCTAAGGAAAATGGAAAGCTTGTATTAGATTTCTTTCCACCTGGAGCAAGTGAGGCCTGACTTCTTGACTTCTTGCCATAGGGATGATCCTAAACTGAAACCAAATTAAGTTATTTTGATGGAAGTCTGAGGATGGGCATTTGCTTCAGAATAAAAGTCGCTTAATTTAGCTATTCTGCAACCCAGCACACACGAGTGTAACAGTTTCAGTGCATATTTCTCACCCCCAACCCCCCCCCCAAAAAAAAACCACCACACACACTTGAAACAGGGCCACAGAGACTCCTTAACTCTCCTATTTACCTTAACATTACCAAATAAATAAATAAAAATCGAGCTCTGCAAGCAAGAAATCTAATGGAGCTTACTTTCTGCATGCTTCCACAGCATAACCTTCTCTGTCTCCCCAGTACTTCAAGCACTCCTGTCCTCTATGCAGACAAATGACTAATTCAATTACCGTATATGCTGACAGGCCAGCTGCTTGTTGCTTCTTGGCAAGGGTAGAGAGGGGTAAGTTATAACTGTCTTTTCCTCATTGTCTTCTTCAACAAGCAAGAATTTCCAAAAAACTTGGGAAGTTCACACCCCTCTATCAAATGTGGTTGAAATGAGCTAGCAAGTTCAGAAGTTGCAGGGTGATGGACAGACAGACCATATGGGGTATAAGCCTTGTTTTCTTTGGAAAAAAAACGATTTAAAACAAAACAAACAAACAACAACAACAACAAGACTCCCAGGGTGGGTTTATGGTTGGTATTACATATGCACCAGCTCTGCATATTTTCAGGCTGCAGTTCTCTCCCAGTTTAGCCCAATTAAATCAGAGCAGCCTCACCACACCCATGGGCACATAGCAATATCCCTTCCCTGGTACTGGCACTGCTGCCAAAAACCAATCTGAGGGGGAAGGAAAAAAAAGTTCATTTTTGGGCCAGCCAGCTCACGGCCCTGACACATGGACATCACTAACATGTAAAAGGGAAGAGGACGGTTGTGGCAGCTCCAGCTGCTGCGGAGCTACCTGCCTGGTGCTTAAGAACACACAGGACAATCTTGGAAGCACCTAATTCTGGCCATAAACCTCACAGACTCATTAGTACCATATCCAGTAATTTGGTGCTGTTTTAAAGAAGTTCGTATGTACTAATGTAGTTGTTATTTTGAGAAAGCTAACACAAAACAAACAAACAAAAAATCCATGGGACAGCTCTTAGTTGCATCCTGGCCAAGGTTTGTAATACACGTTTCGCCTTGTTTTCTTCCTAAAACCCTAGCCAAACCTATATCCTCAAGGAAAAATAAATAAATAATAAAAAGCACTATAAACAAACACAGACATATTTAAATACAGAGATGACTTTCCTTTTGGACGGGGCATTGTCCTAAAGAAAACATAAGGGCCCACCTCTTCTATAATCGCATGGCTTCTATAATTGTAATGCAGAATTGCAAAAGCACCAGCAAGCTCAGAGGCATCTGAGGAGCCATCAAGAGGATAAAGGCAAAATAGGAGCAGCAGAGGGCAGCCAGAGCGGCCAGTGTAGAAGTGTGGAGGGAGGTGTGAACAGCAACACATGACGGAACATCTTGGGAAGTGCATTCTGATGACATCCCGGCCATACAACACAGCAAGTTTGGGAGAAAATATTTTACTTGTAAGCATTTATACCATTTCTTCCCCACTGCAGTCAGAATATGGGTACACACAGGCATTGTTTATCAGTATATAACATACATAGCCTGATTATGCATTCATTAGATCTATTCATATTGCACATCTAAAACGCATTAAAATAAAAACTGAATGTTATAAAACACATCTTCATATGATTTTAAACTCTTATAAGGAACATCTGATGGAAAGTTTTTTAAACTGGTGTTTTCTAATGATTCATTTATTAACAAGAGCAGACATAACTCTTGATTTGCACCCAATAATGAAAATTAACAGCTGTTACACAGTTGCAAAACACTATATATTTAGGTAGCATTAAATAAATGGCTCAAGATCTTGCACATTTTACTGAGCAATCTACCTTAATGACAAGAAACAACAAGAAGTTCCAAAGATTAAATGTGTACTCTATAAAAAAAAAGTTCCATGTTACTTGTATTTGTAAGATCCTCCTACCTATGATAAAAAGGAGAAATTAATTGTAACCAAGAATGATTTTCATTTAATCACAGTCATGGTCACATTAGCTCATATTTTTAAACTAAGTTTGAGTTTAATAGAAACTCTTGACTAATGACTTCAACTGCCTCTTTTGTTTAGCCTTCCTTGAGGTGACCTACACAGAAGAGGAATAAAGGTGAAAAAAAAATCACCACTGTCTAGTCTAAGCCTAGAATATTATCTGATAATTCAAAAGCATTGTGCATTGCCCTTAGTTGTAACAGCCCTGTAAAAAGGCCATGAAAGTCACAGGTGAAACTGGCATTAGCTTCCTGAGATACTGGATCAGACCTTAGAAGTTGTGGGAAAGGAATAAGAATTGCAGCAGACATACCCTAAACATAAAACTAATACAAACGACCTTAATAAAATTAGTAAGTTTTGGGCAAGCCAGGCCTCACCACTGACCTTCAAAAATGGAAGGAAAAACCTAGCAATGATCCACATGGAACAGTAATTTCAGCAAACTGAGGAACTTGACTTTATTACAATTCTACCTATCTCTAAGCTGTAAACAGCAATGAGAAATTAAAGAAAAAAAAAAGGTTAACGAAGAGACCCCCCAAAAGAGCACAGTAATGCAATAAATTACAGCTTCATATTTTTAAATAAAAAGTTTCTCCCTGTATCTTTAGCAAATTGGTAACATGTGAGTAGTTGAGACAGCCATTCCAACGTAAATCTGAATCAGGTCAGCATTAATTTACCAAAAGGCCTGATATTACAAGTTTGTGTGTTTAAAAAAAAAAAAAAAAAAGTCGATTTGAAAAAAAAAAAGTGTATTCTGCGTACAGAGCATGGATGATGAAAATCATCCATGCATGTCACTGAAAGGAGGAAGTGTTTGGGGTTTTTTAAAAAAAAAAAAAATGTCAGTTTACCAAAGAAGTCGTTTTAATTATATAATTAGGGAAGGTTTAGGGAGGTTTACACAAGAGCCATAATTGGGCATAAGACATCACATCCTCTGGTTATATACACAGCAATCTGGTCTGGGGAACATTCCTCGCTCTGACCAATGTGTGCGTGGGGGAGCGGGGGAAGGGGGGGGAAGCAATGGCGAATTAAAAATACTTCCTCAGATTAAATTTTTTTTACTCCATTCGCCTAAAATGTCTTAATCGCCGGCAAGGCACTGAAATATTTATCGCCGTGTGTCTCGGCCGCTAAAACACCTCGCTGCCCGTGCTGTGTCCCCGGCTCTTGAACAAAAGGCTGACAATGAGGGCCGCTCTCTCCTCTCTTTTTTTTTTCCTCCTCTTCGTTATTTTCGCTGTTGTTGTTGCCGTTTTTTAAACAAGACACTCGCGCATCTAAAACGGCACCGCGCAAGAGCGCTCTCCTTTATCGCGCAGGAGTTGTGACATATGAGGCATTGAAAAATAAATAAATAAAATAATAAAAAAGCGAATCCGCCAGATAAGACATGCAAAATGTCTCCTCCAATCCCCCCCCCATCTCGCCTTATTAAAAAAAAAAAGGG
>NW_010579382.1:173207-236663 GCF_000705375.1 Tinamus guttatus | reverse complement strand
GTTGTGTTGGTTGGTTTATTTATTTATTTTTATTTCCACCCACTTATTTTCCAGCAGGTTGTCAGCAATTTCTTTGCTTAGTAAATTATGCATAAATCTATATGTAAAATACTGAAAAAATATGTATATATACTTTTTATAGACTTTTTAGTCTGTATCTATACTTCATGTATATTACTTTTCTGTGTATGCTCTTGTTTGCATTATTATCTTTTGCTCTCTTAAGGATCTGCTCTTCACCCTCGGGCCGGCACTACAGGCAGTGCATGAGGCTTCTACTGCTCCATAGCTGCTTGCTGTGGTCAGTGTGCTGCAGATGGCCTCAGATTGTGAGAAATGGTTGAAGCTACTTATACTTTTTTTCCCCCCCTTTTTTTTTCTTTTTCCAGGAGGTAGGTGATAAAAGAGGTGGCACAAGTGTAGCAGTGAGGAATATAAGTCCACAGGGTTATTTGAGAGTTTGCAAGGGTGAGTTTGGTTGTGGCACTGTTAAAGGTAGGCACTTCAAGTCAGGGCAAAATCAGGGCTTGTGCCTGAGACCGAGCAGAAAAGATGGTTTATCTGCTGTAAAATGTAAATAAATAGTTGCAATTAAAAGCATATTAGGCAGGACCTGCTTCAAAACCGGCAAAGGAAGGTATAACAAAACTTGAGGAAAAAGCTGCTCTATAAGCAAAAACAGCAACAACAATGCTTTAAAAATAGTTTTCTGGTGTGCTTTTAAATTAAATGGCATTGAATTTTGACTTCAAAGTATATGTTCACCAGGAATCAAAGGTATGAAAAAATCTCACAAAATGAGTGCTATTAAGGAGCGTTCCTTAGTGTGTGTTTTTTTTTTTTTTTTTTTTTTTTTTTTTTTTTTTTTTTTTTTGCTTTGAGGAATGATTGAAGCAGCAGTGGAGGGTTGTTTCCTATGCCTGAAAGAGGTAATTCTTCCTACTTTCTCTAATACAAGAAGAGAAAATAAAGTTTAGTTTTTGTGAAAAGAACTTTGTAGGAAGAGAGAATAGTGGTCATCCCTTGCCTGGGGTAAGTTTCTGTCATAATGATTATTAGCCTGGTATCATCAAGCGTTTATTAGAATAGACACATTCAGTTATGTACTCAGATCATGTGAATATTTCTTTTTCCCCCTGAGAACAGCACTGTGAAACTGCTCTAAGTTTTAAATTGAAAGGCTGATGCATACCAAGGAGCTGTACCTAACTTCCTGTGACCTAAGGATTTTGACATCCTCAAAAACCTGTAATCTTTAAAATTTAGCAGTTTACTTCGCTATATTTTGGTTAAACAGCTCGGAGAGCTCCTTAATAGCAGCATACAAATTTTAGTGTCTCAAAGTTACCTGAAATTGTTCAGAGTCAATGTTTACTCCAGATGTTTTGTACGCAGTCCATCTTTGAAAACCTGTGGGAGATTTTCAGGACAGATGACAAGCTCATTTTACCTAAAACATAGAAAAATCTAAAGCTAAATCCAAAATGTTTTTTTTTGCGATTGGCTGCTTAAGATGGTAACTTGTACTAAGCTTGTGATTGTAGGAGTCTCTTAAAACTGTATGTGGTAAAGCTTTTGTAATTCTGTTTATAAGTGATTCAAATATAGGGTCTTACTGGCTTAACCTTCTGTAGCTGGCCCTTGTCTGTTTTGGCTGCACAGAAGTTTGAAAAATGCTATGAGTTTGAGAAATGAGCATGAAATATCAAGAACCTTATATGCAAGTAGCATAAACCTTGTCTGTGGGGTAGAGCAAGCTATAAAAGTTACTAAACATTACTGGTGCAAAAAAAGATGGTATCCGTAAGCTTTCTTATATAACTTACTCGGCATAGAATAGAGAAATGGTTACGGAAATCAGTTGACCAGTACTTTTCTAGTGCATGCTTACCTATGCTTTAGAAGACAAAGCATGAGAAAGCATGAAACCCCATCAAAGCAGCTTTAGCATGTCTACATTTAAACAGAAAAGTCTGTCATGTGTGATTCTTGGTGACTGGAGCTTGATACCACAATTTCACTGTTCTAAGTCGGTCATCAAGACGTTAGACTTGCCCTCCCCTTGCTTCCATTGCTGCTTTCTAGTCTCTGAGAGGAAAAACATAGGCAAATGGCCTTAAGTCCAAACTAATCCTAAAGCTTCATTGCACTGACAATTGTGCAGAAACTAAGCCATCCTGCATGCTTTTCTAATCACCTACCCCTGGATGTGTGTGCAATTTATACTGACAAGATAATTGGAACTTGGCCAAGACACCTTTTTTTGTGTTCCACTTTCCATTCCTTCTCTTCCCAATTTAAATAAAATATACCATTTTTTCCTAATTGTCTACAGCATAAGTGCTTGTTAGACTGGTTATGTCAGCCACCTTTTGGTGACCTGTGAACAACTTTAAGAAAGCAGGGCATGAGACCCAGGTAAAAAGTTTACTTGGGCTGTTTACAGCATAGGTGGTTTGGTCAGAATCATCACGTGCAAGGTAATCGTAGGAAGTTGTCTTCCAGGTTGCACTGGGTCTATATGTATTTGAATGTTCAAATTACTTGGTTCTCTGTATGTACGTGAAGAGTTAGCTGATGCTTTGAAGAGATCTGATTGCTTTGTAAGTGAAGAAAGAGATGCCACATAAAGTAGGGTGCTTAGTGTGATGATGTCAGTAACTTGTTAATCATGTGTTTAGCATAAAATAGAGCAGTGGAGCTAATGAGGCAGCTTTCATAGAAAGTAGTGCAAGAAGTAACAAAGGAAATACTGGTACAGCATCTGATTTGTGCAGGTTAAGTGCAGAGACAGGAGTGACTTGGGTTCAACTTGAAAATGAAAGAAGCTTCCAAACAGCCTGAAGACCAGCTCAAGTTAATTGAACACTTTTGTCTTTTTTCTAACATCTCTGTTGGGAATAGAGGAGAGACTGAAAATGGTGGGCCGCAGAATAAGCTGGTTTCAAAATGTGTGAAGCAGTGCTAGATCAGGTCAGCAACACTGATTCAGCCTTGGGTGATCTGCAGGAATCCCTACTATTTTATTCCCTTTAATGCATCTATTCACAAGCATCCTGAAAAGCCTTGATTCAGAAACTGTTGGAAATGCTTTGTATGTGGGAGAGGTTCATGTTAAGATGTTACAATCCTTACTTGCCCTGAGGATGTGAGCATTGCTTTAAAGTTGATCAAAACGCAAGTTTAGGATAATAGGTTTCAATGCGTAGTCTGCGGGCTACTTTTAAGGGTCTCACAAAAGGTAAGTAAGAACAGACTTACTTAGGCCATATGCAGGACTGAATCTCTATTTAAAAACTGTTAGGAAACCGCAAATTGAAGAAAAAGTCGCCAAGTTACTGATTTGCAATTTTCACTTTTTCCTCAGAAAATAGAGTAACTGTTTTCCCTAGATTTTGTTTCCTAATATTTGTGAGAGAATGAGAACTATTTTGAGAACACCATTACGCAGCCCACCGTAAAGCCTTTTGCTAGAGCTCCTGAATCTGAGCAGGAAATTTAAATGACTGATCTTTATCATGCTTTTTAATCACTTCAAATGACTTTGCAAAGGAGCTATATACCTATCCCTCTTCCTGATGAAAGTGAGGCACGGAAAGCTTGGAGGGACTTGCCCAGGAGCTTTTACTGGCTATTAGCAGGGCCGGGAATAGGACCTGGGATACAGGAGTCCCAGTCTGAGGCTCTCACATTACTGCTTTCAGATGCATAAGATTTGCCTGTTATTTCTAACTGTCTTGTAAGCCATTAATTTGTCTCTGGCCAAAAAAACTGTATTGAAGACTGACTGACCGAATGTGGGCTATTTACTTGTTCTTCTAGCGGGTTAATTCTCTCAAGCTTATAAGAAGTAGTGGTATCTAAAACTGATATAGCTTACTTGCTCTACAGCTGAAAATGTTAATGTTGTCTTTACAATTCCTCTCCTCTGCCCCATCACAGTTCCTCTTAATTGCATTTTACAGTCCATGTAATACAGCTAAATATTACTATTCTTGTAGCAAAAAAAATTTTAAATTTCCTCATTTTATCTGGAATCTTTGTCTGTTCTGAAATTATATGGTTTGATTTTTTTTTTTCACCTGTCCTTAGCAGATCACCTTCTCAGTGAATGTCTGTGAGTCTCTTGTTGTATCAGATTGATTTTCAGAGTAGAAGAAAAAATAACAGTGAGGGTGACAGAGCCCTGGAACAGGCTGCCCAGAGAGGTTGTGGAGTCTCCTTCTCTGGAGATCTTCAAAACCTGCTTGGATGCAGTCCTGTGCCACATGTTCCAGGTGACCCTGTATGTGCAGGGGGATTGGACTAGAGGACCTCTAGAGGTCCCTTCTAACCTTACACATTCTGTGAAGTAGAAGGGAAAGGAAAAAACACACAAGCTGTTATATATGAGCACAGGCAACTGTGGCACCATGTTCATCCAACCTGCTAGTTTTGATTTTGCACTAACAAAAGCTTTATAGAAGCCCAAATGCTACAAATTCTCTCTTTATATACATATATATATATATGTATATATATACATATTCTCTCTCTCTATATATATATAAGCACCTGCCAAAGAGTCTGGATGGGTGGTGCCTAAGCTTCAAAGTACCATCAGAACTGCTCTTGTAGGTGCTGTGTGATCCTCATACCTTGCCTGCCTTCAAGGCTTTCTTGGAACTACTTCCCAGGAAGGGAGAGAAGGTGCAATACTCTTCCCTCTGATTGTTAAGGGACATAAAAGTGCCTGCTTTTCTATCTAAGTGGGGCTGGGTCTGTAGCAAAGAGGGAAATCAATTCCTTGGTTTCCCCAACAACAGGGAAGCTCTGGGTCTGGCCTTAGCCCCATGGGAGTCTGCAGGCAGGAATGGATGTGGCTGAAGGCTCTGCTGAGTGATGGGCAGGCTCCTAACCGGGCTTGGCCCTGCAATCCCTTGTTCAGTTTTGCCTTCTGCACCTGGGAATGCTGGCAAAATAGGTTCAATAGCCACAGATATTTCAGGAAAACTTGGTGAAATTGCTATGTTCAGTCCCAACTGTAGATCAGAAGCACCAGAGGTCCAGGGATTGGAGTGAAAGGAGCAAAGATAGAAGCCTAAATAACTACCCCAAAGTAGCATTAGAGCAAAGGTGTTTCTGTGCAGACCAGCCTTGGGACAATGACAGGAGTTAACTGGCCACAGTTAATGTTAACGTCAAAATGTGTTGGCTGCAGTGGAGCAGCACTTATTTTTACCTAATCACAAACAAGAAGTGCATTTAAAATCTTCTAGAAGCAGCAACAGTGATAGATTCTTGTCAGAAACTGCATCAAAATTGCAGCCACAGGTCTATGTAGTACTTAATGTTTGCATGTGAAGTTCAAACTGTGCCAAAGCATCTAGTCTGCATTTCCAGCCCTGCTTTTCCCAGTGACACCCAGTGCCCCTCACTGACCGAAGTGTCTGAGCTTTGTCCATTGCATTGTGCTGGTGTTACATGCTTCAGATGGTCTGAATCAATAGGTAACTTTTGTTTTAAAATGTGTTGGATGTAAACAATGTAATTTTAAGGGTGAGCAATCAAAATAGCATGCTTTCCAAAATTACTGCCTAGGTGTTTAATGTAATACTGAGATGAAGTGATGGTTTGTCTCTTCACTGGCCTCACTCAAACAAGAATATGCAGTGGTAAAAAAGTGTGGGCTACACAAATTACATGCATAGGTCCTCTAAAGTCTATGCTCACATCAGAAGTTCCTGATGAATCTTTTTGGAAATTCCTAATTTCAGGTTTGTCTTAGACTCTGTCTCCATTTCTTGGAATCTACTTTTGTTTCACTCTTTACATCAGCATCATGTCTGTATGACAAGATCTGTCTTTATAGCTGGGTTTTCCCCTCACTTGACAGGTATGCTTGTTAATACTGCTTTGGAGAGATTATACCCTGAACAGATCTTTCACTATGAGAGTCAGGCCCTGAGTGAGGAGGAGTTGCAGGAGGCACCTTCAATAGTATTGACCGGTAGGATCAATCATTTGACAGGAGGAGGCTGACTCTGGGTTTAGAAAGGCAAAGGGGTAAAGATGGCTTCTCCAGGGAAGTTTTTGATAGTTTGGGGAATAATTCTTCTGCCAAACTGAGCAGAAGAAGCCTGAGCTTCCCATTTTTATAAAGCATGCTACTGATGCCCATCAAAGATAGACTGCCAGGAGCAGTAAAAGGCATGTGCCGCTTCATCCTCCTTGTGAGAAGCTAATTCTGAAACAAGCACTAGGGCTTTCATGCTTTGTTTTCAACTGTTGAATCGTTGGCAATATTGTGGAGCATCCAGAAGGTGGTGGTCAGTGGCACCTGGGGTCTCTGCATGTCTCCTCAATGGGGGGTGATTCCTGTTTCATTCGTAGCAACTAGAGGTGTCTGTAGTCTTGCCATCAGCACAGTTGTCTTTTGCAAAACCTTGAGAGCAGGTAGCTGAAGAGTGTGCCTTGATCTTAACACGTCAACAACTCTGTGTTTACCAGAGGAGACAAATTTTTTCATGCTAGGCAAGGGGGGACCATGAGGACCATGGCTTTGCAGCTGCGTCAGAGCTGTTTTGGATCTGCTCAAGGATGTTTGAATGTTAGGAAACCTATTTTGGCGTTTGCCTGTAAACAGTCATTGCTGGTGAAGAGCAGTCCTGCCCTCCACATGCCTGTTTTTTGCTGTTCCTATCCTGTCCCGTCCTCGGTTTGCTGTCTGAAGGAGCACAGTGATGCAGATCAGGGCAGCAGTCTGTCTGGAAATGAATCCAGCTGAAGGAGCAGCTGATTTTCAGGCGCCGTGCACTGAGATGTGGTGGGAGAGCATAGCCCCGGCATGGCAAAGGAAGCTCACATGCAGCCTGGCCTACTGCAGCCCTGCACACTCACTATTACCAAATTCCCAAGGTCTTTTGGATGAATAATTCAGAAGTTATCTTTAATTAGGTACATTGCACAGGAGCACTCGCATCCCTCCCAGCCATAGCCCTCTGCTCTAGGATCTGCCTTTGCTGCTGCTGAAGCAACAAATAGAGTTTCTTGACCAGTCTATCCATTTAAGTGTACAGTAGCAAGTGCTTAAAGGTGACATCACACAATGTGGATGTAAAGCTTTGGCTTTAAGGACTTCATTTCTCTTGATTGCCACTTGGTGGAGATGTTGGATGTTGTCTTCAGGGAGCTTTGGACTTCCTCCATTGCGAGCAGTAGTGTATAATCATAGAATCATAGAATGTTTAAGGTTGGAAGCAATGTTGACAAGGGGTGTTTTACAGCTCAGTAGTGGGGGGTGACTTTTTTTTTTTCCCCTAGTGCTGTATATTTTTTTCCAGTGCATTCAGTGCACATGGCTTCATATTTGTACTCCAGGTTAGACTGAACTAATCAACAGCAGAAAGTATTTTGCTAAAGATGACCGATCAAATATAACATTTTCAACCTAAGATGCTGACAGCATTTTCTTTTGAATCCTCCTAGGTTACTTCAGAGCTAGAAGGATTTCCCATCACATGAGCCAAAGGTTGACTGTGGTCTTTCTGACTTCCCAATGGCCCTATTCCTCTAGGGAGATCTAATTTTTCAACAGATCAGTTCTCACTTCCTCCAAATGTACTGTTATCAAATGCCTTTCCCTCTGATAGCCTTGATTGTAGTCCTTTGATCTATAACCATCTGTGTTACTTTAGGGTGACAATTGTTGTAAGGAATCTTGAATAATGTTGGACATCTACTTGCCACTACCTACCTATTCTGGAGATGATGGGGATTCAAGGTACACTTGTCTAGGAGAATGGCAGATTTCATCCCTGGGAGATTTCCAGGGGTTTTGCCATTGAAAATTGAGTGCTTGCAGTGCCTCCTTACTTCAGTATGGATGTGCCCTATAGATACTGTTTTTGGTGGTTGTCATGCCCCCCCGTGGGAGTGTGAATACCAAGAGATATGTAGCCTTTCATTATGCAAAGGGTGTGAAAACAGGAATTTGCCCAACTTAACTGATAAAGAAACGTGCTATGTGTGGAAAATGGCCTTCCCTCTCTCATTCGTTGATGACTAATGTCTTGGGTTCTCATCAGTTTTATGCTGACAAGCAGAGATAGAGAAGAGACCATTCAGAAGACTGCGTGTGAATGAGACCAATAGCAGTGTAAAATCCTCTCTACTGACTACCGATGATGAGCAATCAAGCCCTTGGACAAATATACACAATATCGGTAAATACATAATCACTGTGAGGATAACTAGTTTAGATATGTTAAATATGTATAAACTCTGTTTTCCTTGGGTTGTTTGTATCTAGTACTCCAAACCTGGATTTTCTGAGGTGCTGAAAAACTTACACCCCTGGTTCCTCATCTTAATTTATGCTTGTCTTCACTGCAAAGCAGAAGCAGAAAATGGAAAACATGAGATTCTCAGGTAATTTTGAATCTCAAGATTTTAAAGGAAAAATTAAGTAAGACAACGTCAGTCTAACATATTGGAGAATTTTCCTCTATTGAATAGGATAAAAAGTATTATTCCTGGGCAGTTTATTGACAGTCAATGCAACTGCATGTGGAGATGGTTAGGCTAGCTATCATTCTAGAAATATATAAATGTTTGACCTTAATTATTTCTTTTGTAATTTCTGTTTCTTAAGTTCCAATCTTTGTCTTGTTTGATTTTTTTATTTTACCGGTGAATTTGTTGTGTGTAATTGACTGGGTTACTTTGTCTTGTAATGTAGCTTAGTGAAAGCTAGGCACATTTTAATGCAAATGTGTTTTTTAGCTTTATGTTTATGTAGGTAGCATTACTTCAGTGAATCACTTTCAGTGATAGTAGCATTATATTTGTTCAAAATAGAAAGCTGAGCATTTTATTTTACTTTTTCGGTGATAATGATCTGATGAACAGTACAAATAAGAAAAAATTTATTCTTGAAGTAAACTTTTTTCCAGTGTGACATTACCTGTAATAGTTTTGGGGCTGTGCGGTACAATGAAACATGCAGAACTATCCTGCGTTGCTCTGGATGTGCTTGGGTGGATGGTGGAGGTCCAGCATAATCCCGGTTTCCGCACAGTAATCACAGCTTGTGTGAGCATCTTGACCGTTAGTTAGCTCTGTTCTTTTGCAAGGCACTACAGTGGGTAATATACACATACATCTTCAGCATTTCCATACTAAATCTATGAAGAGTGGGAGAAATAAGATACCAGTCTGCTTTATAAATCAAGTTTTTGGAGACAAGGAAGGGTAGTCAGTGAAGGAACATAAGCAGGTAGTGGTCAAATAGAATGTTTTGGCTTTTAATTAGAGCCATTCTGTTCATCACCCATATCATGAGATACAAAGGGAAAAACATCCATCACTACAGCATATGTACAAAAAGAAAATATTTGTATTATAGTTACTGAGTAATATTAACTGACCTGCCAAACATAATTGAATAGAAATACAAGCATTCTCTCTACTCCAGCAGTAAGTGTATTTTGCTTGTCGCAGTGTATGAGATGTATACAGCTGGATTTATATTTATTTCTAATCCGTTTAATGACCTTTGTCTGAAATTCATAATACTGTCAATTCAGAATCAGAACTAGCATTTATTTCTGTCAGCCAAAAAAAAAAAATTCGAATTCAAGCCTAATCAGTAAACTTTAATGAACACAAGCCTTCTTGTACTTTTTGCCATATTTATGTTGTGGCTTGTGAGAGAATGTTATAAACTGGCGAAGGACACGGGCAACTTGGGAAGCTCAGGGATGAAGGCCCTTTTGTTTTGGGGTGTTTGAATCCATTTTGTTTGGTGTTTTTGCCTCGCCGAGGAGTAGCCAGCCCCTGAACTTTCCTGCTCCCTGCACGCAGGTGTGATGCTGTGACAGGCGCAGGAGGAATGTGCCACCTCCACTGTGCTGAGTCACGTAGAGTGACCCAGCAGCGCAGACCAGCGGAAAGGGCTGGCCACGTTACTTCACACTTTATTCCAAATGAGATTAGAATCTGCTGTCTTGGATTTGTTTAGTTAGCTGGCAGTGTCTGCAAAATGAATACCTCATAGAGCATTTTTACAGCAATGTAAAGCATGCATCATTTTTAAGGGTCAAATAGTCTGAGCTGTTTCCTCGTGTGAAGGGGAAAAGTTTAAGAAATTTAAGATTATCAAATATCGTGAAAGTATATAAGTAACCCTTCCACCCTCAGCTGGTTAAAAAAGGCTTTTTTCACTTTAGATGAATATGTAGACTGTCTGTCCCTCAAAACCTTTTAAAGGGATGTTCCAGAGTAAATACTTAAAGTAACTATTAAACTAGCCTATGTCTTATCAAAAAAATAAGTGGAGAAAGGAAAATGCTTATTTGATTGCTTTTATTTTGCAGAATACTCCTTTTCTGTCATTAAATTCATATAGGCTAATGTACTACAGTGTAGCATACACATTTTAAATGAACAAAAATTGCAGGAAGCTTGAATGATGAATGTACATAAATTTACTCATAATGCCTTCTTGAAGTGCTGATGTTTTCAGTGCGTTAGTAGTTCATAATTAATACTCTTGTACAAAACACATCAAAGGTACTTTCCTAAGGCCAATGACTAAAATGTCATTCTTTTTCAGTAGCATAATCAGTAATCTGAGTCCAAGAGGAGACCAATGAGGAATTAAATAATGATATACAGGCAAAAGGTTTGCTTATGTAAAAGAATCAGCTGTGCTTTTATGGATTTAGTATCCTAAAATGGAAGTGTTTTTGGCAAAATCATTATGGTTCAATCACGTGACATTCAAGGAAAGGTGGGTGAGAGAAATCTTGGCAAAATAGCTATATCTGTTGTAGCAGAAGTCCAAAAGAGGGAGTCACCTCTTCTGCTGTGGTGCGCGTGCATTTGCTCTTAACACTATATGCTTCAGGAAGGATGAAATTATTCAATGAAGAAATGGCATGATTCAGGAGTATGTTTAAAAAGAAGAAAATAAATTAGCTGATCTATCAGACTGCTTCCAGGCAATTTTTAAATAACTTGTCATATATTTCTTGGCTATTACAGCCTTGCCTAAGAGCTTCTCCAGCTTCATAAAGAGACTTAATGTGAAATCAATAATGGCATTTGAAAATTCACCAAACTTATTCTCGCCAGAGATCATCTTCACTTCAAGTGCCACTAATGCTACATGGAAAAAACACAGAGAGCTGACTTTGATGGCACACAAAAGGGAAGGCAGAGTGGATGAAAAGTGCAGGATGGAAAAAACACAGAGAGCTGACTTTGGCACACCAAAGGGAAGGCAGTGTGGATGAAAAGTGCAGAGAAGGAAGATGCTTTCAGGAGCAACCAGGAGGAATGAGGATGACCTGCCTGATTCCTGCAGAAGAGCAGGAAAGAGCCTGAAAATGGTGGTTGCGAACCTCAGCTTGGGGACTGTTTTGCTTGTTGATGTGGCCTAGGTGCTAGTGCTGCTGTCCAGCTAAAGGATCTTCACCACCAAGAACAGCAGCCCAAAATTCACTTGCTGGTGAGAGCAGCAACAGAAGTGCCAAAACATGAGTGTCCCTTGGCATCATAGGAGCGTGTTACCTGCTGGGCTCCAGGCAGTGGAGAGGATATTTGTGCTGTATCAGGCTGGTGCATACTGCTATTTCAGAAAACTTGGAATCATGGTGAAAATGGGCCCAAACAAATCCATAATATAGATTTATTCTTTTATATTTTTATTGCAAATACGATGAGGGAAGAGGAATGCAACCTGCAAGTTCACTTTCCCCAAGTTTTTCCCTCTAAATTAAGGAGAAGTGTATTTCTTTTCAGGTAAAAACTCTGCTTCTTGTGGAAGCACTTGACTCCAGAAGCTGAGGTTTAAACCAGCAAATAAGAGATTCATGATAAAATTGGCAGAGTTGTACTGCTCTAAGCACTTCCAGAGCCATATGCTGCTTCTCCTGCTCCTGGAAGTTGTCCCACAGATGTCTCATGATTATTCATTCTAGTCATGGTTGCAGGATTGATTTTTTTGTCTTTTTTGTGTTTTGAATTCTCAGATTTTTACATCAAATACCAATTTCCAAAGTGCAAATACTAATAGGAAAGCTGCTTGTTCTAAAACATGAGAGATGTTTTACCAAAAAAACCCACAATGTTTTGAGTTTAAACTGATCTGCCTCCTGAATTACAATTGTATTTGCTCAAGTAAAGTTGTCTCCAAGGATAAGGGATCAAAAAGATGAAGTAAACTGGCAATGGCATACCTCCATTAAAAGTTTAGTATTTATTTTATTGTGGTTTTCAGCAATCACATCACTAGGTGGTGCTCTCATACACAGTCTGCTCAGCAATTTTTTTCAGAGCACGAGTGGCCTAAGCAAAGTGCTCAGCCAGAGTTTATTTTGGAGTTTATGGGAGTCATTAATGAAGAGAGAAAAATCTCATGCTCATTTGGACTTGAGTACATTTTTAGAAGGAAATTGCTCTCAGGAGCCTGAGTATTACTTTCTGGCTGAGATTCCCAGAAGATTGTGGTGCAAGATTCCCCTTTCCCTTAATGATTCCTGGAGCTGTTTGTGTCGTGCTTCCGATCACCTCTGCTCTCCACTTCACGGGCTCTGCAAGAAACTTTGCTAGTGCTAAGCCTACACTCACAAGCTGCTTCATGCTGTGTTGCAAGGCTTGTGGGGTAACCTTGCTGGGGTAATAATGGCTTATTTTCCCTATGTGTTTTTACTGTTAAAAAGCTGAGTGTGTTGTATGCTAGTTTATTGCTTGCATATGCTATACCGTTAACCGGAGAAAAGCAAACCTTTATCTTCTTTCTTTTTGCATTGCCATTTAAAAAAATCACTTTGTTTTTTCTTATAAAAACAAGTTGTCTGCAACAAGTCTTTACAGAGTCCAAAATCTTAGATAAATCCTAATAAAAGATTCACCGAGTGCTAAAACAATCTGAAAATGGCAAACACTTCTCAATGCTTTCTATACGTTTTTCCAAAAAGCTTCTGAAACATTTAAATTAGATAAATGAACCCTCAAGTCATTTCAGTTTTCAGGCAAGGAGAGTTGTTTTCTTTCTCACTTGTAGTATTTTTTAAATTTTTTAATGAGAAGTAAGGACAAGATCAGACAGATGGAAGGGAAAAACAGTGTGAAGGAATTGCAATATCAGAATCTTCCAATTTGCAGTGTTGGTTTTAAAAACGAAAACATTAATTGTGTAGCTTCCCCATCTAAATTCCAGGAAGCTTTTTAAAAAACATTTTAATACCATTTTAATTTTAGAAAATGCTGCATTTATTCAAAGAGGGTTGAGAATGAAAATATTGCTAAACTCTATTAAGCATTTTCAAATGGAATCTATTTTCAGGCACATACCAGCAAATGTAAATGTTATATTTTTGAATGAGACACTACTAATCTTGCAATACTTTTTCATTTATGAGTCCCTTTTAAGTCTTCCATTGTATTTTGAGTCAAATCCTTTCCACTCTTTCTTTTTTCTTCCCCACTGTATCAGCTTCTTGCAAACTTACCATAGAGCAAAGTTCAGTTATTTTCCACAGGTCCAATAAGGATTTCCCCTCTCAGGGGTGTACTTGGCTTTCCACAGTGGAATCCAGGCACAAATTAATACCAGTTCTCATCATTTGCAATAAAGTTTCTTGCCATATACAATACTTAATGCTAAACCGTACAATTTGTAATTTAACTTGTTAGCCATTCAGAGGCTTTTTTTACACACTTTAATCAGCTGAAATGGCTTTGTGGTTTTTGCATCGCTGCCACAGTACAGACGTTGATGTTTGTCTCAGTCTTATGTTCCTATTAATCTCCTGCTTTGACAGTAGTTTGATGATGTTAAAATACCAGCTTTCTAGAAAAAATAAGTTCCACTGTGTAAGATTAACTGAGAAACTGGAAAATGAGAATGCAGTGCAAAATTGGCAATGTTGTAGCATTTAGATTTCCTGAGATTTTTTTTTTTTCTTTCATTTGAGGTTAGTTTTGTTTCCATGTATCCAGGTAAGAAGCAGCTGAAACTTTCTTATGGAAGGGAAAAAAGAATGCAAAGCCTGTTTGCTGTCTCCCATTGGTTACTACAGGTTTTATGACTCTCAGTCAGGTGGTGTGCTCACACCCTTGATCAAGATTTCCACCTCATGCTCCTCCTGAACATTCGTTGCTGTCAGCTGGAGCTGATAAGACTAAATATTGCTGCACTGTGTCAAGTGGCTGGGATAACAGGAGAGATCCAAGCACTTGTGAGTCAGGGGCACAGAAGCAAGGGACCAGTTTTCTTGCTCTGTTTTTAGCAGGTGCAGATTACAAAATCAGGTTGTTTAGGTAGCCTTCACTACCTTATTAGCAGGATATAAACAACCCTATCACAAAACAAAGATGTAGCTGGAGAAATCTGGTTGGGGATTTTGAGCAGGTTTTGTTCTGGAAGAGCCAGCCTCATCGGATCTCAGCCATTGGTGCAAATCCGCAAGGCTTTGGGACAGGACTGCTAGCGTGAGCTGGGCTTTGGGCTGGCAGCTGGCCAACCAGCGCCTTGCTGCACTTTCCTGCGTGACTTTGGGGTGTTCCTTTGGATCGTCCCTTCCCACTGCCTGGCCACACAATTTTTTTGTTTTCAGGCCTCTTCCCCGGGGAGGGCAGGCTGCGAGCTCCCCATTAGCACGTGCTGGCAAAGGACGCAGCGCGATAGGGCTGAGCTTGCCTACGCACCAGGCACCTCTGCCACGCCGATAACAGTTGCTATTAACAACAAAAAGGCCCTGGTTGGAGTACAGCACGGGAAGGGGACTAGCTCAGCATCATTAGTGTCGGGTTTAAAGAGCAAAAGTATCTGGCAAGCTCTACTTGTGTTTTTGTTACCCATCATCCTCTGGAGAGCTATCCGCATGTCCCTGAATAGGGATCTAATTTCTGCCCTTACTTATACCCTATGTAACCTTATCTGTTTCAAAACAAGATTTAATGTCGTTAGAGCAGCTTGGCATGACATCAAGGGCAAGATTTTGTCCAAGGAATTCAGGATGTCTTTACTTATTTTTATAAGCACCTGGCATCAGAAGGATCATTGAGAAATTTACCCGCACCAGATTTTCTTCTTAGCTATCTCAGTTGCTGATTTTATCTCCTGTCCTCCTTTGTATGCTGCTTTCCATTATGCTGAGCAGCTTCCTCTAATATCCTTTGGGATATTTTACACCTCCTCGCTGTATCTCCTCCGAATACCAGACAGTTCTGTGGTCATTACCTGGGAGCTTGGGTAACCGTCCTCATGGTTTCAACATTGATGATAGATTAATACTCCTTTCTCATGTTGATGTGGGCTAATTATGGTAACTCATGTAGACTCAAAGATTAACGTATATGATTAGTGCTTAGTTTTATATTTTTTTTTCCTTTTTGCATTTTTTTTCCTCTTTTGTGCTGCTTTGCATGAGATACCTATTTCTGTGATAGATTCAGTCTGCAAATTCTGAGGAACATCAAGTCAGTATGGCTTGCAAACTGTTGAAAATAGTTTGTTTATGGGACCACGGGTGCATAGTTCATTCTGCTTTGCACAATGTAATCAGTTGCTTTGAATAGCTGCTCACAAAGGACATTTGGAATCTCCTTCCCTTTTTCCAGAAAAGGATCTGAACTGTTTCCACACTCACTTTGAAGTCTTTACTCATTGACAGTTTAAGGATCGACATATGAAAACGTCATGGGAGGGCTATGACTCCAAGATGCACGAGGACCTGATGAGGTGGGCTAGCTTGTTGCAAGAGCTAATGATCGGAAGGAGGATGGCTCTGCACAGAGGTGCATCCGCTCTAAGGATTCCATTTATTTGCAAAATGTAGCTGAAAACCAGAGAGAAGCTAAGGTACTATGATGGTCAGTATATGATTTCCTAGTGTCAATAAAAGGGTTAGGAAACCTGCCTTGATAGGGAAAGGGTTTATTTGTCTTTGGAAATCAATGCCCACAGAGATCTAAGGTACAGAGAAGTCTTCCGCTATGACTCTGTGTTTTCCACTAGGGTGCTGTGACTCCTGGCAGGCAGTGTCACTGGTGAGCAGTAAAGAAACAGGACTTACTGTGACTCTCAGAGAAGCTTTTTTTTTAGCCAAAGAAATAGCCAAATAAATAGATAAGGAAATGCAAATTAGGGGATGTGGTGTAAGAGAAGATTGATTCGCACCACACAGCATATCAAGGTGCTCCTAAAGCAAAAGAGCAGGCAAAAAGTATCAGATTTCTTGAACAAACTGTGAAGACTGACATGTCTTCATGGTGTGACATGTCTGCAGACAAGTAACCTCCTTGCTGTAGCACCTCTGTAACTGCAGTCTGCAGTTGTTACTGCAGATGTAGCTGGACATGTTCTAGAAAGAAAAAAAAAAAAGGCTGAAGACAAAGGCATTTCATGTTTATACAAAAATAGGCTGTATGAAATCTGTTTTAAAAAATCCTGTGATTTTTCAGACGGACAGAATGCATAAGAGTGTCAGATGTAAATAATAATTCCGGAATTTGAGAGTTTCAGGTGAAGTTTCCTTTCAAGCCCTAGGGAAATATGGAGGAATGACAACTACTGAATTCTTGCAATAAATCAGTTGTCAGAATGAACAGATAATACCAACCTAATGTTCTCCTCCCCGCCTCCCAGAAAAAGAGAGATTGTTTAGATCAATTTGCACAATTAAGCAATAACAACAAAAACAATTTTTGGAGCAGTTAAGTGTTAGAGAGGCATACAGAGACAAAATGCAAGGTAAGAAAAAGCAATCAGAAATTAACTAGTGTACAGCAGCAAATTGCTCTGCCTTTTCTCTGATGACTTACCATCCATTTTGTTGCCTGCTTCCTTTCACTTTTTTTGCTAATACTTATGCCAACAACTATGTTCATTTCCAGAGAACCAGTTCACACAGAGATTGAGCAGATGTATAAGGGAGCAACCTTGGGGAAATCCAACAGTGACATAGAGGTAGAGCTAGAAATTAGTGGCATGGGCTGTATATCACTGTTCAGCTAAAAGGTGTTACTTTTTCAGTCCAACAAGTGCAGCATGGCCGTGTGAATATGACATGTTACTTATTTAGAGGAAATGACAGAAACTATGAATTACAAATAGTCTTGTGTAAGAAAATAGGACCAACAGGAATCTTATCTAATGTTTTTAATTTACTTAAAACTCTTAATTCTAGAAGGGAGCGCTTGAGGGAATGAAGGTAGTTGGGTGTAAAAATCATCTAAATTTCACTCTGATAAGAGTGATTTTTGACTGAGCTTCATTTCCAGCAATATTCCAGGCAAGATGCCAGGCAACACAAACCTGTATCATACGAAATTATAGAGGAAACTTCAGCTATGCATGGTACTAGGCAGCCCAGTTGCTACAATATCTGAGCATCTCAGTCTTTATTGTATCTATCTTCATATATTGATACAGCTAACATTATTTTTATTGGTCAAAATCACACCTTAATACACCCCCAGAAAGTAAGAACCTGTTCCTGAGAAGAACTTAACAGATGAGGAGACTGCAATGCACTGTTTTTCCTCATTATTTGTGTTTATAAAATATTTCTTGGGCATACAACCAGCACAAAAGTGATCTTAAAATTCATATAATAAGCTGGTAAAAAGTAGAGCCTCCTGTTTGAGCCTTCAAGCTGACAGTTTTTATGTTTTGAACTACTTTTTTTTTTTCCTATAAAATTATGTAGGATTTGTAATGTGTCCAGAGAGTCAGAAGCCTCAATCCCTGCTATGATAAGGGGAAAGCCAGATTTCAGAGTAAAAGGATCAACTCCCAGGACATCTTTGTGTGTGTTTATTTTAGTCTAATATAGACAGATTTCATATATTTTTGTTGTAATCTTCCCTTGTGTATGGCTGGTAGATAGTCATGAGTAAAAAGGAGTCTGACAGGAATAAACCTGAATGACTAATGTCATCTTTAAGACATGCAAACACTTGCTCAGGATGATTTCTGGTTAGGAAAAAGGGGTGGCCAGTGGATTAGAGAGGCAAAGTACCAATCCAGAGGAAGTTTTATTGCTCATGGAATGATTTTTAAGCTGTATATGTTTTTTTCTGTGGAAGTGCTGCAGTACTGCCTTAATAAACTGCCTTCATGGCTGTGAAAGCAGCAGCTCTCTTCAGTTATTTATTTAATATTGCATGCAGAATAAAATTGCCCCTGAAATACAGCTGCAGATTGACTTTATAATGCTGTGCTAACTGCTGATTGATAGACCTGGACTCAAAAGTGCTGCTGGATTCTCTCAGTTCTCTTTTACTCCTCTTTGGGTGTGTAATATGTTCTTCCCCAATTAACTTTCTCATTTATTTCTGTGCAATACATCAGGGGCCACAATACCTCTTTGTCATAAAATTTCCAGTTTATAAGAGAGCAGAGGGAGCAGAAAGTAACTACAAGATGACTCTGAATCTTTCATCTTCATTTCTAAATCCTGTAATTTCTGTAAAGTACATATTCTCTTTCCTCCTCACCACTAGATAGAAGAATTTATTTGGATGTCAAACAGGGCCTTAATGAGTCCCACAAGATGATCAGAGCAGCAGCTGTCCAAGTTAGTTTCTATAAATAATTCTATATGATCTTTACTTAAGTTTTTAAGCATGAGCTCCAGAGTCTGCCTCTTCCCCTCACAGATCCATCTGAAAGCAGGAATATTGTTTTGATAGATAGGGTCTTACACGTGCTTCACCTAAGGGTAATTGTGATACTGAACACTGGATCCCTCTACTGCTATGATGGAAATGAAATACATAATTTTGAAAGGCAGGACACTCCTTGGTAGAAAATATTGTGATCCTAAAATTATTGTTACAAATATCCAAAAATGTGTTAAAGTAGTGTTAGTTACCATTCAGCAGAAGCTGATCCCTACAGAGGGGTGAGGAGCATTTTTTCTGTACTGCACCTTTTCAAAATAATCTCATACAAAGAAGCACAAATGACCATAAATTAAAGCTTTGTTGCCTTGTCTTCTAACATCTGTGTGCTCTACCCATCACTAGCAGATGCAAATGCCTTCTTTTTGGACAGAAAAAGAAGTCTGAGGGGATTCTAAATTGGAATCACTTTATTTGCACATATATACCAGTCCTAAAATGAGGCTGTGCAGCCAACATGCAAGGCAGTTCCTTCATTTAGGAATCCTAGCCCAACTTCTCTGTCTGGTTCCCAAGAGACAACTCTTAACACCAGAACTGATTTTAGCAAGAGACAGGGCAGGCAGCAATTTTTCAGGCTGTTCTTGTTGCTGCTTCTTTTTCTGAGTCTGCCAAAGCACAAAGCCCTTGCATAGCCCAAGGATGGAACCACAACACAGGAGATTTCTCAGAGAGCTGACAACCTGCTTGCATGCTGCGAAGACTGTGAGAGGTGGTGCTCCCTGGTGATGCTTCCTGTAATGACATGTCTGCTTAGCTGTTGACAGAAAAGTGAACTGCAAAGGTTTAGAGCTTCACTTTTGATAAGCATTTCTGCAGTTGGGTTCTTATCCACATTACCTCCTCTTAACCAGGAGAGGAATCAGCTTTCTCATAGCACACTGACACTGTTTCTGTTTATCTTTTAGAAAGTTTTCAATGTGCTTTCTAGTAGGCTTGTTCTCAAGAATTGTCATTTCAAGCCTGATCAGTTACACACACTGGAACATTTTTATTCTGTGGACCTCATCTTTCCTACATCAATTGCTGCAGCTCCATGCTGATGCCTTGCAGGCTTTTCCTCAAGAGTATTGTAGCATTTTACACACATTTTACTCGGAAGAAAAAAATAACATTTCCCCTGCAGCTCACAACCAGCTCTCTCTAGTTCTGTTTCACCTTTTCCCTTCAGTTGTTTCAGATTTGCAAGTACAATGCAGCAAGTAAGGAAAGCTGCAGTCACTTCCAGCCTGTTTTCAATCCTGCCTACAGGCTGATGCAAATGGGTGTATTTAAAGCCTAGGCAGACAGCAGCTGTGTAATCCAGTGGCATTTCCTCCTGAAATGTTCTGCACAGAAGAAGCACTTGAGAGGAATGTGAAATGAAGTAACATTTTGGGGAGAAATCCAGTTCCAGACTCAGAGACAATACTGCACTGAGCAATAAATCTCGTCCTCTGCTTCTACAGGAAGAACCAGGCCCTTTCCTGACTTGCTGGCTCGTTCCCTAGGGCCTTGCAGACCTGATTCCCCAGGCACCTAGATCAAGGACCTGTAGGAGCATGCAATTCCCTTTCAGCTGATGCTCCTAGTTTTCTTTTCCATGGAAACCAGGACACTGTAGAGGAAGGAAGGTGGGAAGGATGCTGTGTATCTTATCCCAACCTAACATGGCTTTGGGATATGAGCAGAAAACAATGCGAGCCAGACACAGCCCTCTTTTGCTTGCTGTTTTCAAATCATTTCAGGCATTCAGACAGCGTTGGATTTGATAAACAATCTCAGATAGTCTGAAAGCACCCAATTCATGCAGAAAAGTATCTGCTAACCTGGGAAGGAATGGAGCCTGAAAACTAGAGGCTTTTGCAAGGTCACAGACAGTTACATAGCTTGGAGGTGGCAATGCATCCTCTCTATTTCCAGGATAACCTGCTGCTCGGTTGTGGAAAGGAAGGAAAATTCAGTGATAAATTCAGTGATCTTCTGCCTCCTCTTCTTTAAGCCTAGATTGTTTTCTTAGTGCTTTTCTAGGGAATTCAACTACACCTTTTGTCCAAGAAGAAATAAACCACATTTAAAAGCCACGAATTGTTGCTTCCATATTTGTAAAGAAGGCTGGGCTCCTTCCAGAAACACACTCAAATCTGCCAAGTTTTGTCAATCATTGCCTTCATTTTACAAGAAATATTCATACTTTTTGGATTAAAATAGAAGAAAGAAGAAACCATTGGAATGGTTTCTGTAAGAGAGAAGCTGCAGTGTTTTCTTAGGTGCAGACATAGGGGAGGAAGAATATGTAAAGACAGAACAAAAATATATTTAATAAAAGAGCAGACAGAAATACCCAACTCAAGGCCAGTCTCAGTTTATAACTGGTATCAAATTCTACCAATCTAACTCCTGTAGCGCAATCCCTATCAATTTCTGATAGTTCCCCACACTGCTGGCTAATGTTTAACATAAATAAGGGCTACACTATCTTGTCCTTGAGAACAAAGGGTCAGGAAGCCTCTGTTAATGCAATTGCAGTATTTCTGACTGGCAAGTCTGCCTGAATGAGGGCTACTGCGCTGGTTCCTTACAGCAGAAGTCTGGCAGAAGAATATGGCCAATGCCATTTATATTCATTCTGATAGGATGCCATCTCCTCCTCCATCATCCCTTACAGAGATCTATCTGGTCAAGAGGATGACAAGTCTTGGTGAAACGATCTTGAGTTCTTTCATTCTGCCAGATTTCAGTGGCTCTCCCGTACCACAACTGCCTTCTAGTTAGTGTGATCTGAGTACACTTGCAAGCATTCATTTTTGGAGATGGTTTTGGAAAAATGCTGATGATGTTTATCCTCCCTGTGCCACCGCTGCTACCCCAGTAAGTGCTCACTTGCGCCCGTGCAGAACCCCATCCTGCTTCTCCATTATTTTGAACCCAGTTCCCCGAGTTGTTCTGTCTTCTTGCTGATGAATGGAAAACTGTGATCGTACTGTTTCATCTTGCCAGTCTCTCAAACACCTCAATCATGGTATATTTGAGAATAAGTGAGTATAGACTGATGGTTATACCTCCTTCTCTCATTAGCCACATTATGTCTGGAGGCAAGGAGGGAATTAGACTTTACCATAGCCAGAGAGCAGTGAGTTCTCTCTTGACCAGCTGTTCTTGCTGAGAATAAGTCCTTTCATGACGTGTGTTTTATTTCCAATTGCCCTGACTAGGCTGCTTCAATGGTTTCCCTGGCCTTAGCTCCATGATTATGCAACAAAGCGTTGTAAATTATCTTGTCACCAGAATCCCATTTAGGCAAGTATAATCACTTCCTTGTAAGAACTCAGGCCGGGTGTACAAAAACAAAAAATCTACTGCATAGTAACAAGGGCAACATGCTATTGGGGATTGAAAAAAAAAGCCCTCTGCCATATAGAAAACTACCACACAGGAACGCTTGCAACCTCAACGTCATCAGTCCGTGTAAAGTGCTTGGCAATCCTTGGCAAAAAGGTGCTGAAGTGTAAAGTGTTATTTTTAGCTGCGTTATGAAATGCAGCCTTCCCTGTCTTGCTCTTCACACAGTGCCGATTCCCCATGTGCCCCGTGGAGTAACGCTTGGCAGCACCGCAGCCGCTGCCTGGCAAAGCTGCTGCAGCTCCACGTTAGAGGGAGCCTTGCTGGCTCCCCAGTCAGTGTGACTTGCCGTGTAGGGTCTCCACACTCATGGTATTAAAAATGTAATGCTGTTTCCTTGCAATGCGCCAGAGAAATGGAATGGAGCAATTGCATTCTGCTTGCCACGAGAAAGCTGCGTTACAGAGATGAGGCATCAGGTGGCTGGGGCTGCAGGGGTGTGCGTATACACGTGTGCAGCCTTAGAGGATGTATCTCCTCAATGGTCTTTGCTATCTGAGTTGCTGGTGGAAAGGATTGACTTTGATGGGGTTGGCTGTGAACAGTGGGCTAGAATCAATTTAAGATGTAGCATATTTGCTAATGCCAAAATAGTTCTCGGGTTTATTTTGCCTCAGCTAGAAACTGAGCCTCCCTTCTCCTTGTGTCTCCTAGTATGATGGATTATGGCTGTCTCATAACCCTTCAGTATTTCTCTAGACCAACTCTTCAGCATCTTTCTATTTATCTCTCCAGAACCTTAAATGTAAAACCTTCAGCTGCTAAATTAACATTTTTGGATACGAGGGAGTCGCACTGTGTTGCTCTTCCTCCAAAGATTTTTACAGTTATTCCTCAAGCTCAGTACTTTGTCCTCTCTTTCTCCATAGTAACAAGAGAACTGTGTTTTGGTATATTTGTTAGGAATGTAGTTAGTATACGGTGAATAAACTCAGAAAGCAATATTTCACATAGAATAAATATGAATATGTATTTATTTGAATAGGCTGTTGATTTTGCATGAATTCCACACACTGTTTCTTAGGTAAATACGCTAATGATTGATGTGTGAAAATTTATTTTATTTTGGGCTTGTTGGACTAACATAGTGATCCAAATCCAGAAAATTATTTCCTTATGTCTAAAGAACCAGAAGTATTACAAGAATATTACAGGGAGGTAATTAGGAGTATTACTAATACATCAAAACCTTCTTTATAGATATTATGGCTGTTAAGCAATATTTTCAAACAAAATTTATTTTGCAGTTGTCTCTTGGCATAGGTATTCAGGAAACCAATTTAATTAGCATCCTTTCACTTGGCCTCAGTGAGGAATGCTGTGGACAGCACTATGGGCAATGCTGAGATGATGGGCTCAGTACCTGAACTTTAGCACGGCTGTTGGCACAGTCTCCCACCGCATCTCCGAAGGCATCTGGAGAGACAAGGACTGAGTGGTAGGAGAACATGGTGGATGGAAAACTACTTGGACCACCAGGCTCAAAGAACAGCAGGCAGCAGGTCAAAGTCTAGTTGGTAACTGGCTACTAGTCTTGTTTTGCGGGGGTCACTACTGTGTCTGATACTATTTAAAGATCTTCATTAATAATTTCACATGTGGACTACTATGTCCAGCTTTGGGCTCCCCAGTACAAGGAGGACATGGACATAGTGGAGCAAGTTCAGCAGTGGCCAGCAGGATGGTCGGGGCTGGAGCATATGGTGTACAAGCAGAGGCTGAGGGAGCTGATTTGTTCAACCTGGAGAAGAAATGACTTCAGGGCGATCTTATCGCTGTCAGTAACTACCTAATGGGTGATTATAGAGAAGATGGAACCACTCTTTTTGGCGATGCACAGCAAAAGAGCAAGGGGCAATGGACATGAATTGTAGCAAGGTAAATCACAGTTAGATATAAATAAAGAAATCTTCACAGTGGGGATAATCAAGCACTAGAACGGGTGCTCAGAGGTGCTCTTGGCTTTCAATGCTTGATATACTCAAAACTCACCTGGGTAAAGTCCTGAGCAATATCATCTAACTTCAAAGATGACTTTGGAGGTCCAGAGGCTCCTTCCAACCTACTCTCAGATGATTCTGTGGCATTTGCTTGCAGTCAGGTTTATTCACTTGGAAAAGTACTCTTCTTACCTGTAGTTTGCCTATCTTTCATCTCACAGTACCGTCCACCAGAATGGAAACCAGAGTGGCACTTTTGCCAAAGAAATGAGTGCAGAGACTGATTTGTGCCATGACTGTGTGGCAGTATGAATTCATAATTGCTCCAAAACTGCTCAAAATCACTCCAAAACTGACCGGTTCGATACCTACACAATTCAGAATAAGAATTAAACTTGGTGGATAGCTACATGATACAAGATTTTTCATCACTGCTCTGCTAATGCAACTGAGCACAAGATGTGTGGCTTGCCATTTCCTGCAATAAAAAAAAAAGAGCTATTGAGTCTTAATGTATTATTCCAATTATGGTTATAAAATACTGAATCAAATATTTCTTAAAAAAAATGCAATAGTATTTGGAATTAAGCAGTTCAACAGAATTAATGATTCCAGATGGGCCTGAATTTGGCACTAAGAAGTGTGTGAAAGGAAACATTTGAGGGAACTCATTTTAAAACAGAAGTTTGAATGATTTATACAAGTCCTTGCAATTTTTTTCACTAGTAACGATGCCCTTTCAACCTCTGCACATTTGGAGCTACCAAGGAAGTGACACTGAGTGAAAATCTTGGCATTGGTGAAAAACACACATATGCTCGTGGAAAGAAGTGCCTGAAATAGTATAAATAAGAGCCCTAGCAAAGCCAGATTCTCAAAACATTCTGCAAGCTTTATTTTCTTATCAGTAAAAAAGAAAGAATAGCAGCTCCTCCACATTAAAAGGGTGCAGGAAATAGGAAATATTTTGTGTTTATGGTGGCTGGGTATTGTGATACTAATACCCGATGCAGTATGTTGGAAATAATAGCAGCTTCTGCTTGTAATTTAAAGTTTCTTTAGGTCTGGGACAGACAAGATACTGGGGCCAAAAGAGGGAGATGTATGTTTGACAGCAGTTATTTTAGTATCTAATGTTGAGCAGACCTGGGAATATTGGAAAAATCAGAAAGCAGAGCTATAACCTTTTATCCAAGGATGAACTTTTGTCTTTCTCCACTAATTGTCTCCTGTACCCACAGCATCCTTGTTATAACCACAAAATATTTAGTAGATACCTAGTACCGGGGACTGACCTTCTGGAGAGCAGCTCTGCCGACAGGCACCTGGGTGTCATGGTGGATGACAAGTTGACCATGAGGCAGCAGTGTGCCCTCGTGGCCAAGAAGGCCAATGGGATCCTGGGGTGCGTTAAGAAGAACGTCTCCAGCAGGTCGAGGGAGGTGATCCTGCCCCTCTACTCAGCCCTGGCGAGGCCGCATCTGGAGTATTGTGTCCAGTTCTGGGCCCCACAGTCCAAGCGGGTTGGACTAGATGACCTCTAGAGGTCCTTTCCAACCTTAAGCATTCTATGATTCTATGATTCTACTCCTTAATGCAAGTCAGGAGCTGGAGTTAGGAGAAGGGTTATCATCATGTGGTTAATCAACCACTTACTGCTCACCAGTGATTCATGGATTGTTTAAAACTGAGGACCAAGGAAACAGATCATACACACTTCATGTGCTACATTAAATCAATAATTAATATACAGATGGACATCTTACTGACTTGCACTCTGTAAAGAACTTATGAAAATGATGAATAGCAAAGCAGAAGTTGATAGACTGCCCCAAACCTTTTTTTTTTTTAACAACTGCAGTTTTAGCCTAGTATCAGCTAATGAAAATTTCTGAATTTCTCATCCTGCTTCTTCTGTGATTTATAGCCCCTTCCCTGATTGAGACTTAAGGGAGGATGCTTTTTGGCAAGGGAGTAGAAACAGCTACATATGGCTTCTGTTTCAAATTGCACCAAGTTGCAACCTACAGCTTTAGCTTTCTTTTTCCTACAAAGCAAATGCCAGAGAGATTCTCTTGTGTGGGTAACTCCCGAATCCACAAAATTCCACCCTTCTACTCCGATATCTCTCTTCTTTATTCCACCATGTTACTTCCTTTCTTTGCACAAAAGACAGCCCAATTATCTGTAATTTCTGGGCCCAAGTTCAACAAGTCTGCTTGGAGATGATACTTGCTCTGCATATAGAGCAACTTTTATACTTGGTGGGCCAGGACCATTAGAGCACATCTATTGTAATGAAGAAATGGCATTCTTATTTACCTACTTTAAAACATTCGCAAATGGCTCCACCAGCAACTATTTGGATTCCAATACTTCTAGAGCTATCACAGATGTAGAAAGCCTCCTGACTAGGTTATGTAACTGTTACTGTCCTTGTTATAATCTAAGAGCAGATGAAGCATGATCAAGAATTTCATTTATTAAATACAATTAGGAAAATAACAGAGACCCTTGTTTGTTTCATTTTACATTCCATCTTGGTGTATAAAGAGTATATCTGATCTCTATTAATTTTAAATTATAAGAAAGAACATCAAAAACCCTTCCTGTCACTTTCTAAAATCCCCAGGCCTTAAGTTCTTTCTTCCTTCTTGTTGCATGATTTTGGAAAAAATAAATAAATAAATGCAGCCTGCACACTAGATTTGCGAAGGTTTTTACTTTTAGTTCATGTGTGCTCAGATGAAACTGACTTTCTAGTGTTCAAAAGAAAATTCTGCCAAATGAATGGAAAAAATCCCAATTGCCTCAGTTTCTGGGCCTCATAAACTTGGCTTAGTTCTCCAAAGCTTTGTGCCTTTTGTGTAATTGTTTATATCTTCGCAAAGCAGGGGGAATGTTTTTATAAGTGTTGCCCAAATGGAATACTAGGATTTCTCACTCCCTCTGCATAGTTGTAAATGACTGTATGAGCTAGAGAAAACAAAAAAATCTGATGCACTGAATGAAACAAAATTAATGATTTGGAGTTCATGCTGGCCTTAAACACGCAGAGCAAAGTACCAGCAACTCTGCTAGGAAATGTAGGGAGAAATGCCAAACCTCATAAACATTTCCTTTCAAGGCAAATAGGTTTTGAAACAACGCAAATAAAGACTTTTTTTTTTTAATTTATTCTATGGATCCAGTATGATTTTTTTTTTCTATTTAGGAAAAAATATAAATATATATACACACACACACATATATATAAAGCAATGTGCACAGGAAAAACCTTTTTCTTTTTTAGGAATGTAGGAGCTGTTTGGGGATTCTTTCATATTTTAAATTCTTGTGTACTTCTTTTGTGTTTTCATAACTGGACAAAATAGCAAATTCTGACATATCTCTTATTTAGAAAAATAGCTACAGATTCAAAGGCACTGCTTGCAAAATATGCCTTGCTCTTCTCCCTTGCTAAGAGATGGAGCCTTCCCACCTCCATCTTGACCAAGCCCATGGTAAAGGTACATGTGAAATTGAGACTTGAATACTAAAGACCCTAGAGCAGCCTGGCTTGTTTTTGGCTTACTGATAGAGGTTTTGTAGGGTTATAGCATAAGCTTCAGCTCTGCATATGGGCAGCATTATTTCATTTTCAGGCTAAAGCCCTTACAACACCCTTTGGCCTTGAGGCAAAGGCCCTTAGCCATCCTCTACAGACTGCAAAAGGAAAGGACAGTGCTCAGACCATGTTGGGGCTCTGCTTCCTTCCCAGTCCTTGCTGCCACAATCAGAGCTCCACTGAGGCAGCATCCCTAGGAGATGAAATGAAAACAAGCAGAGAGACTCTACTACTAAGGCAGACAGTGGCTGTTAAATAATGCCCTGTGCATGTTTCTGCCTGGGTAAAGCAAAAGCCCCCAAACTAAGCCAATAGCTTACTGATACGATTCTTTTTCTAAAAAATGTGAATTTGCAGCAGGTCTGAAGGCTTTTCCAATATGACCAAAAAGATGTCTGAGTGAACTCCCAGATTATAAAACGCACTAGAAAGTAAAGCTCACTCCTGCTTTCACAGTTGCCTAGGTGACTGACATTAGATAAATACAGTTTTCCCATGCCTCTCCTTGCCTCTTCTGAAATCTTTAAGACAAAGAGGTTTTGACTCTGTGTTGCAAAATATAAAGGTGCTTCAAAAGCCAGATTTCACCAGAGCTGTGCCCTCCTGCTTTTCCTGTACTTGCAAGGCGTTTCTGCTGTGAAGGTCACCTCATAGGCACTAGCTGAACGTCCTCCAGGCTGCAGGAGAGCCTACAGCTCCCTTAGCTGGGACTGTCCCTCAAGGCTACTGAGTCTCCTACTGTGCATGAGCAGCCTGGTGACACGTAAAGTTCATGCTGGTTAAAAATATCAAGTCACATTTAATTACTTTTAGTGATATGCTCATAAGCATTAGAAGAGCAAGAGTTAGTCCAGGAGTGTTATCTGTGAGCATGAGCCAACTGCTGGACTAGAAACCAGAATACCAGAACTTCTGCTTCTGGCTTCATGATCAAACTCTGTTCCCTGGAGCCAGTCAACTCTTTTTTCAGCTCCTTTCCTTGTCTTTTCTTTCATGCCTATTTGGTAAGTAGCTCCTCTGTGCCATGGACGGTCTCTCGAAGAGGACTTTTACAGTACATGACACAGGAGGCCTTGATCTCAACTGGTAGTTCCAAAATCCTAAGACAAAAATTGTAATGCACAAAGACTTCACAAAGCTCTGCTCTGTAACATGTTTTCCCTTCTCTCAGAAGATCCCAGGCTATATGTAAGTGAGCGTCAAATGAGACAGGGAAGTGCTCTTGCCCTTACTTGTCAAATCAGGAAACAGAAGTACAAAAATGTGGAATGCGGTCCCCATGCAGAAAACATGTGATATGAAGATGGAAAACATCTTGGAAAAACAACATGGAAAAAAAAAGAAAAGAAAAAATATGCGCAGCATATCTTCAAGTTTTACTTTCTGCTTCTTCTCCCCCTCCAGGAAGTGGCAGAATCATAGAATCATTATGGTTGGAAAAGACCTTCAAGATCATCAAGTCCAACTGTAAGCCTGTTCACCAGCCTTCAACACCATGCCTGTTAAACCTTGTCCCTAAGTGCCTCATCTACTCATTTCTTTTTCAGAGCCGGTGACTCCACCACTTTCCTGGGCACCCTGTTTGAATGCTTCACCACTCTTTCAGTGTAGAAATTCTTCCTAATGTCTAACCTGAACCTCCCCTGGCACAACTTGAGGCCACTTCCTCTAGTCCTGTTGGTAGTTACCCCAGAGGAAAGATCAACACCCACCTCACTATGACCTCCTTTACTAGCCAAGAAGCTGTTGGTCTTCTTGGCCACCTGGACGCACTGCTGGCTCATGTTCAGCTGGCTGTTGACCAACCCCCTCAGATCCTTTTATGTCCTGCAACTCTTCAGCCACTCTGCCCCAAGCCTGTAGCACTGCCTGGGGTTGTTTTGACCAAAACACAGGACCCGGCGCTTGGCCTTGTTGAATCTCATACAGTTGGCCTCAACCCGTCAATCCAGCCTGTCCAGATCCCTCTGTAGAGCCTTCCTACCCTCAAACAGATCAACTCTTCCTCCCAGTTTGGTGTCTTTTGCAAATTTGCTGAGGGTGCACTCAATTCCCTCATTCAGATCATTGATAAAGATATCAAAGAAGAGGACTGTCCCCAACACTGACCCCTGGGGAACACCACTCATGTCTGGTCACCAGCAGGATTTGACTCCGTTCACTCCCACTCTTTGGGCCTGGCCATCCAGCCAGTTTTTCATCCAGTGAAGAAGACACCTGTCTAAGCCATGAGCTGCCAGCTTCTCCAGGAGAATGAAGTGAGAGACTGTGTCACAGACCTTACTGAAGTCTAAGTAGGTCACGTCCACAGCCTTTCCCTCATCCCCTAAGTGGGTCACCTGGTCATAGAACGAGATCAGATTGGTTAGGCAGGACCTGTCTTTCATGAACCCATGCTGGCTGGGCCTGATGCCCTGATTGTCAAGCACATGCTGTGTGACCATCCTCAGGTTGATCTGCTCCATAACTTTCCCCAAGGCTAATGGGCCTGTAGTTCCCCAGATCCTCCATTTGACCCTTCTTGTCACACTGGGAAGTCTCCAGTTGTCTGGAACCTCCCCGTGACTTGGCAAGTGCTTCCCCCGGCTCCCTCAGAACTGTTGGGTGGATTCCATCTAGCACCCTTGTGAGTGCCAAGTGGAGCAGCAGGTCACTGACTGTTTCCTCCTGAATTATGGGGAGTTTATTCCGCTCTCCATAGGTGTCTTCCAGCTCAGGGGCCAAGTACCTTGAAGATAACTGATCTGGATGTTAAAGACTGAGGCAAAGGAGGCACTAAGTACCTTGGCTTTATCCTCATTCTTGGTGACAATGTTCCCTAGTGCATCCAATAAAGGATGGAGATTCTCCTTGACTCTCCTGCTCTTGTTAAGGTATTTGTACTTGTACAGAAGTGGCCAGATTGAGGTCCCTCCAAACTTTTGCCTTTCTAACTTCCTCCCTACATACCCTAGTGATGTCCTTGTACTCTTTCCGAGTTGCCTGCCCCCTGCCTGCCCCTTCTTCCAAGGGTGGTAAAGCCTCTTTTTTTTTTCTTTTCTTTTCCAGGAGTCTCAGCAATAGTTGCCTATTCAGGACAGGGGAAAGGCCTCTCCCACACCTTTAAGATTTCCTTCTTGAGAGAAGCCTATCCCTCTTGGACCCCTTAGCTATTCAGGACCATCTCCCAAGGGATTCTCCCAACCAATGTCCTAAACAGTCCAAACTTGCCCTTCAGAAGTCCAATGTAACTGTTTTGCTGACGCCCCTCCTGACTTCACTGAGAATTGAAAACACTACAATTCTGTGATCACTATTTGAGGGTGACAGAGCACTGGAACAGGTTGCCCAGAGAGGTCGTGGAGTCTCCTTCTCTGGAGATCTTCAAAACCCGCTTGGACGCAGTCCTGTGCCACGTGCTCTAGGTGACCCTGCGTGTGCAGGGGGTTGGACTAGATGACCTCTAGAGGTCCCTTCCAATCTTAAGCATTCTATGATTCTATGCCTGCGTTGGCCCTTATATATAAGGGCATGTCAGCATATTGACATAGACTGTTTTTCATACTAACGGGTCATGAGGAGTACTAGCAGCCCAAGCTATTGTTAGGTTGACACACCCAGAGCTATTGATCCCTCCGTTGATGACTTGAGGCCTATACAATTCCATACACATAAGGGTCCATCAGCCCTTCTACATAAGGGCGCGTTGGTGGTCCATGCATGGTTCAGCCCACGCTTCCTCTTATGTTTGCTCCAGCCGGCTTCTCTTGTGACCCCTGGAGCCTCTCCGGGGATTCCTGCACCAAATCTGCACCAACCAAAGGTCTCATCTCTCCAAGTGGTAGCCTGAACATGCCTGTCATGCCTAACCTCACCTAAGCTCATAGAAACATGCATCCCTCCAGCCCTATTTATCCACAAAACATGCCCTTTTCTGTAAGTCTTCAATGTCTACACCTAGACAGTAGTATTAATAGCAGCAGTGTGTGTGTGTGTGTGTGTGCGTGTACATATATATATATATGTATATATATCTGCATGTGATAAAATGCTTCTATGCGGGAATCATAAAGAGCATTGTCACCTTTCCTCTAATCCCACAGCTCTGCGGTGGAAGAGGCAAATAAGAACAGTGGCCATTTTATGAGGAGCAAACTGAGGCATGGGCTCATGGCACCACAGCGCTCACCTTCTACATGATTTGGAGCTGCTTCCAGCTCTTTGAGCTGCTTTGGAGCTGCTTCCCACTCTTCAGGATGATCAGAGGCCTGGAATAACTCTCCTATGAGGAAAAGCTGAGAGAGCTGGGCCTGTTCGGCCTGATGAAGAGAAGGCTGAGAGGGGATCTAATCAGTGTATATAACCATCTTAAGGGAGGGAGTGAGGAAGATGGGGCTGGCCTCTTTTCAGTGGTGGCCACCAATAGGACAAGAGGAAATGGCCAAAAACTGAAGCATCAGAAGTTCCACAGGAACTTAAGGAAAACTTCTTGACAGTGAGGATGACAGAGCACTGGAACAGGTTGCCAAGATAGGTTGTGGAGTCTCCTTCTCTAGAGATCTCCAAAACCTGCTTGTACGCAATCCTGTGCCAGGTGCTCTACATGAACCTTGAATGTGCAGGGGCGGGGGTTGGATTAGATGATCTCCAAAGGTCCCTTCCAACCTTAAGAATTCTATGATTCCAAAAAGAAGCTCGGGGGAAAAGAAAAGAAAAAGAAGTTATTTCAGACATGCTTCCTGGGTTGTTGCGTGTTGTTTCCCCTCACGTTGTGCAGCTGAAGTAGTAACGGGAAGCAAGGGTGGCCACTGCTCCACGGGTGTTTGCCTGACTCACAGGGACACCTAGTGGGCCCGGGAGCGAATATCGGCCAAGCCAGTGGAAACCCAGCCTCCTTGGAAAGCAAATACATGGATTTTGTTCGAGTCAGTCTTTTAGAGCTTATTGTATTCACAGTAACACTCACCCTGGCCAAGAGGGAAAGCTACATGGGTGATGGGGCTTCCTGGCTGCTGCGGAGACACACAGGTGCACGCCATCATCTGGGCGGCTTGCCACTTTGGCTGCTCCACCGTGCTCCTTTGGCTCAGGTTTTTATGAGAGAACCTGTTGGTTAATTCCTCTGTTCCCAGCCTGGGTCTGTGGATGGCTTCTTCCTGGCCTCTTTCCAGCCACCTGCCCCCTGGGCTACTCCGTGAGGTGAATGTCCCATGTGGAACATGTTTCTGGAAAGCCTCAATGGAGGCCCCTTCCTCATGAGATGATCGGTGCCAGCTGGGCAGGAGTAGCTCCCATGTGAACAGCTCCCATGGTGGGGATGAGGATGCTGAAGAGGTTCCCACAAGTTTTAGATGAGCTGCAGCATCTGAACCAGGATCAGGGTGATTGCCTGGAGAGCAGGAAGCCATTGTGCTTTGCACGCGCTGCAATCTTCCTCTTCCCAGCTAATCACAGCTGTGCTATCAGCAGAACTGGCACCATTGGCATTATTCAGCACTTTGTGCCTTTTTTTTTTTTAACTTTTCCCCAGAAGTGTAGGAGATATAGAAATTCTGCCTGAAGATCAGCTGACTCTTGCATTGATCCTGTCCTATGCACTATATTAGGGAGCATCTAAATCATGATCAGGTATTCTTGTTAGACTAAAGCAGCACACAAATTCAGATTCATAGGTATAGTGCTTTTCTCCGCTGGGCTTTGCTGGGCTTTCAGCATAAAGCATTCCTCAGTGCTCACACTTAATACTCATTTGATGAAATTAATACATTTAAAAGAGGAGAGGAAAACACTATTCCTTGTTGGCACAGCTGCATTCACATAGTTTTGTACTAGGACATAAATATCTGTATTCTGAATGCTGGTGACTGGAACAGACAGATGTTGTATTTAACAAGACTTTTGGCCCTAGTAGCTGGAATTCTTACATGTAAGCTAGCAAAATGCAGTTTATACAAAACAATGATTATCACCGTATATACAAATAATTGAAAAAAAAAAACTCAAAGAATTATTGCCAATGACTCAGTGTCAAATTGGAAATAAATTTCAAGAGAATATTCCAAGCAGATTTGCAGATATGCTTAGGACTAGTTTTTGTCAATATTTTTATTAGCAACTTGAAGGATAAATATAGAGTGCACTTGCAGAATTTGCTCAATCTGGCAGGCAGGATGAGAATGCAAAATGATCTTGATAAGTGGGAGAGATGGTCTCAGATCAACAAGATGAAGTTCAATAATGACAAATGTGAAGTGCTACACTGGAGAGGGAGATATCAAATGCATAAATACAAAATAGGAAATAATGAGCCTGGCATCAATGTGATAGAAAATGATCTTGTGCGTATAGTGGTTCGTAAATTAAATATGACTCAACAATGTGATTAGGTTGCAAAAACTGCAAATCCCACCTGGAGTTCTGTTAATAGAAATGCTGTATGTTGCAAACAAGACTGAGTCAGCATTAGATGTCTGCAGTTCTTTAATTAGAGCCTGGGAGCTGAAGGAGATCACTCTCCACCTTCTTGACCTTCCCCATCCCAGCTCCGAGGGCCCTCTCCGAGCCACAGCCATTCCTCACTGTCTTCCTCCGTGCAGGACTTTATAACTCTTCTTCTCTGTTCTCTCATGGAAATAAGTGATTGGTGATGCCAGAGGAGGAGGTGTCCTCCCCATGCACACACCTCCAAGTTGTGGCAACTTACTTTGCTCCAGGAAAGCTCACAAGGACCAGAGCAAGGGGGTCACATGGTTTTGCACCTGCTCTGGCTCCCGGAAGTTTTGCTGTGGAGCAAGGGAGGATCACACAAACTCAGCACAAACTTGAGACTTGCAAGCAGAAGTTGAGTTCAAGGGGGAAATCAAAAGAAAGAAAGAAGGAAAGAAGGAAAGAAGGAAGGAAAGAAGGAAAGAAGGAAAGAAGGAAAGAAGGAAAGAAAGGAAGGAAGGAAGGAAGGGAAGGAAGGAAGGAAGGAAGGAAGGAAGGAAGGAAGGGTGGAAGGGAGGAAGGAAGGAAGGAAGGAAGGAAGGAAGGAAGGAAGGAAGGAAGGAAGGAAGGAAGGAAGGAAGGAAGGAAGGAAGGAAGGAAGGAAGGAAAGAAAATGAGAGAGGGAGAGAGGAAACAGTCCTCTGTGAATTGCCACTGTCCCAGACATTGGAAGCAAGTGATAGGAAGTGATTGTATTTTATTGCCTTATTTATATATCAAGGTGAAATTTAGGGAGATTTTTTTTTTTTTGATTCTCTGTGGTTAAATACACATGCTCTCCATTCCACCGGGTATTGAACAGGGGAGCTAAGCCAGGGCTCTACCACTAACCTGGATGGCTTTCATGTTGCTTATGCTCCGAGAGCCAGAGCCAGTTAGCAACGATGGAGCCACCTCAAGTCCTGCCTTTCCTTCAGCATGGACAGGCCAGTCAATCCACCCCTGCACTGAAGAGCAAATGCACTAGGTAAAAGTTACAGAAATTGCAGTGTCATACCTTGCATAATGGTCTCAGATCAACAAGATTAAGTTCGATAATGACAAATGTGAAGTGCTACACTGGAGAGGGAGATATCAAATGCATAAACACAAAATAGGAAATAAAATAACCACATGATAGGGAATTTACCCGGATTAAAAATCCACTTGTGATTTTGGAATAGAGGCTAAAGAGCAGGTTATGCCAGCAAGTTTTATAATAAAACTGCGCATACCGTAGACTTCAGAAACCATAAACTGGCCACATGAAAATCGTGTTCTCTGGATAGTCACACATTAAAGCCTCTCATGAAGCATGCCACTAGATGGCAAACTTTAATTTCCCAGCTCCAACTCTGCCTTCCAAGAGATGCATCCGGACAAGGTCTCAGTTGGTACTGGACGTGGCGTAGGGCGTCACGGGCACAGAGGTGTCCCCACATGCCCTCGGTGTATGCCTGCTCCCCGCAGAGGCCGGCTCCTCTTCCCCTTCCCACCTGCTCGATGGGCAGATGCTAAATTTCATCAGAGTATTGTCTTCTTGGAAAAGCCTGAGAGTTTTACTGGGAATGTGCCTTTGGTTTGCACACACAGAATAGTCCCAATATGCTTCCTCAGGCCTATCACTGCCAGTTTTTCCAAATTACACAACTCCAGGCACCAGGAACTCTCTGCAGGTTTTCTCTACATGTAAATTCCCAGTTATTGTCTGGAGAGGGGTCATGTGCAAGGAAGGTTCAAACAAACATGATCTTCTCCACATTCTTATCAATTTCCAAGGAACTGAGTATCAGCTCTGTATTAAAGTGGTTGTCAGCAATGCAAAATACCTCATATCTTACAGATACTGGCAATAGTATGAGAAATACTACTTTCATGTAAGTTTTTAAATGTATTTTAGGAAACTTGAATAATATGGCCTAAATCAATCTTCATTTGCTTATGAATTTAGGAAATTGTTCATCCTGCCTGTCAGCCATGTGTGTTATTTTAATCAGTAAATTTATTTCAGTGTGAGCAGTGCAAGGAAACCCACCTCTGAGTTCTGTGCTTCTCTATATAAAAATGAATCATTAGATCATGTTTCATAACCATAGGTCTCTGTACTAGACTAATAGTCAGTCGAATGTGAGACTTGCTTCTAACATGGCCAATACAAGGTGCTGTAAGGGGATAGATTGCATTTCCTCCACAAATATAGTTAGCAGTTCTGTGTAGCAATACCAGGGAGCGTGTTTCCTCACCTCAGCAGATTATATTTTTGTGTTCTCAAGCATGGCAGCTAATACGCCTCGCAAGGTATCCTTTGCATTCCTTTTATGCAGTGGGATAAGGAATAAAAGGAGCTTTGAATGAAGAGCTGGTTTTATGAAAAACCTTAGTTGCTGGTGCAAAATTGCAAGAGGCTTACTCTGGAAGGCAATAAAAAGCCTTGGCAATTCATTTTGAATTTTTAACTTTACACATGCCCATCATGAGGCTATAAAAATCTAACAGTTTTATATCCTTTTCCCATGGTTTATAGTAAGTACAAAGTATAACTTTTGCACACATACACTCAAAAGAAGAGGCTTTTTTTCAAGCATAAAGTTCAATTTTTCCACCAGTCAATAATCATATGTAGAGCATGGAACAGAGAAGGTCTGGTTCTGATTTCAGCCTGGGATAAAACAGGAGTTAATCCATGGGATCGGTTGTGTGGCAAGGACAGAAAATGGTTGTGAGATCAGAATAAAGGCTCCTGTTTCTAGGAAGATTCATTAAGCTGCATATAGCTAGCTAATTTTCCTGAGGAGTTGCTTCAAGCCTTTCACATGCTTACTAGATTCATTTTTAAAAATACACTGGAGGAAATAAAAAAGTTGAAAACAAAATGTTTCTAATTCTGGTTATTTGGAACCATATCTTCAGGTTCAGTACAAAACAAACCGTACATAAATAGTGGAAAACAGTCTGCATCTTGTTGCCATGACAATGCCCTACTTATAGCACATTAAGCTGATTCATGTCTTTTCTCACCTCACTGTTAGTAAATTATGGTGGCTGATGAGAATTAAGCCAGCTGGAAGAGCTAGTGAATGTAAGCAGCAAATTAATTTCCTACTTAATTGTGGTGTCCTTTTGGGGAATTACCCTCCACATAGCAAATAATATCTTACTATGTGTAAAACTATGGGAATATGTTGAAATGGCTAATCTTTGTTCTCTTTTTACTACTGACGAATCACAGTTTTTTGCTGAATTATTGTGCCACTGGCACAATCCCGCTCCCATTGAAGGCAGCGGCACTGGCTTTGGTTGAAGGAGGATGGAACATTTCACAGCCACCTCCACTGCATCGGTAAAGATGACTGAATAATTCTCTAACATCCCGATTCCTCACATTTGGTTCATGTTTTCTCTTCTAAAATGTAGGGCACTTGGCCAACAGCTGCTGAGGTGCATCACTTAAGTCCAGCACCCTGGTGTTAAGCAGACATGCCATGCCTACATATACAGTTTTCCGCAGGGACCTCACTCAGTCTGTGTGTGACTAGGATTTATACAGGTCGTAGTGCAAGGGTTTTAGTGAAGGTGGTCATCAGTCGGTGGTGATCAGAATTTAGACTTCTTAATATATACTTATGTTGGAAAAGGGTCTCAATTCTCTGTAGAGATCTGATGATGGTAGAACTGAATAAACACTAATAGCAACTTTTTGCAGAAATCAGCCATATTTGTTTTAAACCCTTGCCTCAGTTTATATATTGGAGGGTTTTCTGAGTCACAAGTACGAAGACTTGGATAAGTAGCAAATGTGTGCTCTCAAGACCTGGAATCTGAGAAACACTCATTGAATTCTATTTATAAATATTCTGTGATCTGAAAGAATTTGCTCCAGTGCAGGAGCTCAATCGTTTCCTCTACATTTTTTTTTTCTCTGTTGACCCTTTGCATTCTTTTTCAACAGTTTCCATTTTCTTCAGCTGTAACTAGATCAAATGCAATTTTTCTTGGGCCTTGTACTTCAGCTTAGGCAAACTGAAGAAACCTTACCTGAGCAACAGTATCTGAGAAAGCCATATTGAATAATCACTCAGTATAGCTTGGCCAAGGTAAGCCTTGTTCTTTTTGATCCATAATTTCATCAGTTTCTTTCAGCAACATGAAAAATCACTGTAGCCTGGCATCTATCAAAGCACTGTTGAAATAGATGGTTCCCCATTTTAGATTTGCCAGAAAAGTCCCCCACAGGTGGTGGTTTATTGCTCTGAATTTAAGTGTTTCTGACAGTGCTCATTGTGTTCTGTTTGGAGATGTCCGCAATAGCAGCCATCCACTGGAAAATACAGTGGTAATGAACACACTCTGCATACCCAGACTGAGGAGCAGCTCCACGGATCCATGAATTCCCTTGGTCACGAGAGCTGCAATGCTCATTTTTCTTCTCATTATAGGAAGCTTACCATCTGCCAAACACCATCTAGAAATTGCAGCTGCTTTGTTGTTTTCATCAAAATTGTGACATACAGAAACAACAGCTTTGCTTTGGGGTTTGAAACTCTTAAGAGCAAATAGCTCTTTAGCAGTTTGATGTTATTCCCTTATGCTGCAGACAGTAATGAGGAACTGAGTAATGTTTTCAGTGTCATGACTCCCTTCTAGCGCTCTGTAAAATGCAACTAACTTCCCCCTCTTCTCCTGAAGCCACACTTGAAGGTGTTTGTTGAGTGGCATTATCATCTTAAGCAAATCCATTTGGCCAAAAGCAACATTCTTCCTGGGTTTAAAATGTTTACAGTGTTCAACTTACAGGCTTAATAAATTCCCTGTTGTTAAATGGCTTTGCCCAAAAACAAACTGCAGGGTTTTCATACCGGTGCCCCAATCTTTGCTTTTTGATGGTCCCACCAATGCAGACTCATCTCCAAGTGACAGTTTTGTTCTTCTCTGAGAGTATTAGTTCAGAAACAAGACAAACATGACATGTCTTCACCCATCTGGCAGGTATAGTAAATGTGACTCCATTTATCTTGGCATTCATGTTTCCCATCTTGTGCTTAGGGTGCCCATCACCTTTCCCCCCACTATGCTCAGAAGCAGGCTCTCCTCGCCTTGTATGTTCTTACAGGTACATGCAAACTGGGACACGATTAAAGATTACTTAATCTTTCGTTTTGTTTTGTTTTGCTCTGTTTTCATTTATAGATTTATGAATATACTGTCTAAGAGGCTTTTGGAGAAGATCTACTGGATCATGCATCTGAAGAGGTGATTCCAAAGAAAATAGGCTGTTCTTCATTATCATATAATAATTGTACATTTTTCCTGGGTAGGACTATCAGCAGTCTCACAGAGCACAGCTGGAGATTGGAATGTGCTGAGAATGCTGAACTGAGTGTACATGGAGATGATGGCCACCAGGAGTCAATAGGCTTGGACTCTTAGTGGCTAGACACTCCTACCCATCCTTTCACAGCAGGAAAATAGTCTAAATAATTGTATGGAGTTAGTGATTCAAAAGTGCATTTATGGGCCTCTTCCAAAGACACATGTATATATTGGGGACCCTTGCTTCACTTTGTGCATATTGCTAAGCTAGACCTTGTTCAACTGCTGTAATGCTCCCGTGTCCCTGGCTTCTGAAGCAGCATTAGCATTTCTTTCCTTTTATTCTTCACCAGCAGATTGGATTCTGCCTTTTTGATGAAGAGGATGAACTGGTCCAAAATGCTTTTTTATTTTTTTTTCTGTCTTTACCAGGAGACTATTGGACAAGACCTGGGAAACTAGGAGGCCTTGGTTAATGGGCCAGCAAATATGAGCAACTGATATTATGAATTATCCATATTCTTATTTTACTCATTACTTCTTCTTTTTTGCCACATGATATCTGCATTAATTATCTGACTTGGAATCACACATGAAACCAATACCCAAATAACATATAAAAGAAATGAGCACTACTCTCCCATTTCCTTCTACAATCTTCTGTTGTGTCCAACAGCTGCTGCCCATTGACTTAAAATCTCTCCCTTTGGGGGCAACTGAGTAGATTCACGGCAGATGACTGAAGTTCTTGTGCACCTTGGTGTGCATGGAGGCTTGGAGATTATGAGGATTGTCATTAAAAAAAAAGATGATAAGCCATTTCCAAGTCTCCTTTTGGTTTGTTTTCCCTGCTCAGAGAGGTAGGTAAGAAGGTCTACAGCCACTATTTTGGGTATTTTTTCTTAGATTGCTTCTATAGCAGGTAGTGAGCACCTGCAGTGAAAGAGGATGTGGCAGCAAATGGCAATATAGCTTCTGAAGGAAACTTGTTATGGTGGTTTTGGGAAAGGCTGTGGCCTAGAGGGTTTGTAATGTAAATGGAAACATCTGTCTCAGCACAGATGTTTCCTTCCCTGTGTGCTGGGGGGAAAAAAATAGAAAAGAAACTTAGTTTAGAAGGGATCACAGGCTCCAAAACCAGCCAGTACCTTTACAGCTTGAATTCAGCTTGAATTCATTCAGCTTGAATGAAGGATGTCCCACTTGTGCATCTCTGATGTTTGGCAATTTTTCCTTTGTTCCCGCAAGGAACTGCGGAATTGCAGTGTTTCTTAACCTGATACAAGCAGTGGTATTATCTGAACAAGTCAATACTAAGCACTAGTGCTAGGATATGAAAAATAACCACTAATTAAAAAAAAAAAAGTTTATGCTGATTTTTATTTCCCCAAACACAGTATTTTCAGGTTTTCAGCAGCTATTTTTAGGCGTAAACAGTCTCATCAGGTTGATTACCTCAGCATTTAGAAGAAATGGTCTTAGCACTGCCTTAGTCTTGTGTTCATCCTGTGTGTTAGAGATGTTGCACATGAGCCAGGGATTTCAATGGCATTGGCACTTAGAAATGGGGTCGATCTCGCCTGGCTTGCCTGCTACTCGCTTACTAAATGTTTAAAGGTGAACGTGGTGGACATCTGAAGACAGAGAATTGTAAGGGAGCCAGCTAGATTATCAAGTCCAGACCACTGACCATAGCATATATTCTTTAAGTATGCACATATCCTTATCTTACTGCTGTGAGGTGCACCAGTGTCTCCATATATGGTACCTATTGCAGCGAATGGACCCGGCTGTGCCTCTTCTGTTTTCATTAAGAAAGTCAGGATATTATCTGTCTTCTGGCAGAGAGGTTTGACTAAGAATTGCCATCTGCTTAGTGTTAAGAGTGAAACTTAAACAGACTCTTGTGTAATTAAAGGATGCACTGGCTGCAGGTCAGCAGCAGAGCCTTTACCAGGGCTTCTGCTCAGACACAGACCTAGGGTGATTGCTGCAATTCTTCCATCTTAAAGGTAGGTTTGGTGCCAGCAGTGATTGCTGTTACTCTGACAACCCCACTTATGGCTGCAGTCGGAGGAAAGAACAGCATTGTTAACTCAAGGGTATTTTTTCCCTGCAATACTATTATGTTGCTACTTAGAAATTCAAGGAAAAAGACTCTCCCACTTGAATAGTGACAAAGTTTAAGTAATATTTCAATAACACAAGTGCCACTGTAGATGATACTGCATAGTTGCAGCTCTCTGTAGGTTTTGTGAAGCATCTGTGGGTTTGGATGGGCTCTCCACACATAGCAGAGATCAGGGAGTGCTTTGGCCGAAGTGCGTGACTTGCTCTTGCTGCGCACCAGTGTCCCCAGCCTCCCAACACCATGGGATGCTCCTGAGTGTGGGCAGGGATGTTCCCACGGGCAGCAAGCGAAGTCTGGCGGGGGAACGCACTCAATAGTGCTGATGGCCCTTGGGTGTGTTGGAATTGGGCGGTTTTCTGTAATCTGTGAATCTGCTGAAAAGCAGAAGAACCAGCAGATGCCACCCGGGACAAGAGGCAGCATCGCAGTTTGACTTTTAGAAGCAGGGTTGCATAAATGCTTATGGATTACTGTTTACTTTATCCTACAGCACTGAGGGAATGGAAAACATTACTCCCAATAACCATCTTAATTTTTCTGTGCATATTGGAACAGCTTGATGTACTGAGTGCAATTTAACATGGCTTAATTCAGTCTGCGACTCAACTCTGGCTCTGTTTTTCTCTGATATTAGAAACTCTGAGCAAATTCTTTTCTTTCCCCATGTCAATGCATCTTTTGATGTCCTAAGCTATCTAGAAATCATCTAATAAATACAAATTCAGAGAAACATGGCTTGAGTTATATGCTTGAAGTCCTATGGCTTTTGCAGAGACACTTAGAATTTATAGGAAATCTATTATGGTTGCTACGTATTATTTTAATCAAAAGAACAGGAGTCGATGTTAGGTGCAAGTTTTCTAACTTACTCCTGCTGGTGACCTCATCTGTGAGAGAGCGCAAAGACCTTCCTCATTGCTCGAAAGTCATACATATTGTTTGGCTGGGTCTGTTTTTCCTTTTTATTTAGATGGCTTCTTTTTGACCGATACCAAGTCATGAAGAAAGTTAAAGGATCCAGCCCTATAACATAGCTCTTTACTTTTTAACTATTATTTATTTATTTTAACCTTACTGTGCTTTGGCTCTTATGCCTGAGCGGAACTAGCAAATCAAGCACTAAAAGTTTTGCCTGACCACCATAAAATCTTGAGAATTTAGAAATGACAAGGCTGTTTTTTAAGAGATTTTTAGGGATCTTTTAATTTTGTTCCTGTGTGTGTTTTGGTTTTTTTTCATAAGGTCTTCATGGATGTTGGAGTCACATTTTCATGCTTTATTCTGCAACCATGAGGGTTAAAGAGTTATCTTAGAGTAGAATTGGAAATTTGGCTCCTTACCTTCTGACTACCAAATACTGAAGGAAAATTGTGAGAGATGTTAGATCTTCAGGTCTTCCAAAGTAATTTCTTACAGTGAACCTCCCTGCACTGAGGTGGCTCTTGATTTGTGCAAACCGGTCTTTATTTTCATCCGTCACTCTTGGAAAGCCAGTGCGTACGCACAGTTTCTGATCAGCATGAACTCAATGAGTGATAGGCAAAAAATATATTTCCAGATTTACCAAGAAACAAGCTTGTTGCCTCAGTGCCTTGCTGCCCTTCCACAGGGCCATGTGATCTCTCCCAAATCCTCGCCACATGTGGCTGATCCAAATGCCATGTAATCCTTCTGGTGCAGTTTGGCTTATTTTGAACAGGCTAAGCATTTTGCATGCTTTTAACCTACATGGTACACACCACACCTGTGGGGGGCTGCTAATCTAATTTTGCTTCACAGTGGTGGCAGCGAGTGAGTCACTCACAGAGTTAGTGTCAGCTGTTCCACTAATTGCTATAGGAAAGTGATCCCATCAATCCCATGGAAAACATCCGGCTCCAGCATGCAAGGTGCTTTCAAGGCACTAATTCTGTTAATGCTCTGTTTTTTGCTTCGCTTTATCTATGCAGTCCACAGCCCAAGCAATTCCAGAGCTGGAAAAATTCATAGTCAAAGATACTGCTACATTCTTGCACACTGCTTTCTATTGCGTGGTTTTTTTTTTTGTTTGTTTGTTTTTGGGTTTTTTTTAAGTTTATTTAGACAGATCTTTCTTGGTACCGTCTAGCTTATAGTAGCCTTAACCCTGCATATTGGTGAGAATACAATGCTACACTATTACAATGCCTTAAATTTTGAGTGATGATGGAGGCGGACCATACAAACACCCCTTAACGCAGAAGTAGAGGAGCATCCTGAGGTGTCTGGGTGAGTGTTCTTGGGCTTGTGGCCTTGCAGTGGTCCCCTTGCATGAGGTCCCCCAGCAGCCTCAGCCCATGAGCCATAACCTGCGATAACCGAGTACAGCACTGGGGTAAGTGCTGCAAGGATGACAGAGACATCGGGTCATACTGTCTTCCACCCAAAGCCCCTACTGAAGATATAGGCCTGTGTGAAGTGTCTTGCCTTTCTACGCTCAGAGTTCAGAGGCTTTAATTCTCTTCCCACTGAATTAAGCGAGGATCCTTGCACTGGCTTCATTGGAGTTTCCTTAGGCTTCTTCTGAAAATTAGTCAAATCATATTCTGCCACTTTTATGGAGGTTCACATATAGGTCTCCTTTAAGATACATTTTCCTTTTTATTTCAGAATTTATTCAAAAGCAACATTCTTTTGAAGAACAGAAGGAAATGTGTACTAGGAGTCTTTGGCTAGGCTGGCTTGGAAGGAGCTGTGCACTCTAAAGGAGATATAGTCAAAAATGACAAATTAATATTGCAGGTGTCTGAGCTTCTTCCAGGCATTCACCAGTTCACTTCTTGGACAAAGCTGGGTTGGTGGCTGTTGGTGTCTGTGTGGGTTTGGGGTTTTTTTTATCTTAAACTTCACACTTAGAGCTAGCTATCATTCTATGAAAAGAATATATTTGTATGGAGATATATACACATATATACACACGTAGTTAAAATACCTTATGTGATAAGGCCAGTTTTCCATCAGACTAAATTTTGTGCTCTGGCCCCAAGGCATAAAGCTGTCTGGTTTCGCAACATGTTGCGGGAGCTGCTCTTGCTGGGTGCTGTTGCCTCCTGCTTTGCACAGAGCATGCCAACTCTTGCAGAATCCCTGGTGAAGTGCGTACGTGTTTTCTGTGGGGCACGATCGCTGTGGCAGCTGTACTCGTGCAAGCCCGGGCATCCCACGCCTTCCAAGAGCTGGGGCCATGTGAAGCAGTGGGATGGGAGCTTCATCTTCATCTTGGACCATTTCCCAGGGCTGCTCAGCTCGCTTTTGCACACGTTGGCTCATGACAGATGGTCGATTACCATAAGCAGGAGAGGAGCCTGTTGTGGCCGCCTCATGCGTGTCCCAGGGTAACCAAGCAAAGCGCAGCTGTAGCTAAGCTTGTGAAAGCAGTGCAAGCCATCCTCTGTGCTAATGCTGACCTTTCCAAAGGAAAAGGAGTCCGTTGCTTTGAGCAGATGGTGAGCAGCAGCATGGTAAAACATCAGGGAATTCATTTTAGCAAGTGGTGTTGGGTGCTTGGTAGGTTTGCACCGTAGTATGGTTCGTAGTATCCACAGTTCTCCCAGCTCAGAGGTGAGCTGCTGGCTAAGCACAAAATAAGTGGAAAGAAGGAGCTGGAAAGTGTGACCCTTCTTGCATTTTAGAGACCATTGGGCTTGCTCTATAACTTCTTGCACTTAATATGCAAGTAAATCTCTGAGAAATGCATAGGATTTTCCTCTTGGTTGCTAGCTTTGTTTCTTTAACAAAGAAAAGCTTGACAGCAGAGCAAAATGCTTTTTCTTTTTGAGGTTTCTATTTTGCAATTTTCCTTCCTTTGCTTGCTGCAAGGATATTGAAAACTCATTAGTGTCTGAGCTCCCACTTTCTAAGGTCTAGCTAAATAGAAGGAAAGGATAACCTACAGTGCTTCATGTTTTTCTTATATACTGCAGCTACCTGATCCTAAATAATACAACTGAAGGTAACCTTTTCTAATATGGTGTGGACTTTGGCATTCTCTATGCCTGAATTATTCTATGAAAAATAAAGCACGTAGAATACAGAGATCACAGAGTGTCTACGTGATGAACCTGGGCGAAAAGCAGTGTGTGTGGACTGCTCACGGCCTGCGGCATGGCTGCAAGCCCCAATCTGCCAAACCTGACTTTGTCATAAGTTCAGTCATCCTCGTGAGTCCTTTTATTGACTGTGTGGTGTTTAACTCTGTGTTTAGCGAATTCCTAATGGGTGAAAGATCAAATGTGTTAGTGGTTCTCCATCATTTTTCAGAGGTAGGAGATGAAGTTACAAGTGTGCAAGCAGCACACTTGCCAGCAACAGCAAGCAGGCGGTTTACCCCAAGGCTAGAGTGACTTGGGGAATTTGTAAAGGCCACAGCTTTCCTGCACAATCAGGAAACTGTTGCTATGGGAATTGCTGTGTCCATCATGGCCTCATCCGTGTGCTGGCCGAGCTGGGGCCAGCTGGATGGTGGCTCAATGGGACAGCTGGTGGAAGAGTTGGCTGAGGCACATGATGGTGCCTTTTCCCCCAGGCCCTTCTCTGCAGAGGAGGAAGGAGGGAAACATATAGCAAGATAAGCGATGGAAGGAGCATCTAAACAGACTTTTGGGGAAAACTGAAGCCTGGGGAAAACTTTCACTGGTGTGGGAGGGCCGGGGGAAGAAGCAAAGTGAAAGGAAGCAAGTTTTCCTTCCCTTGGTGGTTCCCTGGCCCCACTCAAGCATAATTGTGGTTACAAAAATGAAGGACAAGAGACCCAGGAGCATCTGTCTAAAGCAGAGCTCAGTCACCTCACTGAAAGCCTAGGACAAATCTTCATCGGCCTTTCCGTAGAGGGTGGGAGCCTAGGCAAGTTAGGTTTCTATTGGTCCTGTAAACTGTCGCTGTTGTTTTGCTGCTCAATTAGCTCAGCAAGTTCCCATCCTCAGAGCGAGGTGGCTGTAGCAGGCCCCATCACAGTGCAAACCTCGGGCAGCAGCACTGCTGCTGCTGTTTGACATGAGGAAGGTGATGATTTCTCTGCATGCAGCACTCTGAGGCCATCGTTTTTGCTGAAACGCTGTGTTCAGATTCACCGTTAGCTTCATCTGATCCCAGGACAGCCTGTCATTACTACCTTATCAATGTAGTGCCTTTGACTGAAATCTGCCTCTTTTTTTTTTCTCCCTTTTCTCCTCTCTTCCTTGCAGGACATAAGGGACAAGGCCCTGGTGCAGGCCAAAGCACTCTCGTGTGCATAAGAGGCCGATTGTTGGGGAACAGCGCGTCATTGAGCACCGTGGCGGACCGAGGACAGTGGCCGCAGCATGAATGTACAAAAGTGCCTACTGTTAAGGCCACAGTGTTAAGAGTTTGAATTCAAGTCTCGCTCCTATTTGGGGTTCACATTTGTTGAGAGAACACGCACAAAAGGGTCTCAGTGTTTTATGGAGATTTCATGTGATTTTTGCGGGGTGCTTCTTGCCACGGATCAGAGCTGAGTGTGAGGGAGGCTGCCTTCCTTGCTGTATGAAGCAAGAATATTGTAGGTTATTTTGGTTTGAGTGTTTTTTGGTTTGTTTGCATTTTTTGTGCCTTGTGTTAGTAAATAGAGTAGCCTGTCATATCTATATTCTGTTTTTCTGATTAGGAGCTTAGCCCTTGACTGAAAACACTATTGTGTTTGGATCTCTGCCTTGAGCTGGAGAGCTCGAACGTGGGGAGGAAGAGGAGGACCCACGCTAAAAATAAAGTAAAACAAAGTGCTGCTTATTGCTATGGAGGGGATAATGCTTTCCTAGATGCCCCTCCCTTTGCAGGCAATGTAGACTATCACTGTTGCCTTGATGCGTGAAAGGGTTGTACTGCCTTGCCAGCACTTTGCTCAGTGCTCTGACAGCGTTTGCTCATGCTAGTTGTGAGAATAGTATGAGAAAGGGCTCTGCTTGCCACGACCTGCCAGGCAAAGACCTCCTGCAAGGTGGATGTGAGTGGCAGGTTAGGGCCTTTGCTCTGCAACCACCCACCTCCACAGCTGGGCATAAAAGGAAATGCGAAGGCCACTCATTTAATACAGTGAAGGAAATATTGCTGTTCAGAGGGCAAGTAGCACTTGGGGTTTTGTGCAAACCAGAGCTCAGCAGATGTTGGGCAATTTTGATGAACAATGAGAATATCTCCCGTTACATCCGCTGAACTACAATCTAGGCACTAGGCAATCACCTGTGCTCTGGGTTTAGAGGAGAAATGTTTTTGCCCAGGAGGTTTCCTCATTGCCCTCTTCGGGGTTTCTAGTGCCTGCCAATGAAGTGTCTTCTGTGAAGTCCTGCCAGTGGGGGGCCCTCAGCTAAAGCTTAGGGCTGACAGTGCAGGAATCATCCTGTTCTCCTAGAAAGAGAGAACTGGCAGGTAAAATATTCATACATTCAAATATTTTCAGTGAAAATCACTCAGACAGGGTTATCTCTGACCATCATATGAATTAACGGTGATCAGAGGTGTATCCCCTGCCTGCCCAACCATCTTTCTCTTGTGCTGATAAAACATTCATGCAACTTTACAAGTTCAAAGAAATGGATAAAGAGTTTCTTTCAGAGACATGTTTTCTGTCAGGTCTTTGTGAATATTTTATATTCAGCATCAAGAGCATTGGATGCTCAGTCTCTTGAAATACTTGAACAAGTGCTTTTGAGTTTAAAAATGCATCAGAACTTTAAGCTTGGGGGTTACTGCCTCTATAACAAGGTGCGGTGCATTTTTGGATATTTTAAAGATGTGCTAATAATGTATTTTCTATATGAGTGAAACATACACCACAGATTACGTCCTTGAGGTCTTCTCCCAACATGTACTGTTTGAGTTCCTACAGGGAGAGGATTGATATGTTGATGGGAAAACGGAGATGAATCTGCAAGGGAAATGCTCAGGTCTTGAGTTCCAGCTTGGATGTGGACATTCTGCTGCTTCGTTTTGGGACAAAGTTGAAAAAGGGCAAAGCTGCCCTTTCTTGAATTGCCGAAACCTTGTCGGAGCTTTTCCCTCGGCAGCACTAGGGGCTGGTGCGTGGTCAGACTCGATGCAGTGCAGTGTGTTATTAGCTAGGGTGGCAGCAGGCAATTCCCTTGTGCCCAGCCTGCAGGTCAGCATTGCTGCCCTGGGACCAGGTGCAGTTGTTTTCTTTTCATAGCTGAAATTCAGCTGAAGTATCTTGCTGCTTTGGCACCTTGTGTACCCAGAACCATATAGGATGGACTTGCATAAACTATTGATTTAATAGCAGATTCTTACAACTGTTGTCTCATTTAGCAGAGAAGCCACAGCAGTACCTTTACTGTCACAGAGCTGGACAAAGGATGGGATCCATCTAGGAAATGGACAACGGAAAACAACCCCTGAAGCAACCCCTGCCAGTGAAGGCACAGGGCTGGCTTCTTCCTGGGGCATTTCATGTGTCTCACTTACTAAACTTTAAGCCATTTCCCTTTCCTCTGCTTCTGTGCATTTTCCCTAGGACAGTTGTAGTCCAGAGACAGCCAATGAAGCTACGTGGCAGGGCTGAAGAAGGGGCTGGAAAGCTCCTCCTGGCCAGGCATGGCATGGGGCAGCACAGCTTCAGTTCCCCACAGCAATCCTATGTTCGTGACAGGTGTTGCAGCCTGGAGACATGGCAGCAGCTCACCTGGCTCCTTGGACTTGGTAATGGCAAACAGCCATTGGTGAGATGGGCGTGGCACCAGCAAGCCACAATTCCGCTTTGTCATCTTTCTTGGAGTGAATCAAATTGAATTTCTTCCTCTGGTTTTACTACAGAATGCTATTATAGAAGGTGATTAAGGTTTTTTTTTTTTTTTAACAGGCAGCTACAGGGGTATCACTTTCATTACCAAAAATGTGTGATGAATCTCAGGGGTGCCTCAAATCAGTTGTTTGCCATGTTTGATTTGTATGGCATAGTGCATGCAAAAGTATCCTAGCAAATTACATTAAGTATGATGTCCACTCGTGTTATGGAAACAGAAATGTGTGGGGGTTTTTTTGTTTTTTTTTTCTTTTTTTTTTGTAATGTAACAGCAGCAATTTCTCATATCCTGAACTGTGCAATGTTCAAACCAATTATCTAATCATTAAAACACGGAATATAGTTTCACTTGTTACAGACACTGTTGAAAAGATGTGTCTGTAGTTGCTGAAAATGCATGATCTCTTTTAATGCATAGCTTAGCAAATGCCTGAAGAATTCCTTTGAAAGAATCTTGTTTTTCAATCAACTGCTGTGTAACTGATACCCAGAAGGGTGATAGAGAAGTGTTAGTGTTTCTCTGATCATGGCTTAAATGCTGCTTTCAGAATGAAAATCTGAATTTGCTCTTATTGATTGATAGAGATTTGAGGTCGGTATTGTCATAAATGTGAGTGAGATTTGGCTTAGCAGCTGTGAAAACATACCTGAAATTAGAGAGAAATCAAGATAAACACGAGGATCTATGAGGAGCTTTTTAATACTACTCTGAGCAAAAAGATGGAGTTTCCTCGGTTAGTGCAAGAGCCCTGTCCCAGGGCAGGGGCCAGCACTAGGGGCTGCTGGTTGACACTGGCATCTTTTTGCTGGCAGCGTTTTTCAGAGCAGTATTGAGTGCTGGTCAGGCGTGCACGGTGGGCAGCCCGTGACCCTGTGGCATCTTCTCTTTGCCTGATTGCCAGGGCAGCCTCTATAGCCCTTTGCCCCATGATGCTGCCCAGGGATGAGAAAGACGTGTCTGGGGCTCGTGGTCCCCCCTACAGCTTTCGCCCAGCCAAGCCCGCTGCCCCTACAGGAAGCCCCTTTGCCCTCTCACCTGTGCACTCTTCAGCCCGTGTTTTACAGCAGTCGCATGATAAAATCTGCACAAGAACTGACCCAAATCAAAGTTATGACTTGTCTTCAGCCTGGCTGAGCAGCCACAGCCCTGCTGGGTTTGCTGCTGAGCTCTTGCATTCAGTTCTAAGAAGCTTGAAAAGGTGGAGAAGTCGCCAACAAGCGGGTCGCCCTTGAGCCCTCCTGTTTAGAGCGCATGGTCCCCTGAGGATGAGTTTGGAATTCCTGCTCTTACACTTGAGTGAGTTTTTCACCTGGGCAGTTAGAAGCTGGCTTGCACAGAGAGGTTTTATGTTCATATGACTGAGAGGAAAATTTGGCTTGCTGAAGTCTGAAACATTATTTTAAATGTGATTAAGAGCTGAGCTTTGTTTTAGTTACAAAACTTAATGAAATAGGGTGACAGAGGTGCTTTAGGGCTCTTGCTGGCCTCCATTGTTCTTTAGGAAGCTCTTAAATGATCTTGTGTTTTGCTGTGCTTTAATTCCCCTGGGAACAGCTCACCCTTCCTGCTGCTTGTAGCTCACTGGGCGCTGACAGCTGGCACGCTGCTGCACTGGGTGTGAGAAAAGAGAGCAGGAGAATTCGGATACAGGAAACAGAGAGAGCGCTATGTGACTGACATGAACATAAATCCTTCTCATGATCTCAATGGAGATGAAATACTTAATCAGCAAAAAATTGCCCTTTTGACGCTAGAGGGGAATCAGGCCTGCAGCCTGGTTGCTCACATCCAGCCTCAGCAGCTCCTGGAGTCTGCCTGATTTGCACTGAAAAACTCGTTGCTCTTGTGACCCCTGGCATGGTACCATGATGTTTTACTTGGCAGCAGTAACAAGGAAGGATGTCACACTATGAGCCAGTATTAGCCTTGTATCTCATCAGCTCCTTTCTTAACACACAGTTCTCTTGCTATTTGCACAAGCTTTTATATATATATAATATATTTATTTATATATGGACACAGATGTTTGCATGCATACATTATTTATATTATCAGCAGCAACAATGTAGTTTTAGGTACTTCCTAAAAATAGGAAAACTTTTTTTAAATGTCATTCTGTAACACTGCTCTTCATGTATGCTAGAACATCACTCACACTGCAGTTTTGCAGTCCAGCAGGGACTCATGCAATTCCTGCTAGCTTAGCTAGGCTGGTTGATCCCAATGAAAATGCAAAATACTCTCTTGTATTGTTGTTTGCAGCAAATGTGGATACAATAATTACATAACTCAGTGAAATCTACTATCATGTCTAGTTCTGATGTTGTAAAATACTATTCATGGCTTCACACATGCCAATGTGTTTTTATGGCATACTGTGACTTGATTTTTCTCCTGTGCTCTTAGCACTTTATTCCGTGAAAACATCATCTTGTTTTGCTCATCCTGCAAAATGAGATGGGATGGGCAGGGCTTTGCATATGCTTCCAAACTCTCTGTAACCCTGGGCCTTTGAGCAGCAAATTTATCTCCTTCTTCCCCAAATTGGAACCATCCTTAAATAGCTGCTAGCTCCCAGCAGCTTCCAAACCTGACTGTTGGGGCGTTTGCTTTTGAAAAGCTGTGAAAAACAATGAATACGGCTACAACCAACTTGCGAGTCAGAAATGTTTGGTATGGCAATAAAAACAGTTTTGTTGGGATGCCTCAGTAGCAGCCAGCTTGATAGCTAATTGGTCTTATTCTCACCAAGAGACAGCTACACATTTGTTTGGAAATTGGCCTGGAGGTTGGAGATAGCAGTATTAGTCCCTTCTTTCCTCATATAAAACTGACACAGAAATCAGAGCAAAGTAGCATATGAAAGTGTCATGTTGTTGATTACCTTATTACCCTTTACAGTGATTAAGATGCAGGGGTAAATAGTACAAGAAACTCCCTTTTCTTTCTAATTATTCTCTGTATTAAACTCATTTCATTTATGTAATTTCCTTTGAAGGAAGAGACACACTTCTTATTTGGCCTCATTTTGAATTCTGTTTTGCAAAGAACGGGTCTGCAGCTCCTTCCTAAGCAGATCAGCTTTTCTGCTTGAACTATGATTATTTCTCTTGGAAAAGTCACTGAGAGGAGGGGTTAAAAAAAGTATTCTGACTGAATAGAAAATTAAGTAGAAAGATTTATTTTCTACATTTGAAACAAAGTGTAGAAGTGTACACACCAAGCAGGCTATTTGCTGTTGTGCATCTCTATCTAAGCAGGTCACTGTCTCAGTAAGGCTGCAAATAATAGTAATTGAAAAAAGTATCCCTTCTCCCTCCTGAATTTTACTACCATCCTGAATTGGCATGCTTCAGAGCCACAGCTTGCAAAGCCCCTGAGCGATAAATAATACTGATGGTGCAAAGCTATGAGGTCTGGTGGTTTAGAAAGTTTTGGCAAAGTCTTTGGGGAGTCTTTCAGCTTTTCGACCAAAGTTTTTTCCTACCCATAAAACTTCGTTATCTGCACCAGCTTGCATGCAAGAGCACTGGCTTAGCAAACAATTCACCTTTATTCTGCAGACTTCAGTCACACGAACCAGTTCCAGGTCCACTTTCCTGTTTCAAGCAGTCTTATTGCTGCTGGTTTCTGAAAAGGAGGGGACACTATCAAGGATATCCAGTCCCAGTTGCCTCTATGATTGCACTGTTAGAACTCTTCCCTTGGTGTCCACCTACCATCACTGCTATCTACAAAAAAATTAGGTTAATAGTTATGCAAAATAAACTGTTTACTTCATGTGCCTTTTATGGGTTCCTTAAAATATGCAAATGAACCTCTAGGTAAGGACCTGAAGTTTCTATATTTTATCACAATTCATCGGCAGATTCAAAATCCTAATTTCAGAAGTTTGGTTTCACATAACCTCACAGGTGCCAGTGGAACAATTTTCATTTGATAATATAGTTCTAAGTTTCTAGGTCAAATTTGATTTGAGCAAGAAGCCAGTTCAGAGGGAATTAAATGCCATTTTTGTTCCTCATGATAACTAATTCATTAAATATCTCATTTCTCGCAGGCATCTGATTTTGTCTAAGATTTTTCACTCCGATGCACTGAGGGCTTTGGGGGTGGAATGGGTGTCAAATATACCAAGGTAACCTGAAGCACTAACAGCGATTTGCATTTGATTTCATCTGTCTCATCACTTCATTTTGCAGAAGAAAATTGTCCCACGGCCTGAAAGCCTGATGTTCCTGTTTGCACGGGCGAGAGAAGTAAGCACTGGTAGGAAAGCAGTGGGATGCGGCCCCAGCATTGCTCTGGTGCCAGCGACGGTTGCCGTCCCCAGGCTCTGCAAGGAAGCTGAGCCACGTGCTTCTGCCAGCGCTTCGCACTTTGTGCCTGCATGAAACAAGAGGGAACGGATTCTCGGCTGTGCACTGAGTTCCTGGCGTATAGGTGCCTGGATGCACGTGTTCCTCGGAGAGCTGGAATTCCTTTCAGGCACGGAGTCCCGTCAGCTTTTGCACAGATGTTGCTGTCAGAAGCAGTGGCGAGTAGGCAGCCTCAACAAGTCCCACGTAGGAAGCTCCTTGTCCACTTGCCTAGCACACAGCTGCTCCAGCAGGGCCCCTATGATGTTCTGCAAGGCTGGCTGAGAGCTACCTTGGTTCTCAAAGCCTCCACGGCACTCCTTTGAAGGCACTTCTATGCAGGTGATGACTGGTGGGTTTGCAGCAACTGCTCCTGAGCCAAGGAATAGAGACCTTTAACTCCTTTCTGCTCCCGCCTCCATCCCTGGTAGGGGCAGCAAAGTGCCCCCACTTCAGCTCTGCTCCCTGCTGCACATGGAGAGTAGTTGAGCAGAAGATACTTTTGGCTTTGTGCACCCAGTGAGAGAGATTGTTAAAGGGTATGGAGAGGCAGGAATGACTCTTGGGCAAACTCTGTCATCCTGAACCAAGCAGGGTGCCCTTAAAATCTGAGAAAATTTATTCAAATGAGAATTACTGTAATTGAGCCCAGCCATTTCTCACTGTTCCTCTTCGTCTTGTTGTAACTCCAAATACTCTAACTCAAATGTAACTCCCTTTTTTGCTGGGTTCTATGCACGCCTATAATAAAGTGGATTTATATGCAATATTTACATAATTTTACATTTACCCCTTTTCATATGTACATATATGCACAAAAATGCACATTTTTATATATATACAATGATTTAAACCTTCAAATAAAATAAATAAATAGATGATTTAAGCCACTGATAATGCAATGATTTAAACCTTCAAAAGAAAATATCTTTAGAAGTAGAATAAAATCAGTAATTTACAGCATTTCTGAAAGACTAATGTGAGGATGTCCCTGAATATGTAGGAGGGTCCAGATCTGTGACATCAGCTTAGATATTTTGAGTGACATATAGAGAAAATGTCTTCTGATTTAATAAATAAATAAATAAACGTTATGAACTACTTCTGAAAGATAACCAACGCTACCACAAATGCAGAAATGGCTTGTTGAGTATAATAGCCTGTGATAAATGTTTTGATTACACTCAGTGTTACTTCACTATGGTTGAGATCTTTGCACTTTTCTTAAGAGTTTTGAATTGGAATAGATATGCAGAGCGCAATTCAGTAACATTGTTGGGTTCTCCTTTTTTCATTAATTAAAACCAGCCTGGAATGGGGATCAAGATCTTTCTAGATGTATGGCCACAGACAAACATTACCCCCTCTCCCAGAATTTGTGTGTGTCCTTTGCTCACACACTGTAACCACAATTTCAGCTGACTTTAACAACCTGTGAATTCTCCCTGCATCCAGACTGTCCTTAGGGAGCTTCCATCCGCTGCTCGTGCGTGGCTGCCATGGCGATAAGTGTCTGGGCGATGTTCGTGCTGCTGGCGTCGGCACTGTGTGGGGACCCTGGGGCTGGGCCTGCCCCAGCTGCCTCACTGCCAAAACCACCCAGCTGAAGAAGCTGGGGAAGCTACTCAAGCATTGCAGGACTGTTCCTCAGCTCAATATATTAGGCTGCGCCGAGATTTGTGCTACAAGCTCCCAAAGACATCATTATTGCCATGGCTACCTCGGATACCAGCAGATAGACGATCAATATGTTTAATGTTGACAAGGCAGCTGTTGGTACTTTAATAGTGAAGTGGATTAAAACCTTGATAAACCATGGTGGATATTGTGGATGTGCCCCAAAAGCTTTCGGTATTCAACCAGGCCCAGTAGTGGCAGGAGGTTTGCTGGACGCAATGACGACATGAATGCATCAACCAAACAAAATCCTACATGATTTTGCTGGGTCTTAATCAACTGGAAAACATCTTTATGAAAGTCACAGAGAAATACACCAGCTGGACTTGAATGGTCTTTTTTTTTTTTTTTTTTCCTCTCCATATAGCACAGTAATCAACAGGGCATCAGAGTTCAGGAGTATTTTCCTGGGCTTCATCCCTCTTCTCTTGTTCTCAGCCATGAGATTATACTCAGCGACAGAGCACTGAGGTGAACACGTTTTATTCCATGGCTGAGAGTTTCAACACAGTTGCTCCTTCCAGCACATCCTGGCCAGGCAATGAAACAGTGAATTACTTTTTGTCCACCTACTAACAGAGACAACTTCAATTACCCTTTTCTCCCATGCTTTTTATGCTCTGGGTGAGGGCAAGGTCACAAGCTGATACATGTATCTACCTGGTGTGCCTCTTTTTCATGTCTAGGCATCAGCCACTCTGAAACACTTAACGGGGCATGCCAGCCCCCAGACACAGGGCGATAAGGATTTCAGAGTTCATTAGCTGGCAAAGAAAAAGAAAATGTGGCTTTGGCTGTCAGAGCCAGTACAGCAACCAGACACACAATGTTTTAACAATATTTTTCTAATATTATTTCCAGCCAGAGAGCTTATTCAAAATCCTTGACTGGAAGAGGATTCCAGCTTAGTGATAAAATACCATCTATGTGAGAGTGATTTTTCTTAGCTTGTTTGAAAAGTTAATCAAGACTTGGTTTGCAAGTAGCAAATCAGCTGTTACTATTTGCCTCATACAAGAACTTTGCAGACCGTCCTGAGCTCCTCTTGTGAGAAGAGAGGAGCAGGCAGCTCCCTCTGGGAATGGAGGACACGCCGCAGCTTTGCCCACGGCAGTCACACGGATGGCAGTGGTCACAGGTCCGCCTCCAGGCAGCTCTCACTGCCAGAGCACATCTCCAAAACAAATTCCCCAATCCAATCTTCTGACATGCGCTAGATACCAACATATCCACTGCCATTCCTTCCGAGATTATTTCAAAGATACTGAACACCAGTCACCACTGCTCAATGATCAGGTGCTTCCCTTTGGTAACCTACCTGTCTACAAAAGGAGATTATGACCACCAACTGCCTTCAGACCGCACTCTGAAGTTAGCCACCTGAGTACTCTTGAAGATGCCTGGATTAAAGGTAGGCTAAATACAGGCTGATGTGCAGAGTAAGGTTTCTTACATGCAGTAAGGCTAGAGGGCAGCTTTCTGTTTCCATCAGGCTTTTAAAACATACATTTCATATTTAATAATACTGTAGAATCATAAAACCATTGCTAATGAGAGGCAGCATGATAAGCATTTTGCGCTGAAAATAATAACAATAAAAATCCTTTTTCCTTAGAAATACTCAAGTTCTCTTTAAACTATAGAATCCCACATAAGATGTTTAAGCCCAGATCCAAACTTGAACTATTGGCATCCACCTTAAAATTTTAAACACCGTATAGAAATGAACCACAGTTAAATCCAACTACCATAGAGTACATGGACACAACAAATGGAAAGATAATAGTTAAACAAGCAAGTACTCTCCTAATCATAACAAAAAGATACCACCATGATACAAGGTGAAATAATCAGAAAGCAAGTAGACTACACCATTGATAGAGTTCTTCATTATCTAGTATAATGGAGGAGCCTGCATGTTTGTCATTGCCTTATCTCAAAGGCAGTATGCATGCACTGTAAAAATCAGTCTCTTCATTTTCTGCTTGAAAAGATTGTTGTAAAAAAGAAGTGTCAGGAAGTGGAGGTCATGTTGATTTATTGGCAATTAAATCCGCAGCATTTCTGCATTCCTTTCAAAACAAAGTATCTCTGGGTAATTCAGCCTGGCACATTACATGGTGGGCTATCACTATAATGCATGAATCTTTCTGTTTGTGCACAACAGAAACAATTGACTCGGTCTTATTTAGGAAATTGCTACTATTTTCTACAAAGTGCTTTTATTTCGCATAAGGAGATGGAGGTAAGTTAGCTCTTAAAAATGTAAAATTCCCTCCCATAGTAAAAAATGCCACTTTTACTTACTGATTGTGGAATGTAGAAAGTCTGCAGATAAACTTACCTCTGATTAAGTACAAAGTCATGTCCTTAAGTGCCATAGCTAAATTGCTAAATCTTCACTACTCTGTTTTAGCAGAACCATCCTCAAAGTAGTGTAGGCTTGTAGCAATTGCTGGACTAGTACAAGCTATACCAAAGAACCAAATGCAAGTATAATCTCTGTTCCCACCAAAACTGTTTCCCAGTGTAGCAATAATGGCAAACTCTTTCTAATCTAGATAACTTCTTAGCTTTGTAACCAGCTTTAAGTATCTAATACTGTAGAGTCTTAATGTTTTCATGGTGCCTCCACATGTGTTTTTAAATTCTTGAACAGGCAACATGCAGTGCAGGAGAAGCAAACACCAAATCAGCACTGAATGTCTTTCCAGTTGTATGTTGTCTCCACTTGTATGGTTGGTAAAGCACCTAATTATTCATTTTAGCAGAGAATATTGCCTCTAAAACTTCTTTTATAGTCACTTGATTGATTGTCTGAGCTTCGAGAACATCAGAGGTGAAGAGTGGGTCTCCAAAGATGTTAGCAGATCCTCAGTCTTAAAAAGTACTTGTAAGGAGGGAAAGGAGAGAGCATATCCAGCTAAAATGAGGCTCTTTCTTGGGCAAATGAGAGATCAGAGAAATGCTGGTGTGGTAGTAGGAGAGAGCAAACCAGGAAACACAGACAAAAATTGCAAGGAGAAAGTCATTGTGTGGCAGCCAAATAGGCTGACATGGCAATCTGGAGAAATAAGTAGTCCCTTTGAAGTTACTACTTCAAATAAGTCATCAATGCAAATCTAAGATGCTCTAGAAGAAGCATCCAAATGCTGCTGGACCAGCATTTCTCTCCCAGCAAGAAGGTGTGTAAATCCCTGGGCAGGAACAAAGTCGAGCCAGATCCTGAGAATATTCATTTGCTTTGCTGCTTTGAAGGAGGCAACACTCTTCCTAGGCAGTTTAACCGAACAAGCTCTTCTCTTGCTGGCTTCCCACAGAATGGCGCATTGGTTGGACTTCACTGGGATCAAAGGGCCTGTGGTTTCATGATGCAAAGCACTGAGGCGGTACAAACCCAGGCTGACAGTTCATATTTGTTCCAGAAATCTCAGCACTTGGGCTCTGTGCCTGCTTCAGCATTGCATGGCCATGTCACTCCACTGCTAATATTAGCCCAGTGCTTTTTAGGAGCCTGTGCTTTTTAGGAGCTCCCTTCTTGCCCTTTCCAGCTCTCCCAGGTCACAGATACTCCTGTGTCCTACTGCCTCCCCTTCTGTGCAGGTCTCCTGGGACAGTGTCTCCTTCACTGGACACAAATGCTGTCAAATTTCAGGATTAACCCTATCCCTCAGAGAGCAACTTGCCTCAACATTTGGCACCTGGACTGACAGCCCAACAGCCTCGCAGACCTGAGTACAGAGCCAAGCCAGGCGCAAACGAGAGCCAGCTCTGCCACGTGCCGTGATCAGCTGCCTCTGCTCCTCTCTACCCTGCTGCAGATTGCAAGGATTTGCTGGACTCATGAGAAGCTTCTTCCCAGCAGGTCCTCGCTGGCAATACAAAAGGCTGACAAGGCCACCATTTTTTGTGACAAAAGCACCAGGACCGCTGCAATGAGTAGGTTGCCGCAGCCCCATGTAAGAAAGACATCTTTGAGTCCCGTTGCTGCTTTCATTTTTGTTCTGCTCTTTCCCAGGCAGTCTGCCAGACTCCTGCATCTCATGCGTAGCTCAGCCTCTCACGGACTGAACTCTGCTGTGCCTTGGCCTGCACCTTCCTGTCCCATCCTGCTGGCTCTGGCATGACACAAGATACACCCCATGCTTTGACACACAGACCTGGGGACCTTCTCCCCATTACAGTCCTGCCCTTCATTTGCGGGAGATGGCTTATCCGATCCAAACTCATGTTCCCTGTGCGACAAGGCCCAGTGATGGTCTGCTCTACCCAGGAAAATTCTTATCCCAGGATACACACACACACACTCCATCTACCATCAACACCTCAGATGAAGTTAGGAGACGAGGTCTGGGATTGGACACCCTGACATGGGAGAGGTGGAAAGGCCCAGTTTCTGTCTGGAGAAAACAAAACTTTTTTTTTTTTTCCCCTTAAGTTTCACCACCTGTGACTGGACCAAGATAATGAGAGCCATGACTGTGTCCTGAGGCTGGGAGGATGGCTCGCCTGGGGCAGAAGCTGTGCAGGAACCTGCAAGGGAGAGCTGCAGCAATGAGAGGCCTTGGCAAAGCAGACGTGACTTGTCCTTGAGCGGGCAGGACATTCAAGCACAGTCCTGGAGCAGGGCCAGCAGGCATCAGCAGTCTCTGCTGAGCTGTGTTAGTGCTGAGCCGGAGCTGCAGCAAGGGACAAGCAAATGAGGGACGGTAGAGGGCATCTACTGAGACTTCCCTGCTCATCCTCTGCAGTCCCTCTTCTCCACAGCTCCTTCAGTCCCACAGGAACACCTCTTAGGCTTAGCCTGAAGAGGACAAGCTCAAGAGAACAATGCTCTAATACCTTCAGTCCAAAATTTCCAATCAAGCAGCATTCCGGGATTTTGCATAAAACAGCCTGGTGTCTTCTACACCTTGGCTCTTCAGATTCTCATGGGTAGGCAACTGAGCTGCAGAATGAACTAGGTGGCCTTGGTCCTGTTTTATGTTTTTGCTCCCAGACTTCCACCATCTGTTCCCTCTTGCTCTCACAAATATTGTGTGGGATTTATCAGGCAAACTGGACCATCATAAGGAGGCAGAGATCAAACTCAGTGCTGACAGCAAACAAGGGAACAAACACTTACCCCTCAGTCATCCAGCAGTTGTCCAGAGTCCTTAGGCATCCTGATGCGTTTTGAGTTTGCTAGTGACTGCCTTCAGGAGCCAGGACAGACACAGGCAGACAGACCTGGCAAATACCAAGAGTGCCTGAATTGGGTCAATGCTGGATGCCACAGCACTGCACAGATCAGCTGCTGCAGAAATGCAATCATAATATGCATTTTTAGAAGATACAAAAGTGGCAAAATAATGGGTTGAATATCATGAGAGGCAGAAAGCCGAAGCCTTTCTGAGCATTGTCCTAGGCCTTCGTTTACTTGCCTGCCCCTCTCCAAACATCTCCCTTGAGGCCACTTGTAGAAATATTTTATTTCATTTTCACCTTTATTTTAATGAAAAGACAATCCAAAGTACAAGTGTTTTTTGTAAATGTTTCCATGAGGGGGCTGTCACTTACTTCAGCTCAAGGCACTTTCAGTTTCTATCTTTCAGATTTATGTTTTTGTTTTGTACTTTTTTTCACCAATAAAATAAAAAACGTGAGAAGGCATAAATTCCTACTGAAGTTTGATTGTATTTGTGAAGGGTAAAAGTAATGTTTGTGGGCAGCTCAGCTACAAAGGTCAGGGCATAAGCCTAAGCAAGCAAGTAGGTGAGAATGGTTGCCCCTGCCAGCAACCCATTCTGATGGAGCCACAGAGTTTTCATGTAATATCAATGTAAAATCAAATGGATATTCAAGTTTTCAAGTGCTAATGGTTTGCTTTCTTTAAAGTAGCGGAGGAGCTAGACAAAAGGCAAATCCACCCACCTAGATTTGAAAAGACAAACAACAATCAGGATTGAGAACAAAAGACACCCTGCAGCAGGGGAGTTAGGCACAAATACTGCCTATACTGCAAACAGAGCTGCAAAATGCAGGTCTGCTAGTAGAAATGCACTGACCTGACGTAAAGACACTGGCTTTGGGCACTGTAAAGTACATGTCACACTTTCTGGTTGAGTGTGTTTGCTTCTTTGCTTCGCAGAACCTTTTGTTTGTTTGTTTGATTGTTTGTTTTTTTAAATGGGCCTTTTACCCCAATGACATCAGTTGGAGATAAGAGTGGAGCAGTGTATCAGCCTGCAGAAATGCTGGTAAAGATCACTTCAACTATAACCAGTAAAATCACCCAACCAATGGCTCCTTGCTTTAAATTACTACCTCAATAATAGTTTGTGCTTTAAACCAGTCCTCTGCTCTGGGCTTCTATCCCTTTGGACCTCTCGAGCTGAGGCAGCTCAGGTTTTTCATTCTCAAGTTGCAGTGCATAATTTCTTGGACTATACAGGACCAGTAATTCAGGCAAAATATCTCGTTACTGGCAAAGTTTTGTTGGTATCAGCAGCTCTAGTTCTGTTTTTTTACGGCTTTGGAATCAAAGGGGCCTTGAATGTTAAATGGGTTTAGCAATACATAATTAATGTAAGTGCACTTCCATTGTGTGCTAAGAGGGTAGAGAGGTCCCAGATAACTTCTGAAGCTGTAAAAAAGGGATAAAATTAATCATAATTAATTCAATCAGTGGAAACTAGATAGGAGCAAAACTAAAGTTGCTGAAAACCCGGCCAGCTACTCTGTCCAAAACTGTATAGTTGAACTTTGTTTCTGAATGTGGTCCTACTTTATGACACAGCGGAAAAAATCTCTATATGCTGCTGGTTGGGCTGAGCCTCAGTGCGGCTGGATTTGATCTTGTCTCCTTGAGAGAAAATGTTCTTTGTCTGTTATAATCCTGGACCTGGTTCATCCTCGCACTGAAAACAACCCAAGGGGTTATTCTCCAAATGGCAAACTATTTCAAATTGAGATACGGGTTTCAACTAATGTGGAGTGGGAGAATTTCCTTGAAATACGTTCCTGTAGTACCTTCTAAATGAAATTACTGCAATGCATCAGAAGTAGATGAAAGCCAAGTGTCCTTCAGGAAGCAAGGAAACCTTGCGGAGGATGGATAAACTTTTTTTTTTTTTTTTTTACTGAATGGCAGATTGGATGCGGAACACAAAACTTCTTCCTATTTTCTGAGAATGAGCTCCCAGATCCTATTATAATGTTGTAAAACTGTAAGTGTACCCAGCACTGTAAACTCTGCTTAAACAAACAGCAAAGTTCTTGCCCTGAAAAGCTTAAAGCTGAAGGCACGAGTGAATACAATGCAGTACAACACAGAGCAAACACAGTGCATATGGTCTTTACAGCTGGGATCCTTATTCTTTGTTAAGTGGACAAGAAAAAAAAATAAAGCAGATTTAATCTCTTGGGAAAGAAAGTCCTTCATGTTGTGAAAAATGTTCTTTAGGGAAAATAGACAAAATACAAATAACTACATAGTTAGGCAATTGTGGATCTGCAAAGGGAAGGAAAAGAGAAGTAAAACTTGAAAGAGGATTTACATTTTTAAATGTGCTGTTTCTGTACTTTTTGGAAAATGCTATGTGACTTTACTGGAAATATATATTTTTTTTCCAGCAGGTTGGTATCCCAGACTTGCCAGCCCAGGACCCCTGGGTTCCCCGGGGTTTTGGCACTCCACGGTACAGTGGCGTGTGCTCCGTGGGCAGCTTGTCTCCGATCAGATAGAGCTTTTCCAGGAAGGGGCTCGCCTGGCATCACGTGCTGAAGGGCACCAGGGACGCTCACAAACTGCTTCCATGGCAGGACAGCCTGGGCCCCAAGAGTGTCCCGAGCCCCATATGGGGAAGGCTTAAGCCCCATGGGGGAATGAGCTATAGGCCCCACGGCAGGACAGAGTGGACCCCATGGCAGGACAGGGCCGCAGGTCCCACAGCAGCATGACCTGGCCCGCACAGGGATGGTGTCCCAGGCCCCACGGTGGCCATGGCGCCACAGCGGGACAGGGTAAAGGCTCCCACGCAGCGTGGCCGAGCCCCGCAGCGGGGCACGTCCCAGCTCCCACGGCCATGGGACGAGGGCGGCTCCTTCCCGCCGCTGCGGGGCCGAACCCGGGCGGTGGAGGGGGGAGGGGACGCGGGGGGGT
>NW_010579382.1:142165-156357 GCF_000705375.1 Tinamus guttatus | reverse complement strand
ACAGCAGCAGTAAAAACAGCCGTCAGTACAATGCAATTTGCTGCATGACCCTTTTTAAAACTATACAAGCAAGAAAGCAACTTTTGTTTGCATAATTCTTCCATGGGATAGATTGCCAGACTTTGAAGATATATACATATGTAAAATTATAGTGTGCATGTATGTGTTTGTATAATTTTTTAATATTTTAAGTGCAGGTAGGAGTGTGAAGCCTGTGGTCAGCAGCCACCTCAGCTGGTGAGGACTCCTTGAGCAGGGCTGAGGGCAGTGCCGCGGCGCAGGGTGACGCTGCCGGCGCGGACAGCGCGTTGGGGTGGCCGCGCCACAGGGAGGGGACCGTGTCCCTCCTTGTCACCTGAGCAGGGGCAGGTTGAGTTGGCTGTGTCTCTCTCTGGCAGAAAGGGGAGCAGCGGCTGTGGGTGGGGGGAGAGGTGCAATGGCTGCATTTGATCTGAGACCATCGTAAACTTGCTTTTACAGTGGTTTAAGTTCTGCAAGCTTTTTCTTCTTTAGGGGACCTACATCAAACACTTCTAGATGGGGTTAATTTATAATATAATGAGCACAATTAAATAACTCATGTGAGAATGGAATGGGTTAAAACCTACCTGTAAAGCTCCTTTTCAGTTTTATTTTAGATGGTGACTTCAAAATAGCTATTGCTAAGTTGGAATTTAAAGATACATAGCAGTTTCCAAGTGATTAACATAACTTTGGTTGTAAACTGAGGAGAGTTAGCAAGTGCTCATAAGGTTACTCTTGGATGCTGGCTCTCAATCAGCAATAGTGCCTTGCCTGTACGATGTGGGGATGGTTCAGCATTGCCCTGCTGTTGGGTTTTCATGATTTGGTGGGCTGAAACAGAGCAAAATCTTGAAGTTTACATTGATTTCTAATTGTTTTATCTATTGCAGACCAATAAAACTAAATGGGTCCAGTCACTGGAATGACTCCGGATAAGAAAGCTGAAACACCAGGAGCAGAAAGAGCCGCAGGATTAAGGCAGCTCCATAGAATGGGAAGTTTGCCCGATGCAGTCGATGCCGGGAGGCCAAAGGCCACCGTGGTGGACAGCGATTCCACAGACGACGAGCTCACGAATTTGAACTGGCTGCATGAAAGTACTAACCTGCTAACAAACTTCAGCCTCGGAAGTGAGGGTCTTCCCATTGTTAGCCCTTTGTATGACATTGAGGGCGATAGCTTGCCATCCTTCTCACCTTCTTGCTACCAGAATCCGGAGAAAAAGTCAGCCACTTCCAAACCCCCTTACTCCTTTAGCCTTCTCATTTACATGGCTATTGAACATTCTCCAAATAAGAGCTTGCCAGTCAAGGAAATCTACAGCTGGATTCTGGAGCGCTTCCCCTACTTTGCCACAGCGCCCACGGGGTGGAAGAACTCTGTCCGACACAACCTTTCCTTGAACAAATGTTTCCGAAAGGTGGAGAGAAGCCATGGCAAGGTGAGCCTTAAGGGGAAGGATGTGTGATACGTTGGAAGTTGATGGGGAGACAGCTGATGTTCTTAATTTTTCCCCCCCATGTAGTTGTGTGTTGAAATCATATGACTTGACACTTCATTTGCAACTGTAGATTCTTTAGAAATGCCACTTGTGACAAATAACGAAGAGTTTTTTGTTGTCCTGTGCTTTTATTTGGTACTGACCAGGGTGGAGTTAGCTGTGACGCATCCTTTCTAAAGTTGGCTAGCATGTTAGTGTAAGAGACCCTGCTTACACTTAATTACAGTTTTGTCAGGCTGTGGCATTCGGCTTGCAACGTTAGATGTCAGTGTTAGAAGATCTTTTTGCTGAATCTTTTTATTGTGCTTTGACAAACCTGTTTATTTGAGGATGAAGAAAATAAAATATGATTCTTGTTTATATTCTGTTAAAAAAAAAAAAAAAAGTGAATATTCACCTATATGTTTTGGAGCTCCCTGATGACTAGGAAGAGTGGTTGGTTAGGGTGTCTCCCATGGAGGACTGTTGTTGGAGCAGTTGTGCAGCTGTACCCGGCTGGCTCTTGAGCTCCTGAACGGCTGTTCTGCATGTGCTGGGTGGAGGGCTGCTGCCAGGGCCATTTACGCCCTGGAAGCTGCATCTATAGTGAGCATGTTGCTGTGTCCCGTAGTGGAAGGAGTGTTTTCCTCAAGCTGTCTGTGCCCACTGTGGTGCCAGCTCTCAACAGGAATCACACGCAGGAACTCAAGTGAGACGTGTGATGCTCACGCGGGACTGAGGAAGAGGAGGCAAGGCCAAGGGAGGCAAAAATGCGAAAGGCTGGGGCTGCACAGAAGCCAACAGCAGTTGAGTGAGTTGTGTTGTACTTCCTATTGACTGCTGTTTTCTGTATTTTTACCTGCTGAAATTTCCATGCATGTTCCCTCTTCACTGCTTTTTTTAGCTTTTAACTACCATCATGCTGTGAAATCAGATAGACTGCGGGGCTACCAAATGGCTCTCAGGCTTGGGTGTCAGCTGACACAGTGTGGCACATTTCCAGGGCAAGTTTTTGCCAGTTTGCATGTAAACTTAGTCATAGCCAGGGTATATTACCTTCAAGACACACTGTATTTACAAGGCTGGATCCAAGTCCATATGGTAACTGTAGACAAAAACTTCAGTTTTAGGTAACTGTCAGGAAAAACAAGGTCAAACTAAGATGACATGGACTTATTTGTAAATCAGATATATTCTGATTTTCTCAGTGCTTTAATGGACTCATGGATGCAAGGAATTCTTAGGTACATTTTTAGCAGGATGTATCTCAAAATGAACAGAGTTTGTATTTGACCGTCCTTCCTGTTCTGTACTCATATGTACCTAAGCTTTTCTCATTCATTCACTGTTGACATCTGCTGAAAAAAACGAAAAAGGGAGAAAGCAAGAACTTTGCTTTAGTATAAGAAAAACAGTTCTTATAGGAAAATTGAATCAAAACACGGAGATGGGGTATGCTTCTCAGTCTGAAAGTTGCCTTGAACGCTAACCTAGCTTTTACATTCCTTACACTTAATGCAGTTCCAACTTTCCCATTGCATTGCTTTATCTTCTGTTAAAACATGGCAGGGTCTTATGGCAAGGGTGGATGTCTGTGTGTGGTACAGTCTCTATGACACAAGCTGTATGTAAAGATCCCCCTCTTGACTCGAGGATATTCTTTTCCACATAAATTATTTCTTCTGCTGACTTAAATGGTTTTGCTTGGGACTTCAGCTTTCCCATCCTGCTCCTCAAGGAGGTAGCTCTAGCTTGAAAAACGTGCCAAACAAGCTCAACAACCTGAACCCACGTGTTCAAACACCAGCTTAAATGGTAACAGGCGTTTTATCAGAATTGCATGCAGTGTGCGGCGTGTTTGACAGCCTCTGGATGTAGATAGCCTGGATGTATGTGGGAAGCTTAGTGGCAGTCGGTATTGCTGATGTACTGAGGTTTGCCATCACCTTTGGTTAGCTTCTTGCTATTCCGTGGCAAGGGCAGTAGCTGCTGTGTAGCAGAGGCCTGCTGAAAGAGCAAAGAGTTAATGAGATTCAGGTGCTCTAATGCTCTAAATGACATGCTACCATCTGCACCCGTGTGAATGAAACAGGTCCCTGAGCCTGTACAGTTCAGCAGTGGTTGTGCAGAGCCACGTGTGGAAGAAGCATGTGGGTGTGTTAGGGAAGGAAGCCCTGAATCTCGGGAGAAGAGGAAAATCTCGTAGTCTGTCAGTTACTGCTTTGACTGCTCATCGAAGCTGCTGAAACGCCGTGAGCTGGTGGGATTCCTGTAGCTTCTGAACGGAGCTATTGGACAAGTATGAATGAGTCTGTGTGGGGGAGGCCCTACCTGCCCTGCTGGGTGAGCGTGAGAAGCACCATGTGTCAGTGTGAAGCTTCCCGCCATGCACAAGCACCTCTGTGGGAACAGTGACGTGGACTGGTGAGCCTGGGGTTTGGGGCGCCTTGTGCAAGGCAGTGACTCTGTCCTTCAAGCTCAGCTGTTTCCACTTGGGAAGCTCCCATGGTTTAAGAGCTACCAGTCAGTGTTTGGGCATTTGCTGATGCTCCTTGTTTAGGAGGCCTCAGACATCCACAGGGCTCCTAAGATGTGGCTTCTTAACAGCGAGTGACAGTAGCTTCTGAGCTTTTGCTGTGGCTGCTGTCTGCAACCTTGTGCTACTGATGCCTCTTGCTTTTCGAAGGTGACTAAATGATTTGATACCTTTTTCCTTCTTTTTTTCTTCTTACTTTATTTTACTCGATTCTTTTCTATCCCAGGGCTTATGGGAGGAGAGTGGCTTGTGGCACGCTGCCTCAGTGAAGTGTGTTTTCTATCGTTAGGGTAAAGGAACACGCTTTAAAAAGCCTGAGGGATAGATCTGGCTCTCGTGCTGGAAGAACGTCAGCGTGTGGAGGGGGTCTATGTCCCACACATGCTGTCCTGTGGCACAATTCACGGTTTGATCCCGGCTGGCTATTGCTGCCAGCCTGGCATGGGCGGCAGCAGCACCAGCAAGGGACCTCCCTGATTGTGGGGACCTCCCTCTCGAGCGTCCCGCAGTGTCGGGCTCCATGGCCGGCCTCTGTGTGCCTGTTGGCCTGGCTGGGAGCACATCCCCAGGGACCTCTTGGGGACGTGGGCCTTGTGTGGCTGCGGAGGAGGAGGAGGCCTGTTCTTCCTCTGCCCTCCTGCACGGCAGGTTGCAAAGGCCATGCTTCATCATCACACTCATGGTGATGAAGTAGAACGAGGCAAAGAGCACTGGAGGAAAACTGCTCTGAGCTGTCCTTTAGAGCAGGCACCTCATGCAGTGGAAACAGGGTGTCTGCACGTCGAATTTCTGCTCGGCTAAAGCACATATCACCCTTTGGTTCGGGTCACCGCGATGAGCTGTTGGTCAGGACTCGCGAGGCTCCTCATCGCAGCTGCGGATGGCTGGTGTCCACGGGGCTTCGGCTGGGCTCCTGTGGTGCTGGGGCCTGGTGGGCAGCAGCTTCAGCTGGGGAGACGGGCAATGAAAAGCCCCTTGGAAGTCCCTGCTCTTTTCCAGGCCTTTCTTCACTTGCCGGCTCGGGGCAGTGTTTGGCTTCCGTCAGTGCTAGTGGCAGAAGGGGTGAGGAGGCAGGAGCAGCTCCCTGCGCAGCGTGGCTTGCCTGCGCGCAGCCCGGTCCCTCTGTGCAGCTGCAACCCTTGGGAGGTCGGACAGTGACAGCGAGGGACTGCGGTCATGGATCTTAACAGAACTCTCTGCTTTTCCTGGCATCTGTGGGGAGGTTGCTTTTAATTATTTATTTTCTCTCTCTCCATGTGAGAGTGAAAGGACCATGGGGAGCATCTTGTTTCCAACCCAAGCTGCCCTCGCGCAACCCTGAGAAATGCTGCAGCCTCAAAATTACTGTCATTTTGAAAGTCTAAATGCTTAAACTGCAAGACTTCTTTTCCCCTGTTTTTATTTATCCATCTAGATAAAATGCTGCAAGTCAAGTGTGAGAGGGATGCAAAAAGGATGACAATCATAACAAAAATTCTCAGACAATTTGTTTTAAGTGTCAGTTCGTTTCAAGGTCTGGAGTCAATATAGCGTAATGGCTGCTCGCTTTGGAAGCCGTTACATAAACATTGCATCTACATTTCAGCAAGTACAGCAGCGGCAGGTGGAAAATTCCCCACTACTGCTGTGCAGCAGACACCCCCGGGGCAGTGTAAGGTTCTGATCATCCCAGCCTTGTCTTCGCAGGGGGAAACGGCAGAGCTTAATTTGTGTTTGGCAGCACAGACTGCCAAAGCCTGACCCATGCACCGTCCCCCTTGTTCCACAGGGAATCGACCACTGTGGTTCAGCTGCTTGCAGTAACCCCACCAGCTTGTGTTAAAGCTGGATGTACCGGTGCCTTGTTGGATTTTCAGCTTCAGTCATGCACAGCTTTCTCCTAAAGCACAGCACTGATCAGAAACCAGTGTGTAGAACTACCTAGAAATCTCTTTTGCCTTTCCACTTTTTAGTTTTTTTGATCAGCGGGTCTGAGTGCAACAGTGACTTTATTCACGAGTCACTCCGCAGACGCTGGATCATCACTTTTACTGAGAATCTGCCTTTAGCACCAATAACAGTGCATGGGAGTCAACCTCGAGCCCCAGTGCGGTTTCACATGACATCTGATCCAAGGCAGCTACCAAAAGAAGTCGCTCAGTTTGTCATCCCTTGCACTGAATGGATTGTGCAGCTTCAGGGTTTGCTGGATGAGGTCTCTGTTGCAGGGCCCGCCAGCATTTTTTGTGTTAATTTTATGTCAGGTCAAAAAGCTGATGGATATGCGTGCCTAGAAGAATGAAAAGAGGCAACCAGCAGCCTTCTGGCCCCAGCCCACGGTTCAGTGCATGAGATGTTAAGTGAAAGTGCTCCCTGAAACAGCAGATATACAGCGTAAAGTGGTGGCTTGCTAGGAGGATTTTCTCTGCTCTGTGAGCCTGAAAGGGCTCCAAGGAAGAAGCTAGAGGTGGGCTAGTTTTTTTGCGGGGGAGTAGTAGTGAAGCAATAGCTCAGTGAGCTCCAGGAGAGATTTGAGAAGGGGGTCAGGGCGTCAGTCTGTTTTGAAGGTGATGGATGGAGCCAGCTAACAGTGCTCCCCATGTTGGTACCCAACCAGCGTAGTGCACCCTGCCCTGCGTGTGGGAATAGCCCTGTGGAGTTACATTTTTGCAGCTTCTAGTCTTGCTTATGTCTAAGAGGAGAAAAAAAAAATCTGTGGAGGTATCCTGTCCTTCAGGTTCGGGGTTACTCCTCTCATCTGCCACGTGTGTTAGCACTTCTGTAATGTCTCTTTCGCTAGAAAAACCTGACAGTGCTGCACAGAGCTGTTAGGTCATCTATCACAGTGATGTTAGGTTTGCTTTGACTCCTTCTACCTAATTTCCCTCTTCTCTATTACAAGAAATAACTGGCTTGAAAAATAACTTTTTCTTTAAATAGTAAATAGGTGAAGAAACCCCTGAGAGAGCAGGAGAAACTTTATCTTGATCGATTTTCTGGCATGTCGAATTTAATGGTGGTAATGTTGTTAGGTGTGTCAAATAAATTAGGTTTTCAGACTCTGAACACTTGGGAGTGCAGTAATAAGAGTCTGTAGCTGGGTGTTGGACCAGCTGCTTTTACAGGATGTCGTATCGTTAAAGTTAAGGGAGTATGTGGTCCTATCTAAGCTAAGGAAAAGGGACGCTAGTTCCCAGTCTGTTGATCAGATGACTGTCACATCACTGATGCCTGCAGACACTTAACTTGAGCTTAGAGACATATTTCCCTTGTGCAAAATAAGATTTGCTGCTTCCAGGGGACAGACTTGGATGGCAGTGGGGCTCTAGTGTGTATGTAGTACCCCAAGCTGTAGCACAGATGTTTCTGTAACTGTTACAAAAGGTTTTGGGGATACATGCTCACTTTAGGGAATGCTGACATTTGGAGTGAAAAAGAGGGACAATTACACTATGCTGGGTCTTGGGAATACTCGATTAGGAATGCCTGTAGTAACTTTATTCCTGGATTTTCTAATTCAAAGTACTTTTTTTTTTTTTTCTTGCAGGTGAATGGAAAAGGTTCGTTATGGTGTGTTGATCCAGAGTATAAGCCTAACCTAGTTCAAGCACTGAAAAAGCAACCTTTCCCTTCAGCACTTGCATTTTATACTCCACCAGCATCACCGCCAAGGTAAGTAAATTTTCTCTTACAACTACAGCATCAGGTCATGTTAATCCACCCGACAGAGGAAATGCCCAGTGAATGTTGACATTTTGCAGCTCTCTGCTAGAGGGAAGTAGCTGAGTGGGACCTAGCTGAACTGCATAGACAAGACAGGGAGAATTTAATGATCTTAGAATTCCCAGATAGTAGAGCTGAGATTAGTATCCCCATCACTTTTATAATTTTGGAAGAGTTTAAGAAGGGAAGGGGAAGGGAGCACTGATTTCACAACATTTGTGGGCAGGAGCAAGTTTTCTTCTTCTTCTTTCTGAAGCAAATAATGAGCGAGCTTTTATATACTGTTGCAGCCTAATATATACCTTTTTACATTTTCTTTGCTTCTGGGGCTTCTGGGTAGCCTACTGGAACCAGGGCTTCCTCAGCTGATATATTTTAAGGTTAGGCAATGGATTTTTTTTGGAGTTTCAAGTTGCCTTTTTATGTATAGGAAAAGGCACACCAGCTAAGTAGGTAATAGAGATACCACAGTGTGTAGAAGGATAGAAAGCAGAGAGGAAAATACTGCAGTTGATGATACCAGTAATCAGGTAGGCACATAGCCAGTTTATCTCTTCTGGCCAAGAGTTTGGGTGAGATATGAGATAATACAGATGTGTATATATTGCTCTATGCCTTATCTTACTGCAAGGAGCTTACTTAACAAAGAGAGAAGGAACTGGGATTACTGGAGCAGGATGTGACACTGATAGCAGATACTTGGAGCATTAGTTAGAGTCCAGCAGGCTCCTGAGCCTGGGTTTGAGAACCCGCCACAAGCCTGAGGTACCTGGCAATGAGCAGAGCTTGCCTGGCCTCTCAGGTTGCATGTTGGGACCTAGGAATTACGAATGTGGTCTCTGACTTTGCAGCCATCTTAGGCTCTAAATGGTCATCCTGATGTTGGAAAGAGCCAAGGCAGGATTGTCCTGCCTTCCGATTTTCCATTGGAATGGAAGCTCTACTAAAATACTGTGAGGCATTTAAGTGTTAAGAAATAGTGCAATCTGGAAGTATGCGGCTGGTAGTGTTTTCAGACTTTGCATTGTGGGCAGAAAGGTTTTTGAAACTACTGTGGTTGGGCTCTAGATAATGGTGTTTTTACACGTATTGGTGTTCCTGCATAAAGGCATGAACTTCTCTTTTGGTAACTCAGGTGAAGTTTTGCCCCTGAAAAGCCCTGCTCAGAAGATTGAATGTGTTTATGTGATAAAGCTTTAAACTTAAGATTCAGAGAACAACACAGATGGAAGGGGTCCCTCGGCCATCTGTGCAAGGGGGACATAAATGAGATGCAACGTGGAGCAGCTCGTGCAGAGCCTTGTCAGGTTAAGTTCTGAATATCCCCGGGGTCCTGCAGATACTTCAGTATTTGTATCACTGGACTTGTGGTTAACCTAATTTGTATAAATAGTATATACTGAAATTAGATGTAGGGGGTGGGAAAGAGGTTTCACCTGAATGCTAAGGTGTTTCCAGATGAGGATTTCGTTTTGAAACAATGGAATTTTCGGTACCTTTCTTTTTCACTAAGAGATTAGTCACACTTGCCAACAATTACAGCTACAAGAAGACCTTGATCCTAAGGAAGCCACATGGCAAATTTCCTGGAGAAGTCAATATATGAAGGATTTCGCAGTGCCTGTATTTTTAAGAACAATAAATATTTAATAACAGCATTTGAAGACATCTTCAATAAATGGGTTTCTTTCTCCGGGTTTCATAATAAAAATGCATTTCTAGGACTTTTGCTCATATACAGAAGGACCTATTTTTTCCCATGTTTAAAAATTGTTGGATTAAGATTGAAATCCTGGCTAGGAGGAGAGTCCCTGGTTCACTGAGCATATATGTCCCAGCAGCAGTGCAGTAATGAAGGCGTTTAGCAGTACCAACTGCTCTCTGCTTTGCTAGTGAGGGATGTGTTTGTGTTAGTCACTAGCGAGGTGCACAGAGAAGCCTCCTTGTTTGCGTTCCACTCGGCTGTGTCCTTCTGCTCGTGTCGCCTCGGGAGGTGCAGGACACGGCCGCTCTCCTCAGCAGCCTCGCTACAAGGGAGGCTGCAGGGCCGGGCATGGGCGATGAGTTTCGCTCCTCCTCGCTTGAGCGTTGTTGCCAGCTGAGGTTTGATAGTGTCACAGCAAGTCAATATAGTCAGAGCATTAAATGGGTGCCCAGCACACACAGCCGTGCAGAGCAGAGGATTCCTGCGCTGTGAAGATGGCCAGTGAGCAGTGAAAAATAGTCTATGCAGGATTCAGTTTAAAGAATGAAAATTTTGGGTTTAAAATAATATTTTAAAGTAGTTGGAGTAATTGCTTGGGTTTCAGGTTACTTTTATATGTTCTTTGATGAATAATAATTTTTTCAAGCATATTGAGCACTTAGCTTATTATTGATCTTTGGGGTGATTTGTGGCTGTGCCTTATCTCAGAAAAAGAAAGTTGCCTAAGTGTGATAAATATAAGGGGTAGGCACACTGCCTTAGAAACGCTCCCGCTAGCCCTGTAAGGCTGCTGTTGCATATCAGATCTGAATGCCTGCTCATCATCCTTCTTAACTCTTCTAACTATGTAACTATCTTTAATTCTTCTAACTATATTGTCTTCCAACATATTGTCATCTGATGAGATTATAACAGTTGTGCACTCTTTCAGTTCTGCTTATTTCTAGCAGTTTTCAAGTAGATTAGAATTAAATGAATTAGTGCTGGATATATAGGAAAAAAAGAAAGGAAGAGAGCTTTATTTTGCACTTTGTTCTGTGATGTGTTGAATGGTGCTTTGCTAAATACAAAGTTGGCCTTGAGAATGCAAAAAAAGCAGACAGCATCACCCAAACAGCCCAGCTTCAGATAACGTTAAAATCAACCGCTTGCAAGCGGCTACAAACGGACTCTGGTCTATAACAGTCAGGGCTGATCGTCCTTCAGTCCTTCCCTGCATTCACACTAGTGTTTTCTTGGTGCTGGTGTCACTACTTAGCTGCTGCACCAGCCTCCTGGCTGCTCTGAGCAGGAGGGAAGCAGAGTATCCGCTGCTCAGATGTTACCCTGGGCTGAGTTGTCCAATGGAGTAACTGTGTCCAGGTTTTGTCTAAGATTTCCTCTTTTCCTGTTGTTTTTTGGATGTTTGTTTCTTTGCTGGGCTCTCAGCACTCTTCTGAACACCAACACATGCACCCTTTGCGTTCTGTTGTGCCCGGGCTCCCAACAGTTCTGTGTAGGCCAGCAGTTTCTTCACATCTAGGTTTTACTTACCAAAAAACATGTATATTTGTTGTAAATCTAGCTTTTAAGCAAGCACATAAAGTTTGTAGAAGTGATCTCTTCCCAGCAAGATTTTTCCTCAGTGGGGATGCTTTCCAAACACTTGTAAATACTTTCTAAGGGCTTCATTGATAGGCTTACATAGCACAGTAAGCCATGTATCTAGCCAGCTTTTGAAGAGCAAGAGAAGTTGCTGCTGATTTGGTTTGTCCACTAAACTTTAGGGGGCTGAGATTTTTATTGTATTTTTTTCTTTTTAATCTTTATGTTATTATGTTCAATGTACTTTGCACAAGTTATTTGGCTAATTTGGATTTGACTTCAATGTGTTGAATTTCTTTCCAGTAGGTCATCCTCTCCTCACTACTTAACTTCAGTGCTCAAGCAAAGTCATGGCCGATCTCTCAAAGGTAAACGTGACTTGTCTTTCCTGCTGCTCTTCTGTTTCTCCTGGGCATGAGCATATCTTGAGCAATGGTTTAATCTGTATATGGGCCTGTTCTGAAGAGTTTGGTGGGTTCCAAAAAACCCATTAATAGTTTGGATGCCCTTTATGTTGTGTGTTAACTTAAAATCTGTACGATGAGTCTCAAGATGTGAAAGGACTTCTTGTTCTTCTGCCAGCAAGGTCTTTAGGAGAAACATTTCCCCTCCCCAGCCCCCCCGCCCCAATACGACCTGTTTTTAACACTGTGTAATTTAGTAGAAACATAGTTTGAAAGCTAGGTAGCTAATGGTAGGACTTGTCTGTAGTAGTTTGGGATTTTTATGGGTGACCAAGAATGGAGAACAAGAGAGAGCAAATTCCAATGTGTAAACCTTGTGAGATGAGGCCACAAAAGTGCCTTAAAGTTGAGTGTTTGTAGGTATCTGGGAGAGCATGAGACTATTTGCAAAAGGAGGGTGAAACAATTCAGAATATCGTTTCACGGATATTTTTCACTGATTGGCCAGAAAAATTTGGTGCAAAATGTGTCTTTTATCACCACTATGTGGGTAGAAGTGTGCCAGCTAAGCAGGGCACAGCTCCTCTTGTGCTTTTTGGTGCACAGAAGAGCCCTCCACGCAACTGCTACTGGGCTAGAAGGGGATTTCTTAAATCTGGACATCTACAGTTCGGTCCTCTAGATTTCTACCTTAATCTTCCAAGAGAAAGACTATAACCAGCCAGGTCTAGATAAGAATGGTGAACTTAAGATGGAAATCTGGTTTTCATTGACATTCTGGTATGAATAGAAGCAATATCCACTCCTGAACAGAAGATGGATTATTTCATTTTTCTGTGACTACTTTTAAAAGTTTTCCTCATTTTTGAAACACGTTAGTGTGCCTTGGAGCCAGAAATGAGCTAGACAGCGGCAGAATACTACAGTGTTTCTTTAAAGGAACCCCGTTGAGCACAAGTCTTGCAACTCAATAGTGAAACTTAGTCCACTGAAGGCTCGTCCTGCACTGGAAGGATAAAACTGACAACGCAGGACTTGAGCAGCGTAACCAGCACCCAGTGCCGCAGCCCCGCTTGAGTGGCGGAGGCTGCCGAGGCGGGAGGGTTGTTTTCCTGTTTGAGCCACGTTGCCCCACAGCGCAGCTGGTCTGCCAGGGTGAGCGGACACACCGCAGAGCCTCCGTTTCTCTGGGTTTCGAAGATGCAGACACGCAGTTTGCGGGGAGTGATTCTATGCCGCATTAATGTCTGCAATTGCTTGTCACTGAGCAGGTGGATTTATATACCAACATCATATGCAAAAATCAAATGCTTGGATAGCAAATCACAGACATTTGAAATTGGCAGATTTCAATAGAAAGGGGAAGATTTGACCTCCTGAGTACAACAGTACTCAGCACAGCACAGTTAACTGTGCATGTTTTTATTTCTTTGTTCATCAGTTGGATACATACGACTTCTATATTCAGTGGCTCTGTTGCTGCCCCCTCAAAAAAGGATAAATCAGAATTAAATTTCATAAGTGCAATGAGATAGACCTTAAAGTACACTGATGTTAGGATGACAGATTTATAAAGTGCTGGAAACAGCACTTAAGTTTCCTTTCCTTGTTGGTACAACATTCCCAAAGTGAAATTCAGATTTCTCCTTGCCTAAAGATAAAGTTAGCAGAAATGGTATAAGATGTGTATAGGAGGACCAAATTGACAATTCTGTGATACTCAACCCCCAAAGTCAGTAACATAGTTGCAATTAATGCTTATAATGTGCTGTTTCTGATACTTTTTTAGGGGGGAGGAAGGTGGAAGAAGAGCTGTAAAAGATGCCATTGCTAACATTTTATTTATTTCTAGTTAGAGATTTCAGACTTTGCTGTCATCCTCAGAATATCCTTCTTGAGATAAGAGTAATCCACTCAGTGCCACAAAACACAGAGCAGCATTTGGCACTATAACTAAAAGCACTGCTGTTCATCTAAATATCTTTCAAATGCCTGTTTATTATTTGTGTCTCCATGCTGCCTGGGTGAAGCGATTCTGCGTATTTTCCCCCTTGTCTTCTCCATTTTTCCTATTTGACTTGTTATTGAGAACATACGGTGAAGAAAGCGCTTGCTGTTACAGCTAGGAAAAAGATACCGAATTAGTGCTGCATTTTACTGACACGTTTGCTCTGCAGATTTGCATGTTTATAGGAGGAGAGTATGAAGGTGATTGGGCACTTTTCTTTGCCATGTGCAAAATCCTTTTTTTTAAACTGTTACAAGTAAAGCCCAGTTGTTGATGAATTCAATAACATCATCAAATGCAAATTTAATTTTGCTGGTTCTTGCCTTCAGCTTTGGCAAGTGCAATAGAAGAAATCAGCTTTTGTAAGATTGTCATATTTGACACATGACTTCTGTAATCAACCATATTGCTCATAAAATCTCACTCCTGTTAGGTCTGTCTTAATTTTCGATTATATTTGAATCATTCTCAAGTTTGGATTCTTGCATTTCTTTCCTTTTATTGCAGGCTAATATATATATATAGATACATATTCTTCCTGTGTTCTAGGCACCTGGCTTTGCCAGCTAACGTTTTACGCAAGCGCTAACATTTTGCTGCCTTTTTTTTGCCCCACAGAATCCGATATTGATGCTGCTACTGCAATGATGCTGTTAAATACTTCCATTGAACAAGGGATGTTAGACTGTAAGCATATGTCTTTTATTCTGCTCTTTCTCTACACAGTAGCTAAATGTTTCCTCTAAACT
>NW_010579382.1:98346-128251 GCF_000705375.1 Tinamus guttatus | reverse complement strand
CCCCTCCTTCCCCTCCTTCCCCTCCTTCCCCTCCTTCCCCTCCTTCCCCTCCTTCCCCTTTTTTTTTAGTCGAGGAATGATTAAAGGAACACTGAAAAAGTGCTTTAGTAAGAATTCTTGCTTTGGAGTTACTGTATTCATTGTTACTGTGTTCATTGTTCAAAGTGAAAGGTTGCTTCATGACGGATTTACAGGATAAAGCACCTAATCAAGTGTGGTCTGTGGGAAAGTCAAGGAAGTGAAATCTGTTTTTTTAGTTTAAATGCAATATTTTCTGCTTCCTCAGAGATAAAATACTGAACAGAGTATGCAAAAATAGTGTGGAAGTGTTAATTATAAAACTCCTTGGCCCCTCAGGAGCAGCTGAAGATGAAGGATCAATCATTGAGAAGACTGCAACAGGAGATGGACAGTTTGACCTTTCGAAATCAGCAGCTTGCCAAGCGAGTAGAGTTGCTTCAAGATGAACTTGCTTTAAGTGAAACTAGGGGCAAGAAGAGCAAGGTATATGATAAAGGCAAACAACTTTTTAGTAAATGTCTCTGTTGTCACTGTTTTATCCTGAGTTTTGGCACAGTTGCTGTGTGTGAAAGCTTGACCTTAAGATTCTCGATGGAACTTCTATTCTTAACCAAGAAAATGTTACTGAAAATATTGACTAAACAGGTAAAAAATGTTTTTAAAATATATTGTATGCTAAATAGGATTTTTTTCTTGATTTATTGTATGCTAAATAGGGTTTTCAGCTTGACTGCTGACTGACATTGAATTGGTATATCCCTTTCTATGTCTTCAAAAATTTTTAAACAGCCAGAGAAGACTGTGGAACTTTCTAATTAATCTGTGAGGAAAATTGACTATCTTTCTTATCCAACTCTCACTACTTTGTTATTTTGATGTTCTTTTGTGAATCTTGTCAAATGCTTTGAAGTCTGAATTTTCAGCTAGTACTCTTTATTTCGTTTCAAAATGATGAAATAATGACAGGAGTAGTGAGGTTTCTTTTTCCGGAGATGCCAGCTGATTAAGACTAGTTTGTCGTGTTATCCAGATGCCTTAGCTCAGCCAGTTCCTCTTCAGGTAACTTGAGGATTCCCAAGGATGTTCCATCAGGACTTTCTCAAGCAATCTTTGATACTCCCCTTCTTAATTACTACGACCTATTATTTTTTGACATCTTCCAAAACTCCATAAATACTAATGTAAAAATATCTTTCAATTGTTTAGAAATATGCTCATCTTCCTTACTTTCTCATGTAACTTCTGTGCTTTTTTTTTTTTAAATCGGGTTTATCCAGTTCCTTGATGAAGATAGTGCCTCTGATTCATGTTACTTGTCGATCTTAATATTTATTTTCTAAGTGTGTCTTGGCCTTTCATATCTTTATTTCACGTTACATAACTGAGTTTCATCAGTCATATTTCCAAATTTTCAAGTAGTTTAGTTTGTCTTTAGATGATTTGCAGACTGTTGCTACTAATTTTCCTGCTCAACTATGAGAGGCAAATTTTACATTAAGCAGTGTCTGTGCTGCTTTTTAAGTACGCTGCCTTTAATTCAACACAGAGCCTTTTTCAGCAAGTGTATGTTGCTGAACGCTCCCTTAGTAGGTTCAGTGATACCTTCAGATTTTCTGTCTTTGGGAAACCAAGTACATCATATTTAGACTAAGCTTCTGGAAAATCATTTGTGTTGGACTTTGCTCCTTCCAGAAGGAATGGAAGGTGGCCCTGTTTCTTACATGATCTAGTTTAAGACTGGTGTCAAAAAGTGTTGTTGGTTTCGCTCTGCCAGCTCTCCCAGACACTTGAAATTCAATAAATGTTTGTATGGACAAGCCGTTCCGTGTGTCTATGAATGTGACCGTTTCTGTTATTAACTCATCTCCAGTGGGCATTCTACCATGATACAAAACCAATTAATGCTGCTTTTAGGCTCACATATGTATGCTAGTCAGTCTAATATATCCGTTTATTATGAATATAATGATAACTATATTAGCTACGTATGTAATCATAGAATCATTGAGGTGCAAGGGACCTTTGTACATCATCTAGTCCAACCCCTCTGCACACACAGGGTCACCTAGAGCATGTGGCAGAGGATCATGTGCCTCTTACAGAAGAAATTTAAGCGATGGGAAATGTCTTTGGTTATTTGGGAACAGGTGCTAATGAGCACATGCTTTCTTTTAGAAAAGTGGAGAATCTTCATCTCAGTTGAGTCAAGAGCAGAAAAGTGTCTTCAATGAAGATCTTCAAAAGAAGATAGAAGAGAATGAGCGACTACACGTACTTGTAAGTAAAACGGATCTTTTAACTGAATGATTAGTGAGTTTTGAAGCTTAATTGCATGCAGAATAGCTGATTAAGTTAGACAGCATTGTTTATAAAGATATTCAATTGGCAAATGAGAAAGTAACTTGACTTTATGTTCTTAAGACAATATGTGGAATAATTCACATTACCATAGCAATAGATGGTTCTCATTTAGTTTTGTAACTTTCGGTGTTTCTCAGCTGCTGTATTGAAGATGACTGTATAGTTGGTATTGGATGGAAGCTTTTTCTTTGCCCATAGTTTCAAAATTGCTTTAAAACTGAAAATATTTTCTGCAGTTTGACAAGAATTACTGTGTCAAAATAGAATGTGTTTCGCTGCTTTAGAAAACTTGGGGGAAATTAAGCTGAACCACAAACCTTTTGCAAGTGTCTATTTATCAGTCATAGTTTTTTTTTTTTTTTTAAAGTTCTTGCAGCATCAAGCATTCTTTAAAAATAAGTGCTTTGTTCCTCAATCTGTTTTCTGCATATGGCAGCGTGAACTCACCTGAGGGCTAATAAGCGAATACTTGTTATTAAAGTGGGCCTAATTGGTGTCATTGATGTCATTGATAGGACTAGATTCCACAGCACTAAATGAAAGTGAAGCTCTTGCACACAAGACTTGCTTTTCTCATTGTAGTTCTTTGAAGCAGATGAGCAGCACAAACGTTTAGAAGCCGAGTTGAGAAGCAGGCTTGATGTTTTGGAAACAGATGCTGCCCAGCATCAAGCTGTGGTGGACAGTTTAACACGGAAATACACAGATACCATAGAAAAGCTGCAGAATGATAAAGCCAAATTAGAAGTAAGGAGTTTTTTGTTACTTGATAAACTTGAAAAGTTTTGAAATTAAATATTTTGTTGTGTCAGTACTTACATTGTGAGATTATCTTCTTGCATAAAGATCAAGTCTCAGACACTAGAAAGAGAAGCTAAGGACTGTAGGCTTCGAACCGAAGAATGGTAAGTGTTTTTATTTAATATAATGAAAAAAAAATGATTTAAAGAAATAGCTGCTTTAGGGAAATGAATGGGGTTACTTTTGAAGGGAAAAAACAACTGATTAACACTGATTAAAAGCGAAATCACAAAGCAACAACACGTTAACATCAAGACTATGCACCTTAGGTCCCCTTTCCTTCTACAGAGTGTGTAACTAGACAGTTGCTTACAGGGATGTAGACAAACGTGCCTTGATAAACAGCTGTTAAATTATTGCAGATAGCTGATGAATGACTACAGGGTTTATTGGAACTGGAAAGAAGCTGTTGAACTTCTATGAAACAAAGATGTGTGAGTTTTTACACACTGCTTTCAAAAACTAAGTTTGGGTAAGGCACTTTAAATGCTGAAAGGCAATTTCAAAAGTCCCCATCTGCTTCATATGCTTCTTGAAGCCCCAAATCATATATTTTACTTATTTTGGTAAATAGAACATCCTTCAATTCTAATAATTCTCCTCTAATGTAGATCAGATTTTCACTTACAATATGACGTGAAGAGGTTGGATTTTTTGTTTTGCTCATATTTGCTTTTTTTCGTGTGTGTTTGATATGTAGCATAGATTTGAAAGGTGGTGATGCTCTGTTCTGTTTCTGTGGCACTGAGAGCTTGTCGGTTGTAGGAAATTCCAAGATGACTGGTAATTAGCGTCATTATAAGGAAAGAACTCTACCATTTAACACAGCAGGCTTTTGAAATTAAAAATAAAATCCTGACACTATTTCAAAACTGAAATCAATATCTAATGAGTACTTGACACGGGCATCTTTATGAAAATGTTGCTCTTTGGTTTTCCCTGCTTCTTCAGGAAGATAGGATCCCTTTGCGTCTGAGATCCAAGCTTTATTCCAAAAAGCCAGAGGATACCAGGCTTAACAGCCTGTATGCCTTGAAAATCAAAGGACAAATCATGAAACAAAATATATCAAACTATTATTTTTTTAAAATTCTCCTTGACAGTATAGCAGAGAAACAACAATACTTCCTTAGTTTTTTTATTTTTTTAAGCATGTACAATATTGTTCATATTCCACAGCTTCCCATGTGTCCAGTGTGTTTACACTTCATGCTCTGGAGTTTCTGTGCACTTTTTGCAGCTGCTCTTCAAGAAAAAAAACTTTATTAAAGTGCATGACATGCTTATTGGCCAATTTCTTGGTATTTTATTTGTTTGGATTTTTTTCCCTATTTGTATTAATGTATTAAATGTAAAACAAATTGTCAGTCTGAAACCTTCCCTCCCACCATCCAATATATGTGCAGGAGTTCTAGATGTCAGACTGGAAACAAAGCAATGAAGAATTGAGGGCCTGAGCTGGGTAAGGTGTGGAATTTGATCTGAAAAACAATGTACAGTAATCCTTGTTAGCATATATATAATGCTAGGATATAGTACTGTTATTTCAGGCATCTGGGATAACAGTATTAGTAATTAGCACAACATAGATTCACATTTAGTATACACAAGCAGATATAGGGGAAAATCACTTTAGAATGCAAATTAAATGTAATTGCCAGATCTCTTACAAATGTGCTGTAGCAGAGCAATATTTAGATATAGAAATTTGTAATGCCCATGATGTATTTCTAGTAATGAGGGTAACTATCAACTCATTTCTTGTATGTTGGGATACCATATCAGGTAATTCATTTGAAGGTCTGTTTGTGAGCCAGTTCAAATGACAGTGAGCAGAATAATTTTGTATAGCTTATATCATGAATATAGTATTGGAAACTAATATGAAGGCTAACTTCAAAGTAATCTGAATTTCTCAAGAATAGCACAGCAAAATTTGCAGTCCTTTCTAGCTTCTTTCACTGCTTTTGTTAGGGGTTAAAATGCAGCACATGTTCTAAAATTGACATGAAAGAGAGAACTCCTACTGTTTGATTTCTATCGAACTTCTGGAAAGGGAGCTCTGTTAACCCCAGGGAGGCTTAGAGTGAGTTAGTGATGAGGGTACAAATTAAACTTTAAGACTTGACGTTGTATATGTTTTTTTTATTGTTATTTAGCCAACAGCAATTGAAGAACCTTCAAGTGGCTTTGGGCAGTAGACTTGAAGAATCTCTATGTATAATCAATGAAAAAGTACCTTTTAATGACACACGTAGGTATTGCTTTGGCTTGGGTTTTTCTTGGCTGTCTTGATCAATTTGGGTACCCAACTGGAGGTAATATTATCATCTGAATTAAGATATGAGTGTGCTGCATCAGTCTGTGCTGTCTGCTGTCCTGAAGAGCTTGAACAGTAGGTTGTCCTTGAGCAGGCAGGCAGGGAAATGAGCAGGAGCTGGAATACTGGTAGAGCTGAAACTAGTGGGCTGTAGAAACCAAAGTAAGTTAGAAACCGCCTTCCATTCTCTGTGCCACACCTCTTTGTATGTCCCTTTGGAATTTAGAAATCATCCAAGGTGCTCTCCAACTGGAACAGAATGCTTAAATGTGTGGTGATTAGAATTTACATAATGAAGGAATCAGGTGCATGCAGGAGCATTTAAAAAAAAATCACAAGCGACAAGCCGATCATGTGAAAATACTTTTTCTTATTTGTCTGTCTCTGGAATATAATGGAAATTTGAAGATCCTGTTGAGTTTTTTTAAGGATTTTTAAGACCCTTCACTCTTGTTTAGTTAATAATATTGATCTTTTGGATAACAGTATAAGGCTGCTGCTGTTTCCTATCAGAAAATCTAGGGCGTTTTAGATGGATAAATGTGAATTGTAATCTGAGGCAACTGTGGAAATCTTTTCTCCTGCTGATGATACTAGCAGCTCTTAAATGAGTCTGCTTAGACCTACTTTATTGAAGTGAATTGCTTGGATATTTTTAGAATTGAACACTCTTACGCTGAAAAACTTCAATTTAAAATAATTTTTTACTAATAAGTGTTCTATATGGAAAGTATGATTTGATAAGTATATTTAACTTGATTTTGTCCTGTAGGATCTAATCGGTACAATGCTTTGAATGTACCAGTACATAACAGAAGATATCAGGTGAGCATCTTTGTGGCTTCAAGTGTAAAGGTGTAACTTTCTATGCAGATACAATGTAAAAACAGTCATTTTAGTGACTCTAAATGCCAGAAGATGATTCAGGGGAATTTCTGACCACAAAGTCTTTGTACTTTGCATTGTTCTCATGTGGAAGAGTCAAGTCTTACTTGCCTCACTCTGGACTAGGTCTAGTCTTTTGGCCCCGGCAGATGATCACTGCAGGCTGTTAACTTAAGTATGCTGTTCTAGAAAGAATGGCAAAAAGATTTAGTATTGGTCTTTTAAAAAAAAAAAAGTTTTTTTTTGAAATGCTTGTGACTTTGCAGATACGCAGTAAGGTAGAACTCAAACTCTTTATTTCTAAAATTAGTTTAAGCTTTGTCATTTTAGGAGTCTTAACCTTTTCTGCAGGAGAATGGTAACTGATATATTTAATTTCTTTTTCATCAAAATCAGCCTCTTCAGTTGCATACCTTGAGCCTTAAAGAATGTTTTTATTTATAAACTGTACATTAGTGTATTCTAGAATATATTTTAATATTATCTACTAGTAGTCCTAATCCTTTCAAGGATCAAATTGTATATATTTAAGAACTGTATGGTTCAATTCTATTTTATCTGATACTTGAGACCAAAGCACCCATATGAATTTACGTAATGGAAAGTGAACCGTTAATTCAGCTGTTGCATAAAATAAAAAGTTTCTGTCCCTACAGAAAAATATACAATTACAAATGGTGTTGTAAATAAGTAAACTTTAATTATTAAGGTATAGATAATTGTTATCCTGTATTTGAGCTGACTAGAAATAGATAGTCATAGATAATGGGTTATTTTTCTTATATTTAACCATAGAATGTTTTTCTAGTTTAAACAGGTACAACTTACATATAACTTTTTATGACTGTCTTTACAGCTGAAGTTGCGAGACCTTGCTGGACAGGCACTAGCTTTTGTTCAAGATCTTGTAACAGCTCTTCTAAACTTTCACACGTACGCTGAACAGAGAGTCCAGATATTTCCTGTTGATTCTGCAACAGACACTATATCACCATTAAATCAGAAGGTAAAGCTTGCTGATGTCAGTTGTAAGTTTGCTGAGTTATATTAACTTTCGAGATAATTTTGATTGTGAAACTTTCTTCAACTACTTTTGCCAGATGCTAAAAGTTATGCTCCTAGCGGGCCAGCCTTTCTTTCATGGGAGGACTTCTCTTTCAGGTGAATTCTTTCAATGTGAGCAAGGGTGGACGTTTTTGTTGCAGACAATTCTTTTCTCTTGTGCCTTTGCTACAAGAGCAATATGATAGTCAGATCTAAGCTTTTCTTTTAAAGTGCTGATTTGGTTTGCATTTATGAAAAGTTTAGCTGACTGCTTTAAAATACTCTAATTGTGCAATATTTGGGTATGTGCTTCACTTAGTTATAAAAGCATAGTGGAAGAATGGAAAATATTGGACAGAACATCTTGTGTTTAACTCTAGTGTGAAATGAACTGTGTGTGAGGTAGTTTTATGTAAGAGAGAACTTGGGTGTCTGTTCCATCATCAAACACTAACCTTATGTTTTGGTTTTGGATTGTCTGTGCTACCATCTTTCTTGCAAGTGTTCTGAAGTATCATGTCTGTAAAGCATGTTGAAATAATAATTTTTTTTATAACAGCCCTGCTCATTCCATGCAACTCTGAAAGATATTTCTGAGAACATCATACAGAACTGTTAAGCTGTTGTCTGGGACTTTTCTCTATGCCATAAAGCACAAACTAGAATTTTATGCACAAAGATGTGGGGCAAATGTGTATGTTTTGCTATAAGCTGCCTTTGATATCTGAATTGTTCTCTTCATAGTGCCAGTGGATCTATGCGTATTTCAGCTGTCTGATAACCTAGTGTTTGTTTTTTTTGTTTTTTTGTTTTCTTTCTGGAGTCAGATGATAATATAGTAGTTTTAATGGGTCAGACTTAAGCCACAAGAAAAACATTTTTGTTCTTTAAGTGATTGTAGCATACGTAATGGCAATGTAAACCATTCCAAAACTTCCTTGTTCTTGGAAGGACCTCTTTAATCTCTTTGCAGTCAACAAATGTGTGTGTGTGTGTGTGTGGAGATCTTTATCCACTAAAGAAATCCCAGCCCATTTACTTTCTCAGCCCTTTTGGCTATTCCAGTCAAAGACACACTGTGTCAGAGGTCCATAGATTTTAATTTGAGAAAGACAGTTTTGTTGTTTTTGGCACTGAACACACTCAAGATGACACATCCTCTTCCAAATTCTTTGGGGCAGGAGCTGTGTCTCCTTGTCTATAAGGCCTAGTATGGTGATGGGATTCTACAGATATTAATGCTATTTATGCTAAGTGAATAAAATTTCCTAGTCATCACTTCTTGCACTTGTTTTAATTCTTAGTGTCCTGATTAACACTTCCCCACTGCTTTTCAGCAGAGAAAAGTGCTTTTACACAGCTGAAACCTGCAACTTAATTGGAACTGTAATTTGATTCTTTCTCGTAATTGCCTCTGGTTCAGTAGTGCAGGCCCGTTTTGTCCTCGCAGTGGTCCCTTGCAGTTTGCCCCTATTCCAGCTTGTTTGCAACCAAGCTGCCTTAGTGCAGCTCGCTGTGGCTTTCCAGCAGCCGAGTGTCTTTTGTCACTTCTCAAAGCTGCTGCTGTATTTTTGGCTCTCTATTTGCTTGGCAAGTGTTCTCGGTGTGATCTTAGCTCCTCCGCTGAGTGGTTCAAAAAAATCTCCCCTTAATGCAGGAGAGAAAATGAGACGTTAGTGTTGTGTAGTGGCTCAGCGCACTCGCACTGATATATTTTTCCCTGACTCCAGGATTTGTCTGGTGCTTTCAAGCTATTTCCCCCAACAAACACTCAAAGTAGATGTGGACAATTCCCTTCCAGGTTCAAGTATTCCTTTTCTCTTTGAGTATTGGATTGCTGGGTTCTATTGGGTCTTCAGCCTCATACCAGATAACTCCAGCCCTCTTGCAGTACAAGACAGGAGCATTTTGCATGCGCTATTTCTTGCTCCCTAAACTTAAGATTTTTTTTTTCCTAATTCCATCCAGATTTGTGCATGCATGAATGAGAGCTAAGCATTTCTCTTAACGCTGTGTTTCTGCATTGTAATTAATTGGAAACTTATACACTACTTGCCTGGGATCTTTAGCTAGTTTCATAATATGAATAATCAAAGGTGAAGGTGTCTTGCTGTGTGGCAACATAAAAACCAAGATTACTTTTGGATATGTGTGTCAGTCTGTGGAAGAACGTTTTTTCTAATACTGTGGTATCAGTCAAAAGCTGATGTTATTTTTACATTGCAGTTGAATGGAAGAGTAAATAGCTTAGTTTTCAAGGCACATACCTTTTTTGGGGGTGGAATTTACAGAAGACTTTTAGCCAAATCAGACAGCTGCCTGAGGCCCAAGTTTCACCTTTGCTCTAACCTGGCATAGCCACAGAAAGCAGCAGTTCCACTTGGTGCAAGAGTGACCCTCGACATGGCATAGCCACAGAAAGCAGCAGTTTTCCCTTTCATTAGTTATTGCCTCCTTCTTTGCATTGGCATAAGCATGCCTTGCTCATGCAGCAAACTGGTCTAGAAGCAGATTCAAATTAAAACTTACCTGCTAGCTTTAAGCCAGCCTAGGCGTAGCGTGGTTTGTGCTGATGCCCAGGACAAGGAGTGCTACGTGCAGAGCCGGTGAGAGGAAGGTAGGAGAGCTCACTTTGCCTGGAACTAGTCTTATTTAACGTAACTGAGCTCTGAGGAATGCAAAACCTTGTACTTGAAAAGCGTAGGTCTGGTGTGCTGTGCATGGCCGCTGCAGGGAGACAGGGTGCTGTGGAAAGTCCTAGGTGGGGTTTTGCATTATAGCCTTCACTAAATCCCATGCCTCTCCCTCAAGATACAAGTTAGTCTACCCTGTAGAAGAGGCAGCTGTGCATCACGTCACTGTTACATCTTGTAATCCACCTGCTTGGTGTTATCTGAGATAAAAGGTGCTACGTGGAAGTGAACTGTTCAATTGCTGACTCGAAACCCTTTGCCAAAGCATCCAGCAAGCACCATTTTAAATCTCTCTGTGCTCAGTTCTCACAGTATCTTCACGAAAATGCTTCGTACATCCGCCCTCTGGAGGAAGGAATGCTGCACTTGTTTGAAAGCATTACGGAAGACACTGTGACCGTGCTGGTTAGTTTCCTTATTTTTAGCCTTGAGAAAGATCTCTGCTCTACAAAAATACGCAGGTGGTGTTTTTCTTCTAGGAAACAGCTGTGAAATTGAAGGCTTTTGTGGAACACTTGTCTTCGTACTTGTGCTTTTTAAGAAAGATTCTTCCTTACCAATTAAAAAGGTACTTCTGATTTAATAGATCAAAATCAAGGGGCACTGTGTATCATCTTGTTCAGTAGCACTGGTACTTTTGGGTATTGTAGACAGAAGTTGCTAAATTCCTAAGTCTGCCTAGAGGTGTAGATAACACTAAGATCTAGAGATGCAAAGTGAACTAAGCCAGATGCACCCCTTTATGCAGTGAAAAACTTTGTTCTTGGGTAGTTTGAAGGGAGGTGAATAATCAGCACTAAGTAATGCTTGGAAGGAAAAGGAAAGAGCTTATTTCATGCCTCCTTTGTGCCTCTTCTCCTCCACTTGCAGCCCAACAAAAGAAATGCTTTATGTGGTAGAGGAAAGGTTTTTAAACTGATGCTCTCAATTCCTCACCATGGGTATACACAGCTCTGCTCCTCAGGAGGTCCTGCCTTTTGACAGAGGCTTCCGAGAGGCTTCTGCCTGCACTCAGAAATTGTCATGTATAGTTAAGTTACTGCAGTATATAAACCTTTCTTAAGTACTGTACTACTGCTCTTTCAGGCTTGGGATGTGGAGAACATTATTTATGTAGTCCCAGAATCACAGACTTGTTTCTCACAATACTTGTTCTGGGTTTGTTTGTTTGTTTGTTTTTAACACATTCATGTATTCCTAGTTTGGAAGAAGAGTGTGAGTCTTCTCTTTGCACAGCTGCCTTAAGAGCTAGAAATATGGAGTTACACAGAGACATGAAAAAGTTGACTGCCGTCTTTGAGAAGCTACATGTGTACATTAGTCTCCTTGCTCTACCAAGTAGGTGTTTCTTTCAGCTCAAGTACTTTTTGAATGTGAGACACTAGTGTTCATTTTGAGCTAACTTTCCGTAAAAAAAAATCTGTGCATGCAGGAAAATGAGCTTAATGCTTATTTTTAGTTACAGACTAAGCAATGGGGCAGGTGAGTTCTGCAGCATGTCCTGCTGTATTGGGGCCCTGCAGCACTGCGTGTGCTGCAAGACACTTTTCTTTCTATGTGCCATTTTACTCTCTCCTTGTTTCCCTTTCCTGATGGATGTGGCCAGTGTTCAAGCTAGAAGCTGGCAGGCAATTCAATCTAGCACATTTTCTATAGTCAGTTAACTGTAGAGAAGAAATGATTTTTTTTATAGTATGATCGACACTACATCTTTTGTCATCACTTAATAATTGCTAATAAATCAAATTTCATCATTTATCCCTTTCAACTCCTATCCATAATGTTATTAAGCTGCCACTTGTAGTTATAATTAAATAAAATCAAGTCAAATCTTTGGGTGGGGAACAATATTCAGATGCATGTTTGCAAATAAAAGCAGATAGTTGTTATAAAACTTCAGGTTATTTCAGTCTTCACTTCTTAGGAGGACAGTGATATTTTTTCCTGTAATGAATGCTTTTATATGAATAATTCATCATTGAGACAAAAATTGCTGAGGATATTTGTAAAGTCTAAATGAAATCTAAAAAACTTGGAAGTTTTTGACCCGCTTACTCAGTAAGCAAAATTCAGTAGAGAAATTTAATGCTAAAGGGGAAATTTTAATCAATGAATCTGACTCATCTGTTCTAAAGATTACACCCCATGCAAATGTTTCTAGCAGGCAGAAACTGGGTGCTTTTTCAGAGCTAACTTTTATTATTGTTATTATTTTCATTTTTATGTGGACTCTTTAGGTACAAAACCAGAAGGTCTCCTTAGGACAAATTACAGCTTCGTATTTACAAACATTGCTACAAGTCTTCATGGATTTCATGATATTCTGAAAGGTGAGAGCAAGGGATTAGTGGCATGTTTCACCTTTGTTACTTTCCATAGAAATATATACATACATGTATACTTTGTGTGGCTGTATGTTAGGTATGTAATGTGTGGTAAAATCTAAATTGGTAAAGGCAGAACATCAAATTAAACCTACTACCTGTTTGTTTTGGAGATCCATGCATGTTTTTCTGGCATCTTCCATTCTGATAGTTTTGTGCAAATTCCTGGGAAACCTACCTAGGGCTCTGTGGAATCGCCCTGAGCAGTATCACTGCAGTTTCCAAATTGAATTGCTGTGGTGAGCTAGCATACAGAATGGAATGCCGTTAAATATACCTATTTTCCGCTACAGTTGGCCTAATCTCAACAATCAAAATGGATTTTTTCCTTACAGTCTTCAGGCGAGTTGTTTTTCTAGCATGAATATGTAACCAAAACTTACCAGGAGGATGGCTTTCATTTTGAAATTCTAACTTCCTCCTTGAGAAGGGCTTATGCTGTCCTTTATCAAAAGGACATGGATGTGTTGCATTTTCAGTCAAGTACCATTTGGTTAAAACTGAGGGAAAAGAGATTTAAAAACCAAACTGTTTTTTGTTTATTTTAGAATATTCTGTACCATGTAGGCAATTTGCCTGTTTTTTTTTTTGTTTTCTCTTCAACCTTCCTCACCAACCCAAACTAATCCCCAGCTTCCTAAACTTGTCACCAAATATAATTTCCTTGGTGGTGATAACCTGGTATTTCTTCATTCTATACCAGTAGATTTTTATTGTAACGTGTTTATTTGTTAAATAGCTTGTTTTTTTAGCTAGACCTAAGTTAGGAATTTTTTCTTCCATGATAAACACTTGTTGATAAAAACCTTTCTTTAATTTTGGTGCTCCTGAAGTTAGTGTATGGAAACTACCACTTTTTTGTAAATGACTCTCAAAAAGTTGTTCTTTTCTTCTTAAGATTGTTAGTATTTTTAACTGAAAGAGTTAATTTGATTTAAAACACCATCCCTTCAAAGTCACGTAAATGACTCGAGTATCAAACATTAGTAAAATCCTGATATCTCTGTGTATGAAAGTGGTAAGTTTACTTTTGAAATTAATTTGTTAGTTTAAAACCTTGTCTCTCTTGTATTGCTGTCATTTTGGGGGATACTGAGCACACTTGGAAATATGGCCTTTTATTCTCCCCTTTGTGCACAGTGTTTATTTCTTAGGTTTGTAAGCCGTTGTTCAAGACAGTCTGCTAATGATTAAAGAATATCCAGGCTAATCTTTTATAAACTTACTTGCAGAAGAGAAAATGTTCAAAGCCCAAAGCCAGAAAAGTTGACTTTTAAAAATGGCTGATTAAACAGATAAAAGAAATAACTATTCTTGTTGTCTTTAGACATTTCCAAGCACTACAGTCAGAAAGCAACTTTAGAACAAGAGGTTCCAACAGCCACACAGAAACTTATAACAACAAATGACTGCATTTTATCCTCTCTTGTGGCTCTAACAAATGGAGTGGGCAAGGTAATAGTTTTCTTTGTTCCAATATAGTGTCTCAACTTGAGCAGACTTTAAAAACTGCATTGTAAAAATGTATTACTTGAGAAATGTAGTTATTACTGTTTCTGGTATTAATAATAGATAGTATTCTATGAGTATCAGTTTATTCTAAGCTATTTCTAGGCTATTTGTTAAAGGCAACTTCATGTTTAATAAGAGTAGGTACTGTGAAGATGATGTTGTGTTAATAAAGTCTATAAATGTGTAAGAGAAATGAAGGACATAACTTGTGTGAATTTCCTTTTGTTGTGAAATTCTCTTCCACTTAGTACTTTTTTATTGATGTTTTTAGATCGCCTCATTCTTTAGCAACAATTTGGATCACTTCACTGCTTCATTGAGTTATGGGCCTAAGGGAGGAACAGAATTCATCAGCCCTCTTTCAGCTGAGTGTATGCTGCAGTACAAGAAGAAGGCAGCTGCCTACATGAAATCTTTGAATAAGGTTTGTTCAACTAGCATATGTGCCCAGAGAAAGTACAGTTCACTTGCTGCTATGTCAAGAATCCAAACTAAGCATTTTCAGTATTTGGAATGATTTTTTCCTCTGAAGGAAAAATCCTTCCTTGAGGAAATGGGACTTTTTAGAGCAGTAATTCTCTGCAGAACTTGAGATTGTGTTTGCCCTCACAGCTGAGGGTGTGTGTTGATTTCACTGTCCACTTCCATTGATAACTTTGTGCCAGGACTCCCAGGAGAAGATGGTTCCTTGTTTACAGTTCTTACCATACTTGCTAAGAATATGGAGTGATCGATACTGTACTCTAAACCTCCAGCATTTTCCAGTCAAAGCAAGTATAACAGGCACAAAAAAGAGAGAAGGATGTATCCTGGAGAAAATGTGCCGAGTCAAAGGATTAAATAGTGCCAGATCTGCCTTCTTTTCCCACTAAAATTAGCAAATAAGTGGTGATGTACTTGACAATTATCATTAAATCACTTTGATTTATGTCAAGTGGACTTAAAGCTATATTTGATCATTAGGTAACACATGGAGTGTGCTGAGCTTTTTTAGTTGGATATATGTTACTTTATTTGGAGGTCAAGCAGCTTTTCTACTGGATATTAAATGTTTGGAATATTTTTTCTCTTTGCTAAAGGGATTATGGACAGTGAGGAGGTCAGAAAATGCAAGTTCTTATCTACTGTGAAACATGAGTGTGTTTTTTTTGTTTTTTGTTTTTTTTTTAAACCTATCTTTCTATAGCCTTGCTCGGATTCAGTGCCTTACGAAGAGGCTTTGGCCAATCGCAGAGTTCTTCTGAGCTCCACAGAAAGCAGAGAAGGCCTCGCACAGCAGGTAGGTTGGTGTAAGTTCTACTAGCATTTACTAATGCAGGTTGTAAAGGTAAAGCTCTGTTGGTTAGTCTCCCTTTGTATTTTGAAGCTTAAACTTAGACTGGAGGTATCTTGAGTTTTGAGAGTAAAGCTATCTAAGGTTTGCTGTCCTGTACCTGTAGCATATACATACAATTATGAAAGACGTGACTGCACCACTAATCTCTCTTGTACAAATACAAGATGCCACCTTTACCTAATAATTTAGGTAAGGCCAAAATAAAGACAAGAATAAAGCATTTTAAGGCACTCAGAACGTGCAGTTCTGAGTGTTCTTTCCTACTCTGTAGTATTTATCAGCAGCTAAATCGTTTTTTATGCTCACAGAACATGATTTTTTTCCTCTAAAAGGCTTCTGTGATTCTTAGTGGTTCTATGTGTAGTATATTAAATATGAAAGATTGAATATGAGAAATGTGCGAAATGATAGGATTGACCAGCCTCTGACCAGTAGTTCTCATGTGCAGATAAATAGAGGAATTTTGTGTTTTTTCTTTCTAAACCTGCAAGAAGACAGTGCTCTCTGTGTATCTTTCCAGTTTCTGTGCAGTTCTTCTAATCTTCTAATTCTTCTGTATCTTCACGAGCTGTAACTTCAGTCTAATTTGGTGTTCCCAGCTCTGAGCTGTGATTGTGTCCAAACACACTGCCCACTCAAACATGATCCCTTTTGACTGCTTGAACGTACTTATGGCTGCAACTCAGATCAATGGTGGTTGCTACTGTACTATTCAGTTAGCTCATTTGTGTCATGTTCCTAAATAATACTGCTGTCAAACAGTTCTTGTATGTTGTGTGTCTGGTAACCTGGACTGTAAACTCTTATTTCTAAAGGTTCCGCAGAGCCTGGAGAAAATTGCAAAACTTGAACAGGAAAAAGAGCACTGGATGTTGGAGGCCCAGTTAGCTAAAATAAAGCTAGAGAAAGAAAACAAAAAACTGAAGCACTCTCTTAGTGGACATTTAGCTGAATCTGTACAAGAGTGCTCTGTCTTGCCAAATACAGCTGAGCAGAAGGAGGAAACCATAGAGAAGAGGCAGAGGGAGCCTGTTAAAACTACGAGTTCGGTAGGTGATACTTCCCCTCAGTGGAGAGGAAGGAAGGAAAAGCTCTCTCTCCCTGTCTGGTTTTCAGATCAGGAAAAACCCTGCTTTTGAACTAAAATAGCATCTCAAGTTTTGGATGCTTTATTCAGTTCCTAGGCATTGCAGGAGTGTGTTCTCTTCTAGCAGCAATGCTTAGTGTCAGTTGTATATCAGCATTCGGTAGTCTTATTTCTTTTAAGCCTAAATCTGTCTTTCCATGGAAGTTGGCAACAATTCTGGCTCTATGAAGATACTTGCCCTTGAATCTTGCTCTTCATGTGCCCTATGTAGCTGGGTAACCCCTCGGCTTGAGTGGAATTAGTTCTCCTCCCTGGGCTGCCAATACAATTTATTAGCTTTATTGGAAAAAGAGGAGTTTAGAAGATGGCCAAGAAATCTAAGATGAATTTCCTTGCTTTTGAAACTGGATAACCTTAGCACATTGAAATATTATTTTTGTCTGTATTTTGCTTATCTCTTGGGCTTTTTTTCTCCCCTTATGTACCTCATAAGGCAAAGGATGCTCTTTGAGTCGTTTATTATTTGGATAGTTGCTGTAAGCTTTAATTCTGCTCAGAGCATTCGTCTGTATAATAACACTTATGTTGTGAGTGAGATACTTATTTTAATGGACAGCACACAAAACCTAAACATGCAGCATTTTATTAAACCTTCAATTAGTGTTAACTTATGGGACTTTTTTTAAAATTTGAAGTCTTTTATGGCGGAAACCAAAATTACTTATATTTGTGGTAAATATTTTTGCAGTTCTCATTTAAACCTGTTTTTTTTGCTTTGTTCCAGATTGGGATGTTGACTATAACTACTGATAATGAAAAGGTAATCTGTTGGAACATAACACACTAAATATGTTAAATCATAGAATCATAGAATGCTTAGGGTTGGAAGGGACCTCTAGAGATCATCTAGTCCAACCCCCCTGCACACGCAGGGTCACCTAGAGCACATGGCACAGGACTGCGTCCAAGCGGGTTTTGAAGATCTCCAGAGAAGGAGACTCCACAACCCCTCTGGGCAGCCTGTTCCAGTGCTCTGTCACCCTCACTGTTAAAAAATTTTTCCTTAAGATGTTTCAGTTCTCACTCTCTTAAAACTTAATCGTGATAATTACTGAAAACATTGCAATAACTTACAATAATGGTATGAGTCAAATATTGTCTGTATATCCAGGTTTTTGAAAGTCATCTATTTTGCTTTGAATGCACAGTAACTGCAGAGTTCACGTTCAGCTGACTGCAGTTCAATGCTTTCCCTCTTCTGATCGTGCAGGAACCTGATGTATGTTGTTTTTCCCTGCTCTTCCCTTTTTTCTCCCTCTTCTGAATGAATGATTACTAGTGAAAAGGAGCCAGATAATAGCAGATACAGGTTCTTAAAAGCTACTCTATAATATTAAAATTCAGACTAATGAGAAGCCATGTGAAAGTTGCTTCTAGAGGGTAACTATAACTTACAGGAAACTGGAAGTTTAAAACGCAAACTACCACACAGTGTTCAAAGAAACCTCTAGCAACATGGAGCATAGGAAATGTGTGTTGCAGTGTCTGTGAGCTGCTGAAATTTGCTGAAACTTGGTTATGTGCAGAAGTTCCTGCTGGGGAAAAAAACAGCAGGCTTCTTGCTAGGTACAAGCAGTGCCCTTCTGTGGATTTTTGACTTTATGGAAGACTTGGTGTTAAACTGAGCAATTCTTACAACTTCAACTCGTTGCTATAGCAAAAATTGGTAAATCAAAGGTATACCCTTCTTATGTGATAGTTCTATACAAGTTTTTGTGCTTGACACTGAAAATCACCCTTTACCTGCTCTAATTTATTTGTTGTTTTGGGTAACTTGAAACTTCTGGGTAGGGCAGCCAGACCTTAGCTGGAAAGAAGAAAAGTCCTTATAGAGGATAAGGATGTGGTGTAAATGTGGTGTAATGATTTAGTTCTGCTCTGTCACCCTATATCTGCTTTTTTTGTTTGTTTGTTTTGTTTTGTTTTGTTTTACCAGGCTTCAGATATTGAGTCTCGTGAAGCCTTGATAAAAAACCACTATATGGCAAGGATAGCAGAACTTACATATCATTTACAGCTTGCCGACAGCAAATCAGTGCACTTTCATGCCGAGGTGAGTGTGCAGGCAGTTTCTGTACTGAAAACAGTAAATCCTTTATTTTTTTCTCAGAAAGGCAATATGACAGTGGGTTAAATATATACTTTGTAATGTTTCAGAAAACTTTTTTTCTGGAATGTTTTTGACTGTGGTGTAGTATACATAAAAATGGGCACTATAGAAAGTTTCTGAAACTTCTTAGTCATGTCTTAATTGCATTTACTGAGAAGCACAGCAAGTATCATACTTGTTTTTTAATACAAGTTGAAGTGGCTGGTTTTAATTACCAACCTAGACTTGATTTCATTTGAATAATGTCAGTGCCATTTTAAAAAGTGTTTGACCATATTGTCACAAAGGGATAAAAAGAGGTCTCTGAGAAATTGGTTTTTAGGCATGAGTCATTTTAACTGGAAGAATGAATGAAATGCTTCATTGCCTCTAGAGCTTCCCCTCTTCTCAAACCACAAGTAGCTCCCTGAAAGTGGTTAATCCCTCAAATCAAATTAGCTTGCCCTTCAGGTTGTCAGGGGAAATTCTAGTTATTATTTTTCTAAGACTAGATGAGGAATGGAAGAATCGATTTTCTCTGATACTATAGCAACATAAGTGACTCCTTTGTGTTGCTTTTTACTTATGAAATATTTCCTAGCAATAACATGAAAAATACAAGCCAGTGATACAATGCAGAGACGATTCTGTAAAATGAAACAAAAAGTTGAATGTTAACTGCTATCCTTGCATGTAAGAACGATTATAAGCTGTGAGTAAATTTCTTGAAATGTAAGGATTGTGTGTGTGTAAGGAGTATGGCTTACAGAAAAATGAAAACTGAATAGTTTAACTGGATGTTAAAGCTGGCACAAGACAAAATATTCTGCTGAGACTAACTTTTATTCTTTCTGCTCTACTTGTCCTGCTCTGATGGACAGTGTCGAGCGCTTGCCAAAAGACTGGCTTTAGCAGAGAAGTCCAAGGAATCGCTTACGGAAGAGCTGAAACTAGCTAGTCAAAACATCAGTAGATTACAGGTAAGTAAAATGTTAAGTAGTGTAGGAGATGCATTTCATAAGTGTGTGTGAGGGGAAGCTGAGGGAGAAAAATGTGAAGGCCATAGAGAGTGGTCATACCTCTACTAGGATCTTAGGAATAAATGTAAAAACTGTAAAGTCATGCAGAAAATGGATTAAGCTAGTACATTTTAAATCCATCTGTAAAGTGGAATGTTCTTTCAACAAAAAGTAGTAGCCATCTAAGGGGGTGTGTGTGACTGACCTCAGTGGCTTGCCCTCCTGCGTGAGGAGGGGATTGCTCTGTATACAACCAGCATATACATCCACTCTCTTTTTTGTCATATTTTATTTCTTAAACAGTATGCAGAGTGAAAACTGACAGGCTTTACCCTTAGAATGCCAGGGGGTGTGTGATTGGTTGGTTGGTTTTAGGATGGATGGCTCAATAAGTAAAAATAGACCTGGGGTAGCTGAAAAGGGGGCCAAGGGTGTAAAAATAAAAATCACAAGTGTTCAGTGGCATTCAGTGCATTCACTTTTTTCTTATTGAGTTAGTACATACTTTTATTGCTTGTTTGCTTGCTTGCTGAAACAGTGTGTGCCCAAGATGCTACATATAAGGAATGAATGCTGGTAATAGATGCCTGCCAAAACTGTGTTCAAGAACACAGTAGTCTTGATTTGTCCCTTTAGCAAACTTCACAAGCAATATCTACCTCAACATGAGACGGCAACATACAACTACACAATCAACTAGGTAATAAATGACTAGAGGCGCACTATTCTAAATTTAAGTCTATATAATACTGAAACATAGAATCGTTTAGCTTGGAAGAGGACTCTGAAGGTAATGTCGTCCACTCTGTGGTCAAACCAGAGCCAAGTTAGCTCTGGTGGAATGAGTTCCCTATATGCCATGCTGGCCTTCTGCCATGTTTGCTTCATTTTCTGAACACTGGCCTGTCTTTGGCTCTGAGGAGGTTGTCCTTGAAGATCAGCCAGCTTTCTTGGGCCTCTTTACTTTCCAGGGGGGGTTTTTATGGGATCTTGCCAAACAGGTCCTTGAAAAAGCCATACGCCATACCTGTGGCTTACTGCAGCCAAGGCTGCCATTTGCTCTCACGTGCCAGTTTTTCCGTATTTGTGAGGAAGGGGTCTAGGAGTGTGTGTCTCGGGCCTATTGACATTTTCTCTTAGGAAGTTGTCTTTATGACACTGAAGAGACCTCCTGGATTGTTTGTCACACCATGTGACAGGGAGGTCAGTCTGTGTGTGAGACAATGAAGGAGCCAACAGCTATTGTTTTTTACATGAAGTCATTTATTTATTTATTTTCCCAGTGGCTTAATTGCACACATTCAGCATCAAAATTTCTGCGTACTAGGTAGAAATACAAATTGCTCATTTTGCTGGTTGTCGCTAATATTAAGCAAATGCTTCTGGTTATCCTTTTTTTTTTTTTTTTCCCCTCTCTTCAGGACGAATTGATGACAACAAAGAGAAGTTATGAGGATCAGTTAAGCATGATGAGTGACCATCTCTGCAGTATGAATGAAACCTTAACTAAACAAAGGGAAGAAATTGATACACTAAAGATGACTAGTAAGGTAAGTTGCCAGGCACTGACACTGGGCACTGACTGCAGCTGGGGCTCTCGAGGTTGCATCTGGCATTGGTGCATTACTGGCCATGAACAAATCCAGCTACAAACTTATTGCCTGCCAGTTGGAAAGAAAACTCTCAACTGTCCTGCATACTGAGTGAAGCAAAGACTCTTGGGAAACATAGACAAGGCACTTTGTGTCGCTGTTTCAAAGTAGGCTCTGAAAATAGACCTTTTTTTTGTATTCCATCGTATTCCATCTGGTGAAAATAAAAAATACTTGCAAATCCACTTGATGATGCCAGATATTTATGCTTCACTTACAGGTAGGAATGTTCTCCCTGCCCTCCTTCATTAGTTGCAGGATACTCTGCTCTTGGCAGTTACTTTTTCTGCCTGTGTTACTTCCATGTTCTAGTCCATCTCTTTTTTTTTTTTTTTTTTCTTCTCTTTTCTCCTCCCTTGTGGAAATGAAAATATTGCCACTAATTCTCTTGTGAAGTCTTTTAAAATGCATGCTTAGACTCCTGACTTGGAAAAACTGTCTTCATCAGCAATGATAGTTTTTTGACTTGTCTTGTTTATGTTAGTGATGCAGTAACTGGAAATCTGCCACTTGCAGGAATCATTGCTTAAACCATGGTATATCATTTCCTGAAGTTTTTCAAGAGAAAAAACAAAACAAAAACAACCCTGATGCTTCAGCTATATTTGTCCTTCACGAATCTGCCTGTGAAATTAAACTGGCATTGTTCTCTAATTGTTGGAGATATGGAAGGAGGTTTTACTGCTCGGTAAAAATCCATGTTTTGATTAGAGGTTCCATGACAGCATCTTTATTTTTAGATTCTTCTCCACATGTGCAGAATTGTTTTTCTTTAGAGGTCTGAGTTTTATTTTTGGCATTGCAAACTTTATTTTGGATTGTTTGTTTTTGGTGTATAATCTTCATAATTTTTAGAGGAAAGCTTTTAGCTGTATGCTCACTGTAGCACTTGTGTTTTTATTAAGTGTTTTCTGGAAGTTTCTCACTACATCTAAGAATTGAAAAGGTCTGTCTCTAAGCAAGTAGTTCAAAATTTCATAACAGTAGACAGTGGTTTTGGTTTTCAAATGCTGCCAAAAGGCAAAAAGTGATCCAGTGCCTTCACTTCCAGGCCTCAGGTTGTTTTATATATGCAGTTTGTTTAAACTTCCTTATCTGAGTAACATATATTTACTTGTTCATATATTTTTGTTGCTGCAGGGAAACCCTAAAAAGAACAAAAGTCGATAGTTCCCAGCTGATCAATCATCTTCAGAGGATGCTGCTGAACAAGCTGCAGATCTGGCAAATCCCTGTCCAGCTCCTGGTGCTTACAGGAAGCAGAGGTGGTTTTGGGTCTGGTGAAGACAGTTCTGGGGCTGTCAAGGCTTTTAGACATTTAGAACTTGTAATGGATGAAATGGAACTTTGTGTCGGCTCTGAACCAGACAATATATACTCCGTGGATAATTTATATAGTAATTACCTTCACTTTTTACTGTGCACTTTTTCAAACCAGGTTTTAATTTCATGTAATAACTTCAGATTTTGTATATTTTCAGATCTGATTATTCATTAACAAATTAGGTATCAGTGCAGTAGTTGTCTGTTTCTGAGTTAAATTGAACTGTCAATGTGTACATTCGGTTACTAGTTAATAGCAGTTTAAAAATGAAACTTGAAGACTTTTTGGGGGCCATGCACACTGTGCAGTTAATGTAGATGTATTATTCCTGTTCTCAGCTCTTCTGAAATTATTGGGGTTGTGGCTTTAAAAATGATTTCTATACATTCACACAAGTAAATGGGACCATTCTTACTGTAGACCATAACAAGACTTGCTGGTTGTATTTGGCACTTTGAATTCTGAAATAAAGAGCACGAATAGCTGAACTGGGGTACGTCTATGAACTTACTTTAAGCCCTTATTTAGGCATTTTGTTTACTGATTGAAATAGCTTGAAATAACTGTTTAAAACTAGAGCAAAATGTGATCATAGGATGCCCCAAAGAGTGAAGCAATATACATTCATAGGATAGATCAGTTAACAGTAAAAAAGTACAGTAAAAAAGAATGTGAATTATGTAGCAGTTTAAACACTGAATTTGCAAATAAGTCTTTTGTGGAATTAAGACATTATCCTGATGGAGTGACTGTGGGTGAGGTTATGGCTTTTTCTGTGTTTAGGGAAATCTGTGAACTGTGAGCCTCCTAAATCTCTTAGAAATTTTCAGTGAAGGCTGTTACCACAAGCTGTCACAGCATTTTTCTTTGAGATGCTGTAGTGCTCAACACTTTGCATTGAACTTCTATTCCATAACTTGCATTCTGGCACTTGCCCCATCAGGGTTTTCTCTGAGATCAACTGTATCAATATGTGTTATGAGTATCAAATAAAATCCGTTGCAGAAAGGCAGCTCAATTTGTTTGCTTTACTCTGCTTACATGTGGATTGCACAACGCGCAGTTGTGGCAAGATGCTCAAGTTTGTCCCCAGGAGGTGAGCTTTGGAGCTGGACCCATCTGGTTGTTCTTGGTGGTGGTTCTCGTGGTGGGTTAGTCTGAGCAGGGCCATGTTGTCCCTTGCACAAGCTGCATCTCGCAGCTGCATCTCTGCAGTATGTAAAGCACAGCCAGTCCACGTTAGCACTTCCTCATTCACATCCACTCAATGACAGCTTCCAAAGACAAGTTTGTGTCCTACGCTACAACTGTTGCGAAATCTGTTTTGATTTGGGGGTTTCCCTCTAAAAGAAAAAGACAGTCACTAAACTGGAGAAGACGGGAAAGAGGATTAAACTGAGTGAAAAAACTACATAGAGCTGCTAATGAGGCCTGGGAGGAGTGTTTTATGTTCTCTCTAATCCTTTTGTTAAAGCATGTTTCATGTTCAGCTGTTTTAAGTAGCTAGGGAAGCTAATTGTTTTCTTCTAAGTCTTCTGAAGCTGCCTCTTCTAAGGATTTCTACTCTGCGTACTTTACAGGTAGGAGTTCAAGTATCGTGTTTGATTCTCTCGTGCATTCAGAAAAGGGCTTTTGCATATGCCATTTTCTGAAAGGCCTAAGTTAAAGACAAACTTTGAAGATTTTTTTTTCTTTATTTTTTCAAACAAAGTTAAAACCATCTGTGTTACCTCCAACTGTTTTTGCAACAGAGCATAGCACTGCACCAAAACTAGAATCAATACAGAATGTGCAGGCAACTAGGTGCAATTCTAAAGTGTGCTGGTTTATCAGTATTTTTCCCTTGGACTAACTATTTGGAAATCTATGTGAGCATCTGCCTCAGTCAGCTGTAAATAATGCCTGTGGAGAGATGGGTAGGCAATTTGGGTCACTCAAGCTCTCTTCCTTGAGTTTTTTTTTTTTTTTTTTTTTAAAGGAAAAGTTTTCAAGTAAGTTCTGGACAGTCGTAAACTATCAATACACAAAAATTAGGATCTCTGGAAAATGGTGGGATACGATGTCAGCTGGTATGGTGTAAAGAAGACAAAGCCATGATCTTCTCGCTGGGATCCGGTGACACACTAAGAGATAACAGGTGCTGATGGACGTAGAAAACTTCCTTACACATCTAACTATGCGTTGAGCCTTGAGGAGGGTCTGTCTCTGAGGTGGGCAGTTTGTGTTCTTTAGTGCGCTAAGCATACAGGGCAATTAGAGCACCAGGCTGCCAACAGCATGGTCAAAATGAAAACAAATCTTAAGGCAAATAAAACCAAAAAAGTAATTGCTACAAGAGGTCAGGTTCCTCTCTTACCCGGGCAAGATGCCACTCCATAAAGAATGCTTAGTTCATGTTTTCTACCCTGTTGTTACTTGCAGTATTACTCAGCAGTGAATCAAGACTATGTTTGAAGAGGCTGTGGTTGTCCAAATTCCCTACTATTTCCCTTAGTTTCCAAGCCAGACACTTGCCCTACCTGAAAGGGTGCCTGCAGAACTGCTGCCTTCAAAGGAGAGGTGGCTGCAGAGGGCAGCTTCTGGGGTCTTTATATGGGATCATATTTGAGTCTTTATAAGCTAAAGCCCAATGGGAGCTATGAAATCTCCCCCATGGAAATGTGCCTGGGTTCATTCCTCCTCGGAATGCTGGTGGCTTTAGCCCTGTCTGTGCCAATTCCCAGTCACTTGGCTTCTTGTAAAAGCCTTGAGTGCAAAGACTTGCATTGCCTTATAGTGCTAGGGTGATGTAGTTGACCTGCAAAATAAAAAGCATGTGCTTCTTACTGGATTTAACTTGCCTGTCAGGCTGCTTAGTTAACTGCTGCTATAAGAATTTTGGTGTTAAAGTTGATATATGAAATTGTAAAAATGAATATTTCTGTAACTTCAGAAGTCAAATGATTTATCTGCACTGATTTTTACCTCTAGATCACATTGCAAGTCCAAAACCTTATAGAAAGATGGAATCAACCCTTAAAATCCAGACCTGAGATCAAAGCTCTCTATTTACATTCTTCCATAAGCAACAGGGCTTGGTGTTTGAGAAGTGTGGAGGCCATAAAGTTTAAAGGGCAGAGCAGAATTTCCAGTTATTTTAAGCACTAGAAATTATATTTTATTAGCCAACCTGGAAACTAGCCTGGGGCAGCGTTTAGCTTTTTGCAATTTTCTAACCTTATATAGGATATTGCTTCTGAAATGAGTATGTAGAGAGGAAGAAAGAAAACCCTGAAATGTGTGTCACCCTCCTAGAGATTCAAGCTTTCCTCCTTTCACACCTAGAGGACTTCAGCCTGTGCTTGAAGCGTAAGTGCAAAGCACTTTTCATGAATGATTTTTAAAGTAAGTTAAAAGCTTGAAAAGATGTGAGCTGAGGACTTCAGTGCAGTTTCACTATAGGCATAGCTACAGGAGTATCATTACTGTGCCCCTTATACAACTGTCTACTTACAAACTTTAAAGCTGTGTGTAGTTCATGTAGTGTCAGCCACAGCTAGTATTTACCTTGTAGCAGGGGAAATGAATTTCACCAAAAATTTGTTTTCGGATCTGGAAAGTCTGATTGATTTTTAGTCTGGGTGCACAAAACAGGCTTTCTTAGGCTAAAGGCCTGGCCCAGGAGGTCAACAGCATTTGAAGCTAGCTGCAGGAGGCAGTGAATCTCTAACAAAAAGAATGCAATAGTGTGTTTTATTCCTGCTACGCAGTATTTTTGTAACCAGCTTATATACAGTGAATATGGAGAACTTAATAAATGTGCTAAACTTGTGCGATTTTTAATAGGAATAGTTTTAAGTGGATGAAAAAAATAATTTAGTAAGGAGAGAAGAACTTGTTTCTGATTTTAATTCTCAAAATGGATGTTATCTTTTTCACGGTAATTTGTTGCCAAAATAAACAAGGAAGTAGGACAAAATTATAATAAAGTCTAGAAATCAGTGCTTTTCTGTCTTTAATAATATTTGTTCTGGCAATATATGAACTGACAGGCTTTGCTTGTCAAACTAGTTATAAATGGTAAATAGTAGAGAGGTTAATATAAAATAAATCATGTTAAGATCAACATAAATATACGTATAAATATGAAGTGACTTCATTAGCATTGTAAAATGTTGAATGAGTTTAATAACTGCCTGTATATATTGTATCTTTATGTAAAACACTTAAAGCAATTAAAACTATTTCTACAGTAAATATATCTTGAAGTTGATTTGCACATGCTATTTGTTAAAGCCTAATTATACTAGATATTTTAAAATTTCAGTATCGGAGAGGGCTGGTTTCTGCTTGAGTTTAGTGTCCTGAATTATTTTGGGGAAAGATGAGAATAGCAGAATTTTATTAAAGTCTCGTTTTAAAAAAACGAATCCTAAATATTAGCTCTGTCAATTTTGCAGAAATCTGTTTATAACCCACCTCCCTGTGTTCATGTGCTTACACAGCCTTATTTGATATTGAAACCTAACAGTGACCTTGACAGCAAGAAGCAGTTTTGTTGCAGAGGGTGGTGTGGGGCACCATTAGTCACCTCCTGTTCTCCTCTCCAGTCCCTCTGTGGTTTGTCAGCATGAAGCCAAGCTGAGCTCTCACACACAAAAGAGCAGACTTGCCTCAGTAAAGGAAAAAGCTCATCTAGTGCTAGACAAATGCTGACCTTGATACAAAGATGTGCAAAATAATACCCTTTCCATTAGAGCACTAGAGCTGAAAACTGTGAGAAAGGCTAGCATGGAAGCTAAAAGTAAAGGGATTTATTAAATGTTGTGAGGGGGAAAAAAATAATAGGTATATATATGCAATTCTGCAGGAGATGTTTTCTCATTTATAGTCTCCTGGCTCTTCCTCAAGAAGTAGGCAGTGATGCTCATGTTCTTGCTGCCCAGATGTACGGTGCATCTTGTGAGAAAGGGAAACCTTTACTTTGCTTATAGGGAAACCTATACTGAGCACCATTGCCCTGCAAATGCAAATAGCTAAAGCTTGAATATTATTTCTCATGATTAGGGTGGAAGAGTGAGATTGCTTAGTTTTCAGGGAAAGAAAATGGTGTGAATGAATGCAATTTACAGAAGGGCATCCCTCCTTGTTGTCTGTAAACTGCAAGGGACAGTTCAGTCGCATTGAAACACTAAAATGGACGAGCCGAGCGGCCTTGCACCCAGCTGCTCCAAGACAGGGCAACTCCTTTCCTGCTGCAGCTGAACAGGAGCGCTCAGGCTGTTCCGGGCTTCCACAGTGCCTCCTGCTTCGGGCAGGGCTCGCAGCGAGCAGTACCTCTGTGCTCAGTGCTCCCAGCACTGCACTGTCCTCCTTTCAAAGGGCTGCCATCTGTATGAAGGTTAAGCAATTTCGGTGGTTTATCTTGAAGAAAAAGGGGTGTCCTTTGCTGAGATCTGCTGAGTGTTGCTGGAATGCTGTCCTCCTCCCTCTTTAAACAGTGCTAGAAATCTTTGCTGCCTTATGTTTTTCCAGAGTCAGTGCTCGTCCTACCTCAAGGCATTGAATTTACTGGAACCTGCCTGAACTTCAGCAGGCCTGTTTGCTTTGGGCTGACTTTCTGACTCCATAAGAACTTGCGAAAAAAACCTCACCAGCTTTTTCTCCAAGGAAAACTAGCCCTTGGCTCACTTGGATCACACAGCAGCGTCTCATAGCCTCGCCCCAGCCTGCTCATAGGCTTTATCCACGCTTGTTCCCTGAGAGCTCCCCATCTCAGTAACACAGTGATAGTTCATCTCTGAAATTCTTAGTCTTTCCAGTACCCTGCTGTTCTGTGTCGCTCTTGGGCTACAGTCGATCTCCTGTTACTGTCCAGGACAACAGGAACAGGTTTTTCTCCAGCTGCATGTAGATCATTTGAGTCACCTAACAGTCTGTGGACATGAGTCTTTTCTCACTGCCCATGTTCTGTGGGCCTGGTCTACCACATATGAAGTTCCTTCCCAAGCTTTGATTCTCATCATCATTAAAACACTAGTTTTTTTTTTTTCTTTTGGTTCTCCCTTTCCTGGAGCATGAATTCATTCATTGGACACCAGAGAGCCCTCCCCTTTCCTTGACAGTCATCTTCCTCCCCCGGGAATACTATGATTGATATTACAGAGGAGTAGTAGCTATTCCTACACCAAATAGAAAATGGCCATAGCTTAATATCTTACTAAGAAACCTGCAACTATTGTATTTAAGATAGCTGCTAAAATGCTGTGGAGCTCTCTCTGGGCATTTAAGCTTGCACGAGTGCCAGCAGGGAGACCTTGGGGAAAGCTGCACAGGTGGAAGGTGATCCTGGCATCCTCAAACTCTTCAAAGCTGTGAGGCTCTTTTACACCAAACTGTTCTGGGCAGGACATACCTGTGGCTACTCTGTGGATTCAGCTATGAGCAAAATTATCTCTGGATGAGGGATCTGCATTGTGAACACACGCAGAGATCCTTTAGCTGTGCTTACTCGTAAGAAACTTGTCTATGCAGCTGCAGCAGCCATTACTATCGAAGCAAAATCTTGCGTTCATCAGGCATTTTCTTCCCTGCTTTCTACATTTCACAGTGTCCACAGATGCGTGGAGAGCTGCCTTCTTTTTCACTTACACAGAAATTAAATAGCTACACTTAAAGCTTCTCGGTCCTGTTTTGAAAGAAGACTGAAGCATTTCAGAGGAGCTCCATATTATTTACTGCATGTATCAAGATTTGCATGCATGTCATTTGTTATTAAGAGGTGGTGAAAAATCCAACCTTGAGATGCAATATGGCATTATATAAATTATGCCATCTAAGAAAAGCTGGCACAGAGATGCACAGGTATAACAGTATTCCAGCTAATGAAGATAGAACGTAATTTTATGTTTTAAATTGAAGTAAATGATGTATGTGAGAATAAATACTCTCACCTCCTCCCCTACAGAGGCACTTATCCCTCAGAGAAATAGATTGTGTGCTGGAGAGTTGAGCAGAGCAGGGTTGTATTTGCTCCCCTAAAAGGCCATGTTCCTTGGGTGGTTCCTTCCCTAGCAGGCTCATGCTGGATGGGCTCTTCAGATGCTCTTCGTGTGCCTCCCCTGTCCCCCACTTTTCCAAGACCTGGGGTTTTATTTGCTCCTAGCAGGATTTTGGGGCCGTTTCCACCGCGTTTGGGAGCTTTGGTGGTTTGACAACCTCATACAAGCTCCAGGGGTCGCCTGGGCCCGCGGGACCAGGTCTACCCCGCGCCACGCTGGGCTGGTGAGGCCCCAGGTTGCCGCGGGGAGCGCCCGCCCCAGCCCGGCGCGCGGGGAG
>NW_010579382.1:74964-89797 GCF_000705375.1 Tinamus guttatus | reverse complement strand
CGCTCTTCCAGTCTTCTCTGAAATCAGCTGAAAATCAGAGTAGTTGCAGAGCAAATGGCCTAAAGCTCAATCTCTCTAATGTGCCTGAACCCTCCAGCAGGTCCTCTTCGACAGGCAGCACTCCGCTCTCCTCTCCTGTCGTTGACTTTTACCTAAGTCCTGGACCCCCCAGTAACTCTCCGCTTACTACACCTACCAGGGACTACCCAGTAAGCCCATGTATCCCCAAGTCTGGGGTCCACATCCTTTATCCTATTCCTGAATGGCCACCAAAAGCTAACTGTCTTCCATCACCTGGCGATTGCCCTTCCTTAACTTCACAGAAACCGAGCAGCCTTCCTGTGAACACCTTGACTGATGACAATCCAGTTAAGGGAGTCTCCAGATCAACAGATGAAGGGAATCCCAATCTGCAGGAAAGCTGTGATGAGTTAGGAGAGCCCTCGGAGTGCTTCCCGTACTTCCAGAGTGACTGTGCTTTCTCCAGTCCCTTCTGGAAAGAAGGATGTTCACTCAGCACGTCGCCACCTCACCTCACCACACAGAGGAAGGACAAAGCGCTTGACAGAAACATTTGTCCTTCTAAAGAAAGAGAAACCTGGCACGATCAGAAGAGCCTTAACCAGGGTTCCTTCAGCTATGTCTGTGAACGGCTGGAACACCTGCAGACGGCCGGCGATGCGCGCGCCTGGCATGGCCTCCCCTCCACCTGCGGGCACGGACTCTTCAGGAGCCAGCACGCAGACGGGTGGCCCTTCATGCTGAGGATTCCCGAGAAGAAGAACATGATGTCATCTCGGCAGTGGGGCCCTATTTACCTCAAAGTTCTTGCTGGGGGTGTGTTACAAATGTATTATGAAAAGGGCCTAGAGAAGCCTTTCAAGGAATTCCAGTTGCAGCCACACTGTAAGCTTTCCGAGCCCAAGCTGGAGAGCTATAATGTTTCAGGAAAAATTCATACTGTGAAGATTGAGTGTGTGTCCTACGTGGAGAAAAGGAAGTATCATCCCAAAGTAGAAGTGATCCATGAACCGGAGGCTGAGCAGATGTTAAAGTTGGGAACCACGGATTATAACGACTTCACTGATTTCCTTGAAACCATTGAGGACGAGCTCATGAAACTTCCTGCCACTTCTAAACAAAAGCGAAATTATGAAGAACAAGAAATGACTCTAGAAATAGTGGACAACTTTTGGGGTAAAATCACTAAAGCTGAAGGAAAACTTGTGGAAAGTGCTGTCATCACACACATTTACTGTTTATGTTTTGTGAATGGGAGTACTGACTGCTTTTTAACTTTAAATGATCTAGAACTCCAGAAAAGGGATGAACGCTACTTGGAGAAGGAGACGGAGAAGAAATGGATTGATATTCTAGATTACCATTTCCACAGCTGTGTTAAAACACAGGAATTTGAGCAATCGCGAATTATTAAGTTTACACCTCCTGATGCCTGCAGGCTGGAGCTAATGCGTTTCAAGACGCAGTATAACGGACGAGACCTTCCATTCTCGGTGAAGGCTGCTGTTGTGGTTCAGGGAGCATACGTAGAACTTCAGGCTTTTATTAACACATCTTCAACTGCTCTGACACCAACGCGTTTACCTTCTGTGAAGCACTGTGAAAACGTTATGATACGCTTCCCAGTTCCTGCACAGTGGATCAAAGCACTTTGGACCATGAACCTCCAGAAGCAGAAGTCCCTAAAAGCGAAAATGAATAGAAGAACGTGCCTTGGCTCCTTACATGAGATTGAATCTGATCCTGTAATACAAGTGTCAGTTGGAACGGCAAAATATGAAAGCGCCTATAGGGCTGTGGTGTGGAAGATAGACAGGCTTCCAGATAAAAACTCAAGTAAATAACTTGCTATAAAATAATGGGCTTGGGAGCAGATCTTGTCAGGGTTTGTGCAATGTTCTTATGCTGTGTAGTTTCGTCACCTTGGGTAGTTCTAATGTGTACCTGTGCAGTGGTGTCCATAGGAGCTAACCTTTAAGAGAAAGGAGAGTATGGCCTCTTTTTTTTTTTTTCCCTAAAGGGTGATTTCTTAATTTGTTTGATCCCAGCAGATGTATTATTATCATTCATTATAATAGTGCAGTACCCGGAAATTTGTAGCAAGAATAAGGGGCAGGTTTATGTGGACCAGCTGGGCCATGGGGGGATGGGAAGTGACCGCTGGCAGCTGAAGTGATTTGCCTGCCCAGTGTCACATAATAAATTGCAGAGTTGGAATTTAACTCTCGCATCTCAGTTTTCTAGCAGCTTTTAAGAAATGGTAGGGATGATACGTGACTAGAAGATGCTGTGGTCAAACCTGCTGTAGCAGATTGGCTGTGCAAAGACTGCTGTCTGCTACCTCACTTACAGGGTCATACACTGAGATTGTATAATCGTGAAAATAACCATGCTGATGGAAGATACCTCTGGGTATATTGCTGTTTCTCTGTGGTGGTGATACCAAACTTTAAATACCTGCAACAATAAAACGAGTTGCACGTAGGGGAGTAATAATTTTCCACTAAGTAAAATAGCTAATTTAGTCTAATTTAATCATCAAAGTACTGCTTTTGGAGAAGGAAAATATAAACACACAGCTTTAAAATTCCCATTTTAGTCATGTTAACAGACTTATACAGCTACCCTGGTTCTTTTCTAAAGGCACAAAAATGCTGAGAAATATTTCATTGTTTTAAATGCTGCAGAATGGAGCCACTAGACCCTTTCCTTGGATATGCTTTATATGTATATGAGGCTTTGGGGGATCTTTGTAGGATGAGGGCATCTATTAAACTATTTGACCTAAAATATCTGCAAAAACTGTACCTTTGAGACTGGAGAAAGAGTGAAAAATTAACAAATGAATTGAATTAGACTTGCAGAGTACTAACTGTCTGGCCTACATACCTCTTTAAAATGTCCAGAAAAGATTTAGTCTTCTAAAGGGCAGATTTCATGTATGTTAGTACCGACATTTCTACTCAATGGTTCAGGCAGCTAGACATGTGATCAGCCAGAAGTTCCGTTTCAAAACTATATGTAAAAAAAGAACTCCTGAAGGTAATTTTCTCTGATTTTAACTAACCATAAGCAACATAGTTTAAGGCATTATGGTATCCATTTTCTGTCATTATGATATATTGTTTTCTTTTTCATTTTTCTTTCATCTGGTACTTGAATGTTTCTGATTGTTACTTCTGACATGTAATAAGACAAAAATATGAATAGGGAATGTTGTCCTGAGCCTGTGTGTGAACTAGGTTGGAAAGACCCTTTTACAGCAAGGCAGAGCCTCGTGCGTCGACGTGCTGCTGCAGCACTGCAGGTTACGGCACGGCTCCTGGCAGGGCAGGACCAGTTTGTGTTTCGTGGTGCTCTTGTGTGGGAACACGGATGCCTTTGGTTTGCAGGACGTGTCTGACTTAGGAGGGGAGGTCTCTCCAAGCTGGAGCGATTTTTGCCTTTCTGTTTGCATTGCTGTGGCAGGGGCAGTGGTGACGGCGCCTCTGCAGAGCTGGTGCTGCGGGCCTCCGTGGCCATCTGCCCTGCATCTCGCGCTGGGAGAAGCTGTGGTTGGACCTGTGGTGTCTCCCAGTCCTTCCACCCTCAGCCTCGTGCTCCGCTCTGCCGCGATGCTGGGGCTGCCAAGAAAGGGGCCATGAGAATGACAGGAAGATGTAGCCCTGGCGGGTGGGCTGCTGCTCAGCACGAGGCCAAGGGAGCAGCGGTGCGGGGGAAGCGACACACGGAGCGGACTGGGAAGCACCGGAGGAGAAAGGAGAGGGGGCAGTGGAGACGTTAGTGGGATCTGGCCCCCCAGAAAATCGATAGATCAGGACAAGGAGTTGAGAGGAAGAAGTGGGAGATTTAAATGGAAATCAAATCCATGAGGGCTTCCAAACTCTGTGAATAAGGATGCCAGTTGTCTGTTCGGAGTCTTGCTGTGCTGCTGCTGTGGCCTCTGTGTTTTCCCAAAGCTTACGGGACTGACTGCTTGGGTAGCTTTAATATTCCTTGCTGCTTAATGTAGATATGTTTCTACAAGATCAGTCCGTAGGTTTAGTCAGGCAATTTTACAGAAGATTATGATTCTCCCAAAGTCTTTAATTCCCTACAGTTTGTTCACCTTAAGACTTGTTGTGCACAATTAAGCTGAGATTTATGGTGTTTGAAAGTAAGAACCTTTTCTGTGGCATTCTACAACTTTAAATTATTTTCTAACAAAGCTTAAACTGTTGACATTTGAATAGCTCCTCTGGCTAAGATCTGCAAATTCATCTGTATCCTTGAAATGTTCTCGCGTTTTAGAAAGTGTTTCAATAGTAATACTGCCTGGTCAAGTTTTAAGGTTTTATCTCTAGTATGTATGCAGTAAAGACTGCAAAAATAGAACTGCCCGGAGGTGTGCCAAAATTTGGAGGCAGTCGGACTAATAGAAATATGTAAACTTTCATAATACGTTTACTGTAGGGAGAAAAATATGCCAGTGTTTTTGCTTGCAAAAAGCCTTTGTCCAACACTGGGCGGGGCGGGGAGGAGGAATAAAAGTCCCAGTTGCCTGCAGGCCAACAGATACATTGTATCTCCATTTATAGTCATCAAAATATGTCAGTTCTTGCTGAAGTGTGTCCTTGGAAGGGTGCTGTCCAAGCAGAGCCTGTGGTGGCCATGAGATACCCCCGAGTTTTAGTAGCTGCCTGTGCTTGTTTAAGTATATACACGGAGGGTATGGGGCCTGAAAGCCAGCAGCGACTGTAGAAGAAAGATACTTTAAAAGCCTCGGGCTTTGTGTTGTCTAGTGAAACTTCTGCAAATTGAGCGTGTTTGTGTAATGAGCCTGGCCTGCAGAAACAGGGCCCGGGTCGCGCTTTCAGCACCTCCTGGTGCCTGCGTTTGCACCGTGGCCTTTCCTGCCCAGGCAGTGGTCCCTCCCCGCGGTTCTTCCCTCAGTTGCTTCTCCTCCATGAAGGAGCTGTGGGGACGGAGCAAAGCAGAAAGAGGGAGCCCACTCACGGTTGCTGGGGCCCTGCTCCTGCCTTCCAGCACCTGCGCAGGGGCCCTGAGCGTGACCCGGCTGCAGTGCTGGAGGGCTCACAGCAGCCTTGGGCTGGTGCTGGTTTTGCTTCAGAGCTGGCAGAAAGTCCTGCTCGTGACATCTGTGCTTGACGGCCATTGCCACCACCTCCTCCTGGTGCCACAGCACAGGACAGCTCCTTGGCACAGGCGGCTTCCCATTCCCCTGCTTCCCATGCCTTTCTCCAGGAATACGGGTAAATGCACCATCCGGACCATGGGTTGCTGACTTCTAACAACCCTGCTTCCAAGGTGTTTTAAATAAATATTGATGCTCCCATACTTAAAAGACTTTTAGTACTGGAGCTGATTTAGTAAATATAAAATTACTTAACTAAGGTAGCCCTACCAGCTTGTCTTTCAGCCTAAACTGTTAGGCTTCACCATCCTTTCTCAGATTGAGGTGACTTGCTTGCCTGCTTACTCGGAGTGAATAAGTACTATAGTATGAACAAGGGCAGCAAAGTTGGGTTCTTTGTTTGTTTGTGAAGTGCTGTATTACTGCTAAGTGACAATGTGAATCTTTTTGTTGTTGTTCTTTGTTGGTCTTTCTTCTTAGAGGAATAGAGCAAGAACTTGGAATAGTTTTTAGAAAATAAAGAGTGCAATTCACAAATATAAAATAAGGAAGACTTAGATCTCCCAATTCATTAAAGTCTTATCAAGTTAGTGACAGGACAAGGGGTAATATAGGAAGTTTAATCCCTGTATGAGGAAGAACGTTCTTGTGAGGGTGGCAGAGCCCTGGAACAGGCTGCCCGGAGAGATTGTGGAGTCTCCTTCTCTGGAGATCTTCCAAACTCGCCTGGATGCCACCCTGTGCCGCGTGCTCTAGATGTCCCTGCTGGAGCATGGGGGTTGGACTACATGATCTCTAGAGGTCCCTTCCAATCTCAACCATTCTGTGATTCTGTAAGTTGCCTAGACACTTAAGACCCAGAATCTTTGGCTCTTAAATTAGCTAGTAAAAGTGCAGTTATCTTCCAAAAGTATCCCAGCAACTCCTTTAAGGAGACATTCAGCTCTATCAGGCCAGGTGCTCGTGCCTCCTCCATGTGTTATTGGCCTTGTACTGGATAGCTGGGCTCACCTGGGTCATCTTAGCTTCCACTGGGACGCCGTGCAGACTTAATACCATGCCTGCTTCAACCTCTCTGTCTTTACCCACATCTGTGATTTCTGGCCAACATCTCACTTGTTCATTCTTACTTTTTCTTTTGATAAAAGATCTTGTATATACAGCCCGTATTTTTTTTTCTTTCAACTCCAGTGTAATATAAGGCTAAGGAAACAATAGGTTCATATAGCAGATGACAAGGACTGGCCAGTATTAGGTGAAAAGGAAGGCAGCGCTCTCTGTGTCCCAAAGTGGCGGTTGTTGCTTCCTTGCCCACTGGCCATCAGGAAGGGATTCCTGCACGCTCTGACCACAGCCCAGCGCTGGGCAGGGAGACTTGCGCAGGAGTTAAGCGGTAAGTACCTCATCCTGGGCTTGATGTTGCTACAGGGGGGCATAGGCTGCAGTCCTGCGCGTTTTGCAAGTAGGGAAAAGCGTCAAGTGGAGGCTGCTCCAGAGGACCCAGGGCAGTAGCCTTGCCCAGCTCTCACAACTATCGTCTCTGCCATTGCAGGTTATGACCTAGGGGAAAGCTAAGATCCCAGAGCTTGTCAAATCACAACATCCAGACTAAATCAAGAGTGCTCTGCCTCCCTGGTGGTTTTTAAGTACTTTGTGGTACTGAATCACAGCAGTGTCTAACAGGTCTGTCAAGCAGCATGGCAAGAATGGCCCACATATGGCCCATATACGAATGGGACAGATGGACACCTGCCATCAGACATGTCAAGGAAAATTCCAAACAGTGGTTGTCTCTGGATTCCCTTTCTCAGAAGACAATAGTTTTCCAGACAATTCTTGTTCCTATTGATTTCTTCAGAGGCCTTTCTCCTATATCAAGATGATGCTAAATTTCATCACCACAAGCCCCTAGATGTACATCCTATTCCTTCTGCCTCAAATGAGCTCCAAACAAGGCACTGCTACCCTAGGACAGCACCTTTCTCCACAGATTCTCAGTCAAACCGTACACTCCAAGGCAGAAAGAGCCCTATGTTAAGCAGGGGCTGACGTGCCACCTCAGTGTTATGCCTGCTGCTGCTCTTTCAGCAAGGACCCTTCACCTGTGGTTGATGTATCTGTGAAGTCTGTACATCCCATCCCAGAAAACAGCACATAAAACAGGTCAACAAAGTGTGTTATCAAACTGCTGCTCTACTGGGGAGCACGCAGGCCGTACAGCTTGCTGAGGCCTAGCTGCCTCCCAGTACCACTGCTGGAGAAGGGGCAGGGCCTCCCAGTCAGCAGGGCACAGCTCAGGCAGGTTGTGGTGCTGGAGCCAAAGCCCACGGCAGTTCCCTGGCTGGGAAGAGGAGGCCTTGTGCCAGTCTCTTTGGTGCTGCCGTTGCTGTCACCGCAGATCTTGCTGTGACGATGAGAGGTTTAGGATGGAGAGGGTCAGCCTTTGCAGCATCGCTCCACCAAGTCCAGGTAGTTTGGAGGAGGCACCGTGAATTTTCTCCAGATTCACAGGGCATTACTGCAGGAGCAACGTACTCGGCCACAGTGAGGGACAACCTGCAGCAGCTTGTGGACAAGGCACCACGTGGCATGACGTGGCACTTTGCAAGTTTCTGTAATAAAGTCTTTAATGTTATAGTCTACCTGTCCGTGTGTGTTGTCTTATCGTCCTGAGACTTTAGCCGCAGGCTCTGTGCCTCCTGCATCCCGCTCTTTTGCCGAACACCTTTATGGGCTTGCAAATTATGCAAAAGATACCCTTTTTCTTGAGTGCCTTGAAGGACCTGATCCTGTAGAGTTCACAGTGGAGTGGCTAATGTCTAGCATGTACTGGACGCGCTGAATTTGGCACAAATCACAGTTTTGATAGTTTACTGATGCTGAAAACACTAGAGAGGAGAGGTAAGGCAGAACTTGTGTTTTTTTTGCCCTGAAGAATTTGGAGAGTCAGCTGTGCTATAAAGGATCCTTTTCATTTTGGTGTATTGGCTCCATGCATGTAGTGAATTTACTGGCCTCAGTTTCAATGGACAGACGGGTTTTCGCCTTGGTGTTCCTGTGTGTGAGAGAAATATTTCCCCATCCCTTGGCCACGTATGAGAAACTCTAAAGCAAGAGAGCGATAGGATCTAAGGCTGGCTTGAAGAATTCTGGAACACACTGTGGTACACAGGTGATCCTTCGTGGTCCTGACTTATAGCATCATGGATCCTTCCACAAGGCCTTTGTTTGGATGGAGGAGGCCCTTTTTCCCATAGCAAAAGCAAAGCTAGAAAGGGAGAGTCATTAGCCCTTACCCCACACCTGGGATATATCCTGTTTGAGCAGTACTCTGAGCTGCACCATTACCTTCCCCATGTCAGTGTGCTCTGAGAAAGGGTGTTGGACCAGATTGTTGTGGTACTTGAAATAAACACTGGTGAACTTCCTACAGCAGAGAGCTCTGGAAAGACAGTTGTTGGACATAGGGCAGCATCTTTGCTGTGCCTAAACTGAGATGTTCAAGCTTTTTTTTCCTTTCCATAAGAGTGAGAAATGTATTTTTAAGCAAAGACTGAGATTCTTCCCTAAAAATCTGAATTTAGCTGCCAAGTAATACCCTTTGTTTAATGAGAAGATGGCAGGATCTAGTGCATCTTGTGCAAATTGATCTGTAATACCTGTAATCTGTAATATCTGTAATCTGATGAGCGTCAGAGGTGGGGGAAGTAGAGGATAGAGGAGTGAGGGGCCATTTGGAGGCCAAGGAGCAAAACACTGGAGATAAACTAGTCCTGGGTTTATAACAGCTGTGCATTAATAAAAAATTCAAACTATTAGAACGATGGTCTGTATTAACTGTGCTCTGCAAATAAATTAAAAATAAGTATTTGATAGTGTTTTTTTTTTTTTTCCCCAAAGGTTCAGATCATCCACACAGTCTGTCTTACAAACTAGAGCTCGGATCAGACCAGGAAATACCTTCTGACTGGTACCCATTTGCTATGGTGCAGTTTGTCATCCATGAGGCCTGTGCCTCAAGAACGGAGGTCAAGTCCCTGGGCGTTGAGAGCGACGTGCAGCCCCAGAAACACATCCTGCAGAAGGCGTTTTACAACTGCCAGGTATCAGCGCTCTGTTCCTCACCCACCCTGTGCAGTATTTGCAAAGCCAGTGTGATCTGTATTCTAGCCATACCTTGCATGCTCTTGCGAGAGCGACCCTGAGCCAAAGAATCGTTAAAAAATAATTCTTTGCCTGATCAAAGGTAATCCTGAAAGCAGCACTGCAAGTGCAGCATTGTTTTTCCTCAGCACACTGTGTCTGGGAGCAGCGTTTTTGAAGTCTGGTGGGCCCGGGAGTCTTCCTATTCTGTGTCAAGGCTTGTATTCACAGTTACTTGCTCAATTCTACCTGTTTTTTGTTTGTTTGTTTGTTTTGTTTTCTAACTACAGGTTGAAATTGAGAAGAAATGGATTAGGCTTGATGGAGAAGATCCAGATAAGGCTGGCAGCTGCCTAATGCAGTAAAAGAGGACAGCAGGTGCCATCATGTAGTATTAGTAGGAACTCATTTCCATGGGAAACTCTATTGATAGACAAAGTGCAATGATCCAATTTAGGATAAATACAATCACTGAGTTGTTTTTACTACTTTTGGGTTTGATTCTGCAAGTCAGTACATTGTCAGCTTACACTGAGCTAAACCTCCTGTTAGGAGAGAACCGATATGAGTAAGGTCATCTTGTAAAGATTTGCAGGGCACGAGCACTTAAGTGACTGATTCCTTTTTTTCCTGTTGCGTATCTATGACTTGGGAGTGATCTCATATTCTGTATTGCAAACCAGCGGCACCACTCAAGGAGCTCACATCACTTGGACATAAAATATTCAGCAATAAAAGCTGTCTGTATGCTTTTATGTGCAGACCAGCATCTGTGCAAGGCCCAGCAGCAGCAATTGCACTTTTGGGTGAGGTTGAAAAATCCATGTCCCCCCTGCTTCTGCTCACCTCAATATACATCAACAGAACAAGTCGTAACATAACTTTCTACAAGTGCCTCAACTAACGAGTAGAAACTGGTTGATCTCTTTGGTGGAATGGAAGAAGTTGCTCAGCAATGTTTCCTCATCTCTTTTGTAGCTGTGAGTGTTTCCTCCCCAACATTTTATAGGTTTGCTTAATGTCATCTCTTTGGGAAAAAAAAAAAAAAAACACATATGGCAGATGTGATTGAAACTTCTGTACCAGCCTTAGATAAGTCTTTTTCACTACTGCAGCAAGTGAAACAAGGGACAGATCCTCAGCAACTGTAAATCAGTCCAGGTGTCTTAAATTCAATAAAGTCTTGCTAATTTACACCAACAGAGCTGAAAAAAAAAGGCCCAATTGCCCTGGGCCGGCTCCAGGCCTTCTGATCCAGGTATTGCTCTGGGAAGTGCAGGCTGTGCTGCACTGTTGCTTTGGGAAACTTGAAGACAGAGAGCAGGTCTTTCTGTGGAGGGAAAGCAAGGTGGTTCTCCCACTACTGGCTCCCAAGGGGCTTTTCGATGGGAAAAGGGCACTGGAATAGACTGGCACTAGGGAAGTGAAGCTGTGACACTTCAGCAGGCAGCGTGAGCTACTAATCCCTACCAGTATGTTAACAGTTTTTGAACAGTTGGAAATTGGGGAAGGGTTTACATGTTTTTCCAAAGTCATTACCCACTTTGCCATTTTCTGCAGGGGATAACTCCAGGTCTGAAAAAAAGTATAGTGATGAACTTAAAAAATGCTCCTCATACTTTTTTGCTGCAATTTTCCTAAAATTATCCTTACTTCAAACTGAAATAACTGGAGAATAAAAATATAGTAAGGCACTAAGTCACAATTTATATTTTGGCACAGCTGTTCACAGTTTATGTGAACACTGAGTAAAAATACAGAAAAATGTTATTCCCTAAAAGTAGAAATATGTGAGATATACCTTGAGAAAATTATCAGTCTGAAGAAACAGAAGGCCATAATATTAACAGAGTTCATCACAATAAAGTTTTCTTCCCCCATTTAAAAGCTGAGAATGAAATGGGTAATAGATTCTATACTAAATCCTGAGGGTAGATTTTTTATGTGTATTGCATTGCCAAAGCCCCAATAGGCTATTATGGTATTTTGCCTTCTCTATATATCCCATTTTATTAGCAGATTATATTACCAGAAATTTAAGCAAATGCATTAGCGAGTAGTCATCCCAGTGTGTCTCCGATGCTGCATCTTCCCATACGTGTTTTGACTTGAGAAACAATTAGCACCTTCAAGTCCTGTTCAGTTTATTTTATTCATATTTAATTTTGGTTTATTTAGTTCTCAGCTGAACTAAGAGACAGAGTGCAGACTAGGGCAAAATGTATTTACTTAGTACTAAGGCAGAACTCTGCAAATCACTTATTTCTAGCACAACATGGAGTTACAGTATCTGTTAACCTCTTTGTGCTCGATAAGGCAGAGGAAGCAGAATGCTCAGGCATTTCACAGCACAGACGTTTGTCTGAAGCTGTTGGGTCCCCTGCTTTGCTTTCACTGACATTAACACAATAAATTCAGTAAATCAGTGCTAAGTGCCCAAAATGTCTTGCTCAGCTGGCCCCCATCTTTCCTCTTTTCAAGTAAGAGGGTCAGTCTCTTGGGTGACTTTCCCATCTTGGGATGCTGCTGCTTTGCAAGCATCTCCTGGACATTCGGTGCCTGTTGCAGTTACAGCTCCCGCAGAAACATTTACTTTGGTTCTCTCCTCTTCCTGCTGTCTCTCACGGTATATTTAAGAACCCAGTCTAGTGCTGTAGCTTCTTCCAGCTTGAATATGCCTTATTGCTGTGAATGGCTCAAGTGATAAAGAGCCATGCTGTAATTCTTCTGCCCCATCGCTGAGTCCCTGTTAGATCTGCTGTGGTGCAGTAATAATTCTGCCTTCCTGAGCTCTTTAGCATAAAAAGCTCAAGTTGCAGCTATATCTATGCAACAGGATCTTGGCTTCACATCTGAGGCTGGCAAGACTCTTCACTAGCGTTAATGGGAATTGGATCAGGATCACGGGGAATTCATGCCACAGAGATATTGCTACACTGAAAGAAAGTTACTCTGTTTTGTGCATGATCTTTAGTTTAAATGTGCCAAATAGCACAGCCGAAGGCAGAATTAATTGCCCTGTTCAGTCTCAGACTGATGTTTGTACACCTTGCATATTTTTAAAATACACTACAGTTTAATGAAAGAAAAAAACAGGGTTGTCTGGCTTTTTTTTTTTAGGTTTTGTTTTTTAATCAAATTCTAATCTTCACCTCTTATTGCATAACACTGAAACAGGCTTCCCCTTTCTAACATTTCTTTTGCATTCTCTGATGTTCTTGAATGAAGAAAAATTGAATTGAATTACTGAACAAAAATTCCCTATATTTGTCTAATATTGTCTATTGAACAAATATTCCCAATGTTTCAGCTTATTTGCTAGCATCTTCTGCAGAAGGTGGTAGTGAATAAATGTGTGTGTTTGGATTCTTTGCAAATCTGTGTTCTGAGGCGTTTTGCTGCATTTTTGAAGGGGAATGGAGGCGGGGGGCAGTTTTGATGCTCTGCTGTGATGCTCAGTGTGCCGGCAGCAGCAGGCAGGGCCGGCGCTGGAGCGGCACTGGGAGGAGTTGGTGCTGCATGAGGAGCCTTGCTGGGCCCGTGCCGCCACACTGAAGTACTTCCAGCTACACTGGTCACTGAAAATGCTGGCATTTGCTAACATGTACTATAGGGCCATATTTAGCCTGTTGTTATCTTTGTTTCTTTCCCAAAGCAGCGTCAGGGTTTGGGATATTTTGTATTTTAAACAGAAATGAGTGAGAACAGCTATTTTTGTAGTGTGACTGATTCTCTAAGTGCTGTATTTGCTCAGACGAACTTTATCTTTGCATTAATCTTTCTCATACTAATAGTATTACTGTATGTAAATGGTACGCGATGTAATTTTGGATTCAAACACCCATTGAAGTCAATGGAAGCCTTTTAACTGACAAACAGAGATCTGCATCAAAGTCTCTGAGAATGAAGGAGGAGCATAAGAAAAAAAAAAAAAAGCAATCAAATAGTGGTAATAAATAGAAAAAAAATGTAGTGGATTCTTGACACTGGCAAATAAACAACGTGCAGTGCTTGCTTATTTCTGCCCGAAAAGCAAACAGAGAGAGGGGACGGATGGATGTTCCCGTGTGTCCAAGCTGTGGCCCTGCCACGACTGTGACCGATTCCAGCAGCCCCTGGAAACAGGGGCAGTGCTGCACTTGGGAGCATCACAACTAGCTGCTGTCGCCTTTATGCTGCTTGCTTTTTTTTTTTTTTTTCCCCCAGATTCCATTTAATTTTCCAAAGGTGCTTAATGCTTGGAAAAGGCTCTTTTCAGATGTTGCTTTTAGTTACACGTTTTTTACTTGACAGATTTCTTAGTTGCAGTACTGGTGCCCATGCCTCTATTCTATACTTAATTCTCTTTGTATTGACTAAATACAGTAACTAACTGCTGGAGTTAGTAGTTATTAGCTGTTATTTTAATAATTCAGAAGCAGTGCTGTTATTTTTAATGGAAAATATCAATGTATGTGTTTTTTTTGTCAATATAAGTATAAATGGATCATGCTGATAATCTTGTAATAACATTTTGTAGATTGCATATTGATAAAAAAAATAAAGCTGTATTTCATACTAGCAGTTTCTTGTCCCCCTACTAAAAATTTATCAAGCTCATTTTGCATTTGCTATAATTAGATAGTTGATCTTGTACTATTAAGTGTTACAATTTATTAGTAAAAGAAGTTTTGCTTGGTGTGTCTCTTATGCACTCTCGGTTGCAGAAAGCTCAGCAGTGCACTCTATTCCAGTAATGATAATTTCAGCCTGCCTTATTTTCACAAGATAGTACACCAAAGAATATGATGTTTTTGCCTCTCCAACACATTCTCCAAACCCACTGGGATATTCGAGTATAAACCAGTGACTTTCACAAATTTCATAATTCCTTCTTGGAATGAGCTGTTACTAGTGGAGCAGCGAAACCTGTCTGGGGAAATACATGAGTTAAGGCAGAGACGTGTTGTTAGTCCGTAATCTCAATAATCACCCACACACTCAACCTGGTGGGTTAAAAAGCAAGTTTTTAGTAGCTGGCCGGCGGCGGACCTCTTACAGTTTGCCTGAGATCCGTGCCGTCTTGGGAAAAAGTTTGTGTTTTTAGACAGCTGCAACTCCTTCATTCGTTATTTGCAGTTACCAGTTCTTCACGGCTGATATCTTATCTCATGGTTGCAGCAAGAGCAGGGTGGCTCAGCATAAGTAGCAAGCTATGTTCACAGAAGCAAATAGCGAAATTAGGTACCTAGTCACCTCAACCTTATTAACTTCTTATATGGCCCCTCTTTGCACAGGGTCCTACATTTCCCCACTGGCTGTTGTCCCCTACCTCAAACCATTGAGGTAATACTCTTCTCCTGGGAGTGGGTTATAGTACGTCCCGTGACCATTATTTTTTGCCTCTGAAATTGCACTAGCGATATGAGTGCGGATGCATTTTAAGATGCAAGGGATAATGATCATAAAAATAAGAATTAATATTATGGGACCAGCTATTCCAGACATTAGGGTGGTGAGCCATGGGGACCAGTTATACCACGACTGGAACAGATT
>NW_010579382.1:26990-59159 GCF_000705375.1 Tinamus guttatus | reverse complement strand
ACCCAACCAACCTCGTGCCAGATGTGGAGGGGCAGCCTGAGCCAGCGGCACCTGTGTCACTGCAGCAGCAGGTGCCTGATGATCTCCTGGAGCTGCTCATCATGGGCAGCAGTCCGGACCGTGATGCTGTCCTGAAAGAGCAGGGCAGTGCTGCCCTTGCTGGCAAGGTAGGGCCTGGTGGGAAATGTAAATGCTGGCATCTGGATGAAGAGCAGGTCTCATAAAGGATGTTGTTAAACACATCTATAACTGACAAAGAGCACTTTTTTTAATTATTCATTCTTTCTTGAACGTATTTTGGATAGAAGCAGCTGACTGTTTTATGTTCCTGTTAGAATTTCAGTCACAGAATTTCGGAATTGTAGAAATACTTGGATTGACTAGAATGTCAAATTCTTAAACAAACTACCAAAACGCTAAAAAGCAAATTAATGGGTATAATGTATTTTATTTTAATTTATTTTATTTTTACTGAATATACACAAGTGTTCCTTTGAAATCTACCAGGTCATTCTGCTGCTGAACTTGGTGGTGGATTCTGGCCATAGTGCACAAAATGCTTTTGGAATGGCACCTGGGATTAATGTTAACCACAAATGTGTGAAGAGCAGTTAACTTGCCTTGAGAATCCCTGTTCAGTTCAAAAAATCAGATTTGATCAAAGTGAAAATCTGCTGGAAGGAAATGTGTTTCTCTAAATGATTTTAATTAACAGGCCTCTTTCTTGACTTCATCTAATCTTTGTTTCGGAAATTATTTACAGATACTTTATGTTCACATTATCTTGCTGACTTTGAGTTTTATTGCTTATGCATGATTAAGGCAAATTTATTAAATGCAAATGAGAATAAGTAGAAAGCATATTATGTTGCTCATCTGAACTTTAATGGTAGGATGATGTAGACCATCAGGATGGATAGAAGGTCAAAACAAAGCGTAATTTTCTTGTATTAGCAAGTGTGTGTGGATGTGAGATCTGTGCTACAATAAAGATTTAATGAGAAATCAGAGATGACTGAGAGCTTAAAACCTTCATGCTCCTGTGAGCTTTCTGCTTAGGAATTGTGATGTTTCTATGAGCAGTAACTTAAAGTACTAGAATATTTACTCTTGTTCTCTCTCAATTTTTTGTATTTTACTTAAAGCATTTTGAGTTGATGGAGAGGCAGGAATTTTGCCTTGACTTTTATTTCCAAAATGAAAAATACATTTTGGGGGGATAGTAGCTGGTGGTGTGTTTTCTTAAAGATATTAATTATTGAGGCAAATTAATTTTAAATATTCTTTATTTGCCTGAATATTTAATATTATTTCTTAATATGGTTTTCTTTATTACTGAGGAAGAATTTGACATGGATTACATTTGAGGTAGGTGTAAGAACAAGCTTTTTTCCATGTACTCAGGGCTTACAAGTAGGCTGAGACTTGAAACTCGTGTGTAAGTATCCCAGAATTTGTTGGTGTATTAAGTAAAAATCTGAGGTTCTGCACTGAATAATGAAAGCTGTTCACTCTTAGTTCATAAGATGGCTCTGGTCTCTTTTATTCCTGTCAGGTGGAATCTGCTGGACAGATGGAACCCAATTTATGCCCAGGGAAGGAGATCTGCAGTGACATTGAAGGCATAATTCAGCTAGACGGAGCTGGCGATTTTTCTCCCAAGGAAGAACCAGCACATAAAAAAGATATGGAAGAGAATGAATTCATTGGCTTTATTGAATCAGAGGATCTAAAAGTTCTGGAGGATGAGGATGAAGAGGAGGATGAGGAAGGGGACAGCCTTTCAAACACAGAGTCAAGCAGCAGTAGCAGTGATAATGAAGAACCTCAGATAGATGTAGTTGAGGAGGTAATTTGCTTTAAGCCCCTTGAAACAAGTTGCAGTTGTTCTGGGTTTTACAACTGGGTATTTGAGATAAACATCTCTGATGTATTTTGCCCAGAGAACCCATAGCTGAGCTACATACCCTGGAGCCAGGCAATACTACTGAGGAATTATTTGAGAACTCATTGAGACATGTGAACAAAAAAAAGATGTTGAGAATCTTTTGTTTATTAGATGGATTAAAACACTTAATTGCCAGAATTGAAGCCCTATGGGTGAAGTCTTGACTTCAATAGAATGGAGTTTTATTATTTAAGGTTGGGATAGAAATCAAGCTTTCTCGGGGATTGTTTGGAGAAGAGAACAATGTTTCATAAGTGTATTTGTTTCCAAGGAAAGGCTCCTCTGAAAGACATGGGGCTCTGTCCTTGGAATCACAAGAGAGTCTGTCTGTAGAATCCTCCCTGGATAAGCAGCAGCTGATCAGTAGTCTAAGTACTGCAAACATCTTTGCCTTAACTAAGAGGCTAACTTAGCTCTGGCCTGTGTCACTTGGGCTTTAGGTGCTTTTCTTCTTCAAAAGATGAGCATGTAAAGATGCAATGTAAGCTTCAGAGTTTGTACGTCTCATGCATTTTCTTTTGTGTAATGTGTGTGTGGGGGGTAGCCTTTACTGTTGTATTTGCATTTAATGCCGTGCATACTCTACATTAATGTGAAAGAATGTTAAAAAACACTACTTAAATAGACTTTCATTATCTAGGACCCCCTAAATTCTGGTGATGATGTCAGTGAACAGGACACGCCTGACTTGTTTGACACGGATAATGTGATAGTTTGTCAGTATGACAAGGTACAGTATATAAATTTTTGTCTTTGTTCCGTAATCATTTTAAATAATGTCTTCAGCAGATTTGTGTCAGTGCCTTTTAAAGAAAATGAAGTGCTTTAATTATTGAGGATTTAGATTGTTTAGCTGACAGTAATCAGAAGACTTGCTTGCTGCCCTCTGAAACAAGGATAAGTAAAGGGCATGTAATAGGCAGAAGAGGCCTGAATCTTGAAAAATAAAAACTTGCAATTCAGCAAATGCTTAAACACATGCTTAACTGAAGTGATAGGAGCTCCTCCATGGATATATGCGTTTTCAACTAAGAATTAAGACCATTGAAATGGGTAATAGGAAAGAAGTGTGCCATCTTTATATTGGATGTCTTTAAAGTACTTTCTGAGAAGATTTTATTATTATTATCAGAAATCTGGATTTTTCTGAAAAGCAAAACGCTTAGGATGGGCCTTTTGTCCTTCTTATGTAAATCTTTGTAGTTCAGCTTTATTTTGAACTACTGCTGAACAATTAAGTTTTTTTAAAAACTTTGGTATTTTTCTGGATACTTGTATGTAAAGTATAAAAGCTGATAAAACAAAGTGCATACCTTATATTGAAACTAAATATGGAAAACTGTCTGATAGTGTGTGAAGTGACTTTTAAATGTTTTCAGAGGTAACCAGGGGTTGTTTTGGTGTGTTCAACTAGGGGTCTGTATTCTAGGAAAACTGGTCTTTGTAAAAGTGTAATAGAGATTTTTCTGAAAATAGCTGTTTTGAAAATTGTAGTTATAACTACAGTTATATGTATGTAGTTAAATGTGTAGAAAATGCAGCTGAAATTGAGCCACAGCGTTGATCTGCACTGTGTCGACAAAGTGCTGGTGGTACCATAAGTTTTCAAACTTAATTTATTTAGATGTTATGAATGTGATAGGTAGTTGATGATGATGTTATCTATAACAAGTCGCTTTTGTGATTAAAATAAAAAATTAAACATTTAAAAATTGATACTGAGTTCAAGACCAGAACTGCCTTTAATGCCAGATGTTATAAACTGGCAGTTGTGCACTATTTTATTTGATTTTCATTGTATACATCAAAGCAAGAAAAAAGTTATTGGTTATTTATTTCTTGCACAGACTTATTAAAACATTTAAGTCTGTTTTTTTTGTTTTTTTTAAAAAAAAAGGGGGGGAGAGGGGATGTGAACAATTATTTTTTTAAAAAAAGGGGGGGGAGGGGATGTGAACAATTAAAAATCTACATTATCTTACTGCCTATGAAAGGGTGCTACAGGTAAAATGACTGTTCTTCCCCTAAAAATTCATCCTGCAGTGTAGATATTTCGCAGGCCCCTTAAGAAATGGAACAGGAAAATTCTTTCCTACTGCTTTGTATGAGAGTATTTGCTCTGAGTAGTGCCTTGATGGGCTTTGCCTTAACCCAGTGAGCTGTGCAAGCAGTATTGCCCTGCTGTATGTGTGGGAAGTGGAAACCACTGCATTTCAGCTGAGCTTCACTTGTTTGCAGGTGCAGTGTGTGTTGGGATGGATGCAATAATCAAATTGCTCTGTTACTCTCTTGTTATCCTTCTAGTTTTGGCACTTTAGACTGCTGCCTTTAACCAGCTTTTGGGGGCTGAGGGTTGGAGGGTGTTTTATATAGTTCCCAGTTTTGAAAGGGAGACAAGAGAACTTGAATATGACAAGATAAAGATTAATGAAGCAGTTCACTTGAAAAGGCAGGAAATTCATGATAAGCAACTGAAATTTGCTACCACAGTTTGTGATCTATTAAGAGCAACCCTGCTTAACATGTTAGGGGCTAACAGAATGTTAAAATAAAACCAAGGTGTGTAGAGTAAGTTGTGCTTAGCAACCGGTATGTTTTTATGCATGGTCTAATGTATGCTTTGGGTTTGGGGGGGTATTGATTTAATTCTTTTATCAGATACATCGAAGTAAGAACAAGTGGAAGTTTTACTTAAAAGATGGAGTGATGTGCTTTGGGGGTAAAGACTATGTTTTTGCAAAAGCTATTGGAGATGCAGAGTGGTGAAACTTCACTGAAATAGGTACTGTAATGAGTGTGGATTTACTCCCTTATGAACATTCTGTGAAACAGCTAAACACTCCTGTTTTGCTATTCTTTAAAGAAATAACAAACTTTAACTTGTTAAACAAAATGTGTAAAAGCTGTGCAGTTAATAATGCAAATTAAAACCCTGTATTGTTAGCTATTCAGCTGTCTTTGCTGCTCTTTTCTGATTATTTCATTCCTTTTTCCCCTAAGAAGCATGATTGAAATGAACAGCTTTAATGATTCTAATACTGAGTTTATTAATAACTTAAGAAAAAGCTGTGGAATACTAGCTGACAATACCTAAGTAAATTCCAGCTACTTTGGTTCTCTTTAAATTTTTAAGCAAGTGAAAAATATGACTTGCAGTATAAAACAGTTTAATTCTCGGTGATTTTTCTGTTGGGGTGGAAAAAAGCTAACACTTGTGCAAGTTTGAGACCTGTGGCGTTTCAACTATGTGATTTTTTTTTTTTATTTTTATTTCCTCCTTTTCCCTTTCTGCTTTCTTTTTCTGTTGTTGTTTGCTTGCTTCAGGGCCAAGGCAAGCACTTTAGATGTAAGTCGGGAAATGTGGGTGGAAGACCTTGAGCTATCAAAATATGAGAATTACTTTTTTTTTTTTTAACCTCAGTGTCTACTGAGATGCAATTAGTGTGCTTTAACATTAAAATGTGGTTTACTGTCATTGTCAATGCAAGTCCTTTATCCCTCCTTTACATATCAGCTACCTTCTATGGCTGCAGACCTGGAAGCTGTGGATGATGCGAACTCTGCCTAATAAAGTGTCCCTTGGTGCATTTCGGCTTGTGGGCTGTCTTTGTGTGCCTGAAATGTTGAGGCAGCTCCTCAGCACTCTGAGGGGAAGCTCTGAAGTGCTCCTGCTGTTGGTGTGCTGAGCAGCAGGAGCTGTGGTGCCACAGGGGATATGGGAACCCGCGGGCTGCCATCACAGGGGACCATTCGCTAAGTGCCATTAGGGCCTGGAATGGTGCTCCTTAGAGTATGACTTCTGAGTCAAGGCAAAGAGATCCCATTATTAAAATGCAAGTTCTGTTCAATTACTGTAGCCTGTGTCAGATTAGAGTGTTTTTGATCTCAACTGTTTGCTGTGTTAATGTCTTTGCTTGCCACAGTTCAGCAATACTCCTCCCCGCAGATGCGATAGGATATATGTAGCTCCAGTTAGGGCCACTGGTGATGCCTCAGTGAATTGCTGTCTAAAACCTCACAACACAAAGAAGGAAAGTTTCCCCAAAATAATGAGATGGAAAAAGAGCTGTAACTTGTATGAGAAGCTTAGTGTGAATCTAAATATTTAATAAAACCTCCCTCTTATTTACTTGCTCATTTTTGTGCATGGCAATACTTTATAGCTCTCATTTATAAAAAAAAAAGAAAACGGCGCTGGTTTCATCAATAGAAGAGATCACTCAATTTACAGCCAGGTACAAAATGGAAAATCCTCACAGCTCTAATACTTTTTTGCTGTTGCATGTACATCCCTTTCACCAGATCAGTTACAGAGCTGTACTGCCTCTATTTCCAAGTCCTTTCTTCAGCACAGAGGTTTCTAATAATGTTAGGTGGAAAGAAAGGCTGTGCCTGCCAAGTGCTTGTCCCCTGGACCTATAATGCAGGTAAAGGGGGCAGTATCTGCTCCAGACATTGTTTTGGCCTGTCCCAAAATGCGTGTAGGATTCTTCCTTGTGCCATCTAAAGAAATAGTCTCTGACATCATTTGAGACTCAGGACAGAAAAGCCTACAGCCTTGTTTCCTATTTTTACAGTGTCTTTAGTTCCTTTTATAGTTAAATAGCCTCAAGTAACTTAGTTTTAAACACTGGTTTTGGCTGTCTCCTTTGCTGCTTGGCACTACCTCATCCTCCAGGTGTGCAGGAACCGCTTGTGAGCAGGGCTTTTATACTGTCTGGGATTGTGACATTGAGCCAGGAGTCAGAGACGTTATTTCTAATTAATGCAATTACAAGCTAATGATAAACCAGACACTAGTACAAAGAATTGCTTCGGTTAATGTGAAACTTAAAATGTAATGTTGTGTCTTGGCAGCCAGAGGAGTGCTTTAGAACACAAGTTTTTACTCCATTTCTGTTAGAGACTTTAAAGTGAAAGACTCCCTTGGGAAAGAAAAATACAAAGTTTAAAGTGACTGCAGTAAATGGCACTTTCTTCTTGTGTGTCACATTTTCACTGGCCATCAGGAGCTGAAGTAATCACAAACTCTTAACATGGCTTTATTTCTACCCTGACTGCAGGGAAAGGAGGTGTCCTATGAGCTGAGGATCTGGCCTGGGCCTCTTCAGGACTCTGGGATATCCTATATGGAATGAGATCTAAGAAGATCAAAAGTTAGAAGCCCAAATGCAAAGCGTTTGCTTTAGACTCTGTGAAACAAAAGTGGCTGAGCATAGGTCTCAAACCAGCATATTTTTTGACAGATACTGTAAGCAGTCCAGTGTACTTCCTCTTTGAGGCAATGTAACCAGTCAAGAACAAGCAACCCAAGTGACAGCTTGTTCTGCAGCTTGTAGCTATTGCATCCATTTTTTCATCTATGTGACTGTGAACTTTTGTTGAGGATCCAATAACTAAGGCCTTCATGCTCAGAATATCATGCCAGGGCAGAACGTGGCCTCCTCTGAGCGTGACCGGGACAGATCTCCTGCATAGTGGAAGCACAGACAGCTTTCACGGCATTCCATGAAATCTGAAGCTTGTCACTCCTGAGATTCACGTAAGAACTTACAGGTCTAATCTCCAACTTCTGCGTGGTGCATTGTTAGCTTATGGCAAGTGAATTGCTTGAGAGTGGCAGCCTATTTGCTGTGAGCAGAGTAAATATGTTGTATAGCAGGGAATGTTCAGTTTTGACTGAAATTAGGAGTGCAGCCACAAATCTGGATCTCCTTAGCATCAAACAGAGCATAGTGAAAGAAAAGATAGATTTCTATGGGAAAACAGTTGTTGAGAAGTAACTGCTCTGTTTAAGCAGCTGGAAGTGGGAATGGAATGTGAGTGCAGAGAAGTCCTTGGTGATACCAGGAAGGGGATAGATGAAAATAATGCACAATACTGTCCCAGAGATAAAGCAAGGCAGCAGTTACCCGTCTGTGCAGGTAGCAGCCATCCTGTTGCTGCGAAGGGGCCTTCGTGGGCTGCATTTCATAAGTGTGGGTATGCACAATACACAAAATGTATTGTGGAGTACATGGGGCAGTTGGGGTCTTGCACCTCAGTTATTTCCAGGTGGTATATGGTGGGGTACAAGTTAACCTCTTTTAAAGTAAGCATATTGCCTATGAGCTTGGTGTGAGCTGTCTCATGTTACTTTGGGTAACTCTTTGCAACTCACTGCCTGAATGTTACTCTCTAGCTGGGTATTGTAATTGGGAGTTTCTGTTGATGAAGTGCAGGGAGGCATTGAGTCTAACGCCCCTTAGCAGCAGTGCCATCTGCTTTGCCCAGCAATGCCAGCACAACTGATGGAGGGGAGAGGAAGTCATGAGAGGGGGCAGACAGGCTTTAAATATCCAAGGGAAGCACATCTGGAGAGAAAGGAGCCAGGCTGCAATCACTGCTTTGAGCAGAAGAATCACCCGGTAACTTCAAGAGCACATTGGAATCCAGTCAGTTTGGGGAGCTGCAAAGCTCCACATTTTAATTGCCCCAGCTTTCCTTGAAAGAAGCATTTTGCCTAACAAGCACCTTCCATATTTAGTGTTACAACAAAAGAAAAGGGAAAGATGTTGCTTTGAACCTCAGGACAGGAATGTTGTGTAAGAATTATTGTCACATTTATTTACTGCAAACTGTTCAAGGTACTCTAACAGTCACTGGAATAATGACAGCCAATGTTGTACAGTGCAAGACCTCGGGGCACTCCAGGTTAATTTTCTTTGCAAGTTTCCTTGTCCCGCACTGCCGGGAAGGGCTTCTTGAAGGCTGACAGGAGCAGCAGTGCTCGCGGGGCTTTGCCGGGCCCTGCAGCAGAGCTGCCGTTTTTGCAGTTGGAGGTGTAAGCGGAGAAATAGTTCATTCTGTAAAGCTCTGCACGGCTCTTGCAGCAGCCAAGCTTGCTCAGCAGCAGAAAAAAATCCCTTCGAAAAGCCTTGGTGAAAATTGCGTACAGGAATGGGTTTGCACAGGAGTTGACTGGGTAGAATAAAACCAGCAAAATCTTGGAGTTTGTCACTGTGATGAGAGGTACTTTAAAGGCAGCAGATATGGCAAAAAAGGAAATGGGGGCCATGCAGGTGAAATCTGTGAAGATCAGGATGGCCATTCTCTTGGCGACCTTGGTATCTTTATTGGCAGCTACCAGCTCTGGATTTTGAACGGCTATATAAATCTTGATGTAACATGCACAGATGACAATGAAGGCTACAACATTTAACACTAATATAGTCAATATGTAGGCTTGAGAAAGAGCCGTTTCGATGTCCATGGGCAAACAAATACTGACCTTCATGTAACTGCTGACCCCCAGCAGGGGCATCACTGCAATGAAGATGGAGAAGAGCCAGCCCCCGAGCATGATGGGCACGGCGTGCCGCAGCCGCAGCTTCCTGTCCAGCTGCATGGCGTAGGTGATGGTGTACCACCTCTCCAGGGTGATCACCGTGAGGGTGTACACGGACAGCTCACTCGCAAACACCGTGAAGAAGCCAGCTGTGTTGCAGCCACTGCCTGTCTGCCAGTCGATGGCGTAGTTGTAGTACTGGCCGCTTGTCTGCGCGTCCACGGCCGCAATGAGCAGCAGGTAAAGGCCCATGCAGAAATCTGCGAAGGAGAGGTTGCACATGAGGAAGCGAGGCACGGTGAGCTTGTAATGACTAGTGATCAGGACGAAGAGTACTGTGAAATTGCCAGCAATGGCCAGGATGTTTATAAACCAAATTAGGATTCTGAGAAAACTGTAGCCCAGGATGTCTTCGCAGGGATTAAATGCATCTGGCTCTGGAGTGCAGGTGAGTATCTTAGGTTGACAAAAGTCATACTCAAATTCTAAGCCAGCCATTTCGTCCTCGTTGAAAAGAGCTGAATAGCTGTAAGGAGAGGCTTCCTCATCCGTTGCGAAAGGGGCCGTGTTCTTTTCCACTGACCACAGCGATGTGTTGTAAGAATCATCTCTGTAACTGTTAAAAAAAACCAACCCCGCACAAAGAGAAGTGAACTACTTGTAACTATTTGTTATATGTTGCTCGGAGTCTTTTATAAAATACAACAGATGAAAGTTGTTTTAAAACAGATACTTTCTAGATGTTTCTCCAGTGTTTGCACATAATGAAGCCTGTTAAGGATGATTGCTTGGATGATAATCTTGATTGCTTTCTAAGTGAGAAATGTTAAGAAAGTGGATGTTGCAGTATTATAAGGCGAGTAGAAGTGCATGGTTAACTTGATAGAATATGTTGATGGGTAGGAATATATGAAGGTTAGACTGGACACAAGCACTGATAGGGTGAATACAGCTTAGATGGAAGAAGTGGGAAGAGGTCTTGCCACACTCTCCACGTGTTGCTCTCTGCCAGCTGCTGGGCAGGTCGGGGCTGCCCAGAAGGACCAAATCAAATGCAGTATCGGAGACTGGTGTCCCCCTACACCAGAGAGAGGGCAAAGGAGGAAAACCTACTTCAGAGATCCTCAGGTTCAAAGACATTTGGGGCACAGCAGCTCACTGAGATTACATCATGACATATTTAATCCTTAAGGACAGAGCACAGGGCAACACAGAAGGTGCAGTAGCAGTATCTTACAGAGTTTATCTTCCAGGTCTCCACGCCCCTTACCCTCTAATTCTTTGACTACATCTACAGAACGCAGCTAGAAGGGCGCTTTCACTGTGGTGGGATGATTGTTAACAAATAACGACAGGTGTTGGTCTAGCAAAGGCAAAAGCAGTGAAAGAGAAATGACGACTAATTACACATGTTTTTAGATGTTGAAAATGGCGCTTTCTAATCTGCAGGTCATTAATTATGTGGGGATAAGCCTACAAAAGAAAGAAAAAAACCTTTTAAAAGCAAGCACTTATCCGTCTGATTCCTTGCCAGAATAACTACTGATTTCACAACTAAACAATCATGAAAATCATTAGTGTTCAATAGGAGAACATCCACAGAATTGGTAGCTGTGGGTCAATTTAAATACCTGCTTAAAGTTCCACCTCAACTGAATAGGTGCATTAAATTATTTTCCTGGATCAATGTCTTAAGTGGCAAATGAAGTTGGGCTGCTTCTCAGATATTCCTACGGAACTTCATGATCAGTTCCTATCCTAACTGTTATCTATTTGCATGAATAAATGCCCCAAGCTTGCTTGGCTTAAATTGGAAGAACAGGGAATATGTTTGCCTCTTTATTTATAGGCTTTTTTTTTTTTTCCCCACCCTTGAGAGGCTGTGTAAATGTGCAGACCTGGGCAAGCTCTTTTTTCTGTAATAGCTCTGGACTTCAAGCCAATTTTTACTGTGGTTCCCAAACTCTTCTACTTGCAGCCGTTCAGCTTCAGAATTATGACCCTTCTTCCATTGCAAAGACTGCAGTTCTGTTCATGGCCTCTGCTCAGAGAATTGCTGGAATTGGGTCTTAGCAAAGCAAACAGCTTCAGGAACCAGTAGATTCAGACTATTTAGGCAGAACAGATGTTCAAAAGATGCTCATCTGCCCCAGTAGGATAATTTAGGCACTGGCAATTTCCGTGAACCACTCACTGGGATGTTGCTTCACTTGCCTTTACGATGTTACCTAATGCTATGGACACCTCTGTTTTTGTCTCACCCTTCTCCTCAGAAGCTCTCTTTGACAGAAGCTGTATATTCTTAGTCTGACTGCTGATTATAACCCTCAAGTGCTTCACTTTTGCAACTGGGAGTAGAGCCAATAAGACTAACCAAGAGTTGCAGGCAGAGAGCAAAGGAGAAAAGGTCATGAGAGAACCAAACCAGCTCTTGCTTTTTGAAAGGCCTAACACCACCAAATAGCCAATATAACAGGCCCCAAGAAAATCATGATTCTAACAGATTAGTTGAATTTCAGTGATATTTATGTAGGGATTTTGTGACTATGACATTTCGAAGTGGTGACTTAGTGGTGCTCTGACCTCATGTTAGAGCTGAGGAAAAATCTCAGGATTTCCAGTTTAGCTACAGAGGGAGGTACAACTGCGTATCTCTAAACTTTTTCACAAAATACTTCTGTTGAGCTTTGGTCATCCAGCATGGCCACCATGATTAACATTAGTTTTGATATTAGCAGTTCTTGCTTGACACTGTCAAATGGAAGTATGATAATATGGAAAGACACATTTCGAGCAGGTAAAACAAATGTATCAAGTCATCAAAGTTCTTTTAACTCAGGAACTCCTTTTGTATCATGGAAAACATGACACATTATATTTTCTGTTGGCAAAAATTAACATTGTCATCTCTTCTTTGAGACACACAACTGCAGTTACCTACAGGCATAGAAAGTGTCCATGTAGGCTCTTAGCTTTCTCATATATTTAATCACTGTTTTGAAAGACTTTTGATAATTCACCTGGGAATGACTACAATTCAAGAGATTTTTTGGAGGTTTCTGAAACATTAAGATCACAAATCTTGATTAAATAAGAGTAAAATTATCACTTTGTAACTCTTGTGACTTGAGTTGTAATAGAAGACATTCTGTTCTACAAAAATGCATATGCAAAACTGCAAAAATAGCAAACATGCTATTTCCGGCTTCTGGATATAGAGAGGTACTTACAATATTTCATTAGTTGTTTTCCTCATGGTGCTTTCACACGCTTTGGAGAAGTTGTCAAAAATGGAAAGCAAGGAATTTGGCCTGTAATGAGGACGAAAAGAAAGTTGATTGTCAGTGTATTTTCAACCAAATTCTCAATTATATCCTGTAATATTGTAGTAGAATACTGTATTGAAATGGGACAGACTGTCAGCCATTATAGATGGTAGCAGCTAAGCTGGCTTCCAGAGAAGCCCATGTTTTCGTAAGTGCTGGAAAGCTGGTCTGATATTCTTAGAAAACAAAAATTGTTTGGGATTTGATGGAAGACTTCAAATGTAGGAAATAAAGTAATTTGTGAAATTGTGAAATAAGACCATGTATTTGCCAAAATCTCTGATTTTGAGGCTTTGAAATTATGGGGCAGGTACTCTTCCAGGAAGTAGCTTTGTCTGACCTCTTTTCTGTGGCAGTAGAAAGATCCTGGAAAAACCCTTAGCTCTTTTGTGTAGTTTTTAAAAGAATCATAGAATCATAGAGTCCATAGGTTGGAAGGGACCTCTAGAGATCATCTAGTCCAACCCTCTTGCACACACAGGGTCACCTAGAGCCTGTGGCATAGAGTCTCAGCAAAGTGAGTTTTGAAGATCTCCAGAGAAGGAGACTCTGGGCAGCCTGTTCCAGGGCTCTGTCACCCTCACTGTTAAGAAATTTTTCCTTAAGTTCTTGTGGAACTTTTGGTGCTTCAGTTGGTGGCTGTTTCCTCTTGTCCTATTGGTCGCTACCACTGAAAAGAGGCCGGCCTCATCCTCCTCACTCCCTCCCTTGAGGTATTTATACACACTGATCGGGTCCCCTTTCAGCCTCATCAGGTGGAAAAGGCCCAGCTCCCTCAGCCTCTCCTCATAGGGCAGATGTTCCAGGCCCCTGATCATCCTTGTAGCCCTGCGCTGGACTCTCTCCAGAAGCTCCACATCCCTTTGGTACTGTGGAGCCCAGACCTGGACATAATACTCCAGATGTGGCCTCACCAGGGCTGAGTAGAGGGGGACTCCTGCCCTTACAACACAATCCTTATATGATGGTAGGCAAGTCACACATTAATTTGGTTTCCCACAAATGGCTGTCTGATACGTCTTTTCTGTTGTCTTCATTAGAGACACAAGGACTAGAAGTGTGGGATGTTCATAGCCTCAGCTAAACTCTTTTGGAATGGCTTTGGCTGCCTAAAGCCAAATGAGAGTTGATTTACTGAAACAGAAATGCTAGAAAATTACCCCCAGTTGTACATGATTGACTATCCCAAATCAGCAAACACAAAGTTCTCCCTGTGCATAGTTTCTAACTCTGAAACAGGAAAAATAGCACTATCTAATAATATTTGAAGGTATTGGAACTGAGATTCTTCAGGCTTGTGTCAGGTACTTATTTTGGTAAGGCTTTTTGAAAGCCTGCCTTTTCTACACGGTCATCGTATCATCTACATTAAATAAGCTGCATAGCTAAAGGCTACAGGAGGTTCTTTATTTAGGACAACATCCTGTTGACACTGATGGAAATACATTTTCCATGTGCTAGAACTCTTTTTTTTTTTTCAATTGAGATATGAAGAAAAATATAAACCTTAAGCAAACTTAGAATAATGCTCCTGCTGGCAGATACTGGGCATAGGATGACATCAATATCTGTTCTGAAATAACGGGAAATTAGATTGCTGGCTTTAGAAGACATCTGTTGTTTTGTGTGATGCCTTGTTATAGTCCACAGCTGTCTTGTAACTGGAATAAGGATAATCAAAGGTCTGTGAGCTGAATAAAGTAGAATTGCCATTTTGGATTTCTGAAGTACTATGATACAATACTGTGCTATTTGGACTTACTTTTCTGTCCTTATATTTCTAAAAGCACAGCAGTGGCTGGGATAAGTTAAAACAGCTTCCAGAAGGTTACTGAATTTATCCAGTGGTGGCAGTCTCTTTAAAGAATAAGATGATGTTGCGTTCAAGACTTGAATAGCCTCCAGTCCATAACTAGGCAGGGATTCCAGAGCTGTTGAAGAAATATCCCTGCAAAGTAAAAAGAACACTTTCTTTTGATACCTATAAAAACACCAACAAAGCATGAAGTTGGATAACAGTGACTCAGTTGTTCAAAGGGCTAGGAAAAGGGCTAAATCCACAAAGCAGCTTCAACACTTCATCTCCAGCACAGACATATATCCTTTCTTTACCTGTCTGTATTCAGCTGATGCCCAGCACTGAAGACATTAAAGTTCATGGCATGCCTGACTTGGTCTCTGCTCGATATAGGTGAATTCCTGGCTCTTATGTCTAAGGTGAGTTTATGTCTAAGTTGGCCTCTTTCTGCTTATCTATCCCAAGAGCTTATTCCAAGGGATGTTCTTGGAGCTTGATGTTTAGATAATGTGAAAGTTTCATTCAAGAATTTAAGGGCTTCTCTATTACATCTGAACCCAGCTAGGCAAGAAGCTGATGTTGTCCTGGGGAAATTGAAACATCCCGTTCTGAGGGTTGTGTCCTAACCACTCTTGAAAGTCAAAGTCACTGTGCGTGGATCGAGGGAAGGTTACTTAGGCCAGGGAAAGACAAATAAGGAAGATGAATGTGACTCTCTAGCCATCTTCACAGGAAGAACGCCCACCTGGCTCTTTGCTTTGAAGGGCTGCTTTAAGTGCTTTAATTAAACAGTTATTAGTTAAAGCATACTAATTAAAACACACAACACTTGATGGCATTGCACTATTATGTCTCACTGTCTGTAGAAGATAGGAGATCCAGTATCCATTCAAAAAAGCAAAACCAAAAAGCAAACAAACAAAAACAAAAAAACATCCTCCCTTTTCATTGCAATAATGTAGTCTACTTAGCACAGGGAAGACACCTATAAAATCAGATAATGAAGTGGTTTGATACTTACAGAACATCTGGCCCTGTCGCCCCCCTCAAGGCATCGTTGTGTATTCTCCTGAGGTTTTTATTATCCTTCAGAATTCTGTGAAATCAAACACTGTTAACTCTTCTACGCTTTCCTGGATTTGAACTACATTTTCAAGTTTTGCACATCTGCTGCAAAGTTTAGGAATTGATTATACTTTAGTAATTAATAAGAAATTTTCTCATAACTGCATTACTCCAAAAGATGATGTTTCAAGAAAAAAAAAAAACAAAACAAAACTGCAGAATCAACAACTTAGTGGCACCAAAATATATAGCTTTCCAGTGGGGATCAGGAAATGCAGGTTGATCTGAATGGTGAGCCTTTGACAGTATGGAATTATGGTTTACTCTTAAAGAAAAATACTGAGAAGGGAGAACATACTCACAACTGATGGAGATTTGTCCCATTGAAGGCATGACTGTGGATATCTTCAAATCCATTTTTATATAATTTGCTGAGAATAAAAAAAATGCATAGGGAAAACAGATTTGGGAAAATAAAAGATTACATTATTGCACATGTTTCAATTCTTAAAACTGTATTTGTTTTAATAATTGAGAGTCTGGCTTATAAAGGACAGAGGTAACAATGGCATGTTGTAGGTAAGACCCACAAGCTTTTAAAATTATGATAAAATTGCAGCTTAAATTCACTAAGCACCTGGTCATTTAGATGCTTAGGAGAACTTCTGCTCCCTACTCTGAGCAGGTCAGTGCCTGTGCTTACCTGGTACTGAGATCCCAAAACAAGATATTGTGCCAGGTAAGAGCCTTGCATGAAAAAAATGGATGCAGGACACTTCTCTCTGAAACAAGACCTGGATTCTGTGGTTTCGGCATACGAATCTACCCTCCTGCTCAGAAAGCTGCCCGAGTCAGTAGACTGGGGGTAAGCTGTGACTTTTCTTTCCATCCGCCCTATGGCAGCACTGCCAAATTGCGGACAGAAATGCAAGACTGCGAAAGCCAGAGAACTGTAAGATGGAAGGCTGTGCAGGAGGCCAGTGGGTGCTGATGGATTGCAAATTCCCTGTGGATAGGGGGATCTTGGTACGGCCCGAGAGGTGGCCTGGCAGAGACAGGGTGACTCACTGCTAGACCGGTGTCTAGCAAGCTGTTAGCCCTTAGAGCAGTGCTCTGCTAAGCACGCGGCTACGCTTGAACTGTGCCCAGGAACTCAGCTGTCCCCTGTTTGCACAGGGAGGCCAGGTTTCTTTGCTCCCCATGGTGGGAACCTCAAGGCCGGGCGCTGTGGCACCTACATTCCAGCTCTTTTCCTTCCCTAGGAGATATAACCTGTGGGTCTGATTTCACTGAGAAAAATCAATTTGTGCAACTGGTAGCCAAGTTAATATTTCCAAAATAATTTGCATATATTTGCTTTCTTTATTATTCTGCCTCAGTATAAAATTTGGTGCAGTTTACAAATACACCCTTTATCTCTACAAATGTTTTATTGTCACTTTTTCACTTGCTTTTGTGAGGGCTGAAACTGGAAGTAGCAGTGGACTGACAATGCAGATAGTTCACCAAGTTCCAGTTCCCAGGTGTCTTCAACTATGTGTTGATATCCACTGTGATCTCCTCAGCAGCTTGGGGTTAACGTATTGTAAGGCTAGCTGTCGTCTCAGTCACACTGAAATACATATTTCATATATATTTAAAAATATAAATCCTGCACTATTTTAAATATGAATTTTTACTAAAGATCACACCTCACACCTTCCTGTGAATGAATTTACAGTAAGTTCATTACAGTTCCAGTGCAATTCTATTTTAATACTAAATCAATGTGACAGCATTCAAATATGCTTGCAGAATATTAATAATTTCCTTAAAATTCACCACGAATATGCAGTATCAATTCTCCATGCACTCTCTTTCCACATCCACATGAAAAACTAACTGTTGGAAAGACTAAATTAGCTATTAGTAGTGCAAAATGTTACTGTAGGCTGAATTTACACCTTCATGGATTACTTGTACATCACTAGACCATGCTGCAACAAGCAGAATTACTTCAGCTAATGACAGCTAATTACACAGGCTGGAGTTAAAGCACAGCTCTACAACCAAGGACCTGCTGATTAGGTAGTTCTCTTATTCTTGTTTTGAGTTCTGTATCACAAAACGGTAGGAGAAAAATGATTCTATTGGTTATTTCCCAACTGGGACTTAGACATTTCCATTTTATATGCTTTGAGGTTGCAGCAAAATTTTAAGCATCTTTCTCAGTCTCTCTTTTTTTTCACTTTTAACAAAATCATAATTTTAATGAAGTTATTTTGAGAACTTCCTAGTAGAAAAGAGGCACAGAGGATAACATTGTATAGGAGTGGCCTTAAGTCACATTTATGTCCACTTCCTCTAACAGTTTGGAAAGGTATTGGTTGATACACAAAAACTTGTGTACAAATTACTATAATGCCAGCACATCAGCCTGCTGAATGAAGGGCCTAATCTAGTCAACTGCAGTACTTGCTCATGTGCAGGGCTAGTCTGCAGAAATATTTATTGAATTTTGTGCTGCGGTTTTGGAAAATGAAAGAAATGGAAAAAGTAAAAACTCCCAGTTTGGAAGCAGGCTGCATTTTAAAAATCAGTCTGGTCTGCAAAGTTTGGCTCTACAGTATTTGCTTCCTGAGTGGTGTTGGTTGCTACAACACTCCACAGGTGGCTGGATGCTGCCCTCTGTTGTTAAGCCGTTGCTCAGATGGCCTGAATCAGAGGCACATCCCGTGGAGGGGTGCTGCAGTCTGCATCTTTTGAGCATTTCTTGGTAGTAATTTTTGTGAGGCCCATGTACTCCAAAATCCATATAAAGTTTTTGCTCTCTCAGCAGGTGACACCCCACCTTGGCTGTGGCATCTTACCATTAAGCCCACCTGTCTCACAGATGGCTGTTGCAATGAATCCACTATTTGTTGAAAGGAAAGTGTCAGCATGGAGACCAATAGGAATCAAAGTAAGTTGAGCAAGGGGAAATCATGGGAATAACAAGCATCAGTTATTTTGTTTGAATTTGTTCTCTCCCTTCCTGCTCTTTGCTAATGCAAGCACACTGCTCACAAAAATCTCTTTGTAAGAAACTTGCTGCTATTCCAAATGCATGCAAAGTATTTTATTGTTGTCAAGAACTGTCATTACTAACAGTGGAGAACGAGGGCAGTTTTTCTTATATGATCAAGTGTGATTTCTGCCTTTTGAGGGCTTCAGTTGCTGCTCGTTCCCTGTAAAATTACTGTTAGAAGTACATATCATTTTTTTTCCTATGGAGAAAAGGAAGCAGATGTAAAATGCACCAAATTCTTACGTATACATTTTCTTTTGGGGTGAATTGCTGCAGAACCTCCCAAAAGGCATCTAGCATTAGAATTCCATTTCCCAGTGATGACTGGAGAAACAAAGCACAAGTGCAGCATTTCTTTTTTAACTGCAGTGCCAGAGTAGCTAGCAATTGTTTCTGCAAGTCCTGCTGGGACCCTGCACACCCGAAGCTCAGCAGCTTTCCTTGTTTTAGCAGCCAAGAAGCTGGCTCGGCCTTCCAGTTAAAGTGTGGATCGATGGTTTTACTCTGGTCTATTCCTGAATATTCAGGAGACCACATCCCCAGTGTAGCTCTTGGAGTTTATGTCCGGATGACAGTAGTTTTAAAAACAACACTTTGTTGAAAGTGAGGACTTGGATTCCTTTTACATAGTTTCTTACCTAATTTAGCCTCAAGGAAAAAAACTTGCTCAGAGAGCATCCATAAAAGCTACCAGCTGAAAAGCAACTACCTCCTAAATATTTCAAATTTAACTTGCATTCCAGACATCTATTTTAGAGGCATTAATTTCAAGACGCTTATAAAGTGAAGCTACTTTCCTCAAATAGAAGCATTACCTTCACAGATGGAACTGGAACTATGACTGTTTTACTCACAGTGTCAGTGATTCATTGTTGATCCCTTGGAAAGCATTTCGAGGTATAGTTGTCACATGCAAATTATCACAGAGCTCCCTGTGGGAAGAAAAGTATTTTTGTCTGCTGCATAGGAACAAGATGGAAAGACTTATATTGGGTTAGGCTGGGTCTCTACTTACAAAATAAAATGACCTTCTAATGAGAAGATCTGCGTCAGATCTGGAAATTCTCTTATTCCGGTATTACAAATGCTCCTAGAGAAAAGCATAATTGCCACTTACAGGAGAAAGAGTTTCAAGCCTGGAATGTACCAAGAAGCTGACTCTGCAAGTACAAAGTGAACTTTAAAGCAAAGTTTACTTTGCTTTAGAAGGTGGGTGAAAATATGATTTTTTTAATTCAGCTACAATTATTTTTGCAAGACATGTAGAAATTATATATGTAGCATTCTCAGGCAGTGTCCTGGAGAAGCTGTATGTGTTGTCTCTATATTAAGCACAAAGAAGAGAATTTTACGTGCTCCTCTTTCTGAAAGCTTTATTTTAGAAATAAGCACATAGCAGAATTAATTAGACCATTTTACTATAGTTTTGTCTGTTACTGGTATGCCCTAGATTAATTTATTTTTGGGCCTATTAAAAGATCTCACAACTTGTTACCTGCACATTAAAGTTATGGTAAATGAGGCATATAATTTTAGTGTGCTGCAATGCATGAAAAGCTTCTTTTCTCTTCATACTCCTTTCTGTAATTTGTCTCCTCCTTTAGAGAAAATGAATACAAGTAGAAAAAGAACAGAAATCTTTCTCACAAGTATTTTAGCCTTGAAAGGTTTCTGAATGCTCCATCCTCAATCTGCAACAGATTTTTTGTGTTCAGGATTAATCTGTAATGAAAAAATAGTTCTGCAGTTTAGCCATTATATATTTGGGAGGAACCTGAATTTTGCTAACAATTGGCCTTATCAGAGAACAGACAAATGCAGGGTATGATAGAAGGCTCCTACACTGCTAACAGACATTCTACTGCAAGCACGTTTTACAGCAGTATCAATAATAAAAACAAGTTGCAATTGTTGAATAAGCAACAAAAGATGCTCCTGAATTTATACTGCTTTCTGCACTGGCATTAGTCATTTTGGGTATCTACTCATGGGTGAGAGTTAGCATTTTGGCACAGTTTGCAGGCTCTCTGAGACAGAACATGTTCTGTGTATGTGGCAGGCCTAGTGCAAAATAGTTCTGCTCTATTGTGGAGCTTCAAAGACACAAGCATAGCACAAGCAAGATAAATAGTCTACCACATTCAAGTTGATCCTGTATTAGGACCTACCATTTTGGATCTTTACACAGTGCAGTTCAGGTCAGGTATTTGCTTTAGTAGCCTCAATGAATCTTCATAAAGTCTAGAACTAGGCAGGTATCTGGGATTCAGTTCCTTGTCCAGTGGCTAACTGCACTGACAACTGCTTCGTATCTTATTCTTCTGAGTCACACACACTGACATGAAGTCATAGTTGACTCTGAAATTCTGTGATTCTAGGCTAAAAAGGGTAAGTAAAACCCTAATTTAGGATTTGATTCACTTTGGCAGAGGACCTCATTGCTGCTGGACTCCATTATGGGAGTTGTTAGTGCCAGGAACTCTACAAAATCATATCATGATGAATGTGCCTCTAACAGGTGGTCTAACAGGCCTCTAACAGAGTGCAGCTGAGTGAGAAACTCAAACTTGTTGCATACCTGTGTGTGCCCTGGTCCCTGCCCTGCCATCATACCCTTTGGCATCAACTTGACTTTTAATTATCTTAGTGATGCTCTGCCAAGCCAGGAAAGACAAGTTCTTGGATGTGTTAAACTGTTAGGGCACCACAGACATTATCTGAGTGGTGACATAGCACCAGATTCCAGTTAACTTTCCACTAGATTTTTGCTTAGATTTGCAGAAATTGGAGATAAATGGAAATGAAGATAAGAGTGTAAGAAATACTATTTTCTGATGGTTTCTCTCTCAATACAGATGCAGAAAATGCTTCTTGATAATCTGATGAGCCCATATCTGGGCACAAAGGCTCTAGTCCAGCTCCATCTGTATATGTGATTTATAGAATTCATAGGTTTTAGCATATGAAATCACAGCAAGAGTTCAAATCCAAGAAGTACCTTGAACCGCCTACCCTGGTTATCCTTTGAGATTGCCTTTGAGTGCAGCTTGGGACAGTTCGAGACCTGTAGAGCATTCAAGATTCAAACATGTCTTCTTGTTAGTCTCCTGTTTCCCTAGTGGCCTTGTTTAGTTTGTTGTTTTGGAAGATAGGCGGACAACAAGCTGTCTATGAACAGGAATATATCATCAGGCCAAATCCTTTATTCCTTAAACCCAGCATTGATGCTAGTGGGAGCTGGACACAATGGGAGCTGGACAAATCTGCATCTCTTGCTTATGTGAGCAAATAACTAGCTTCAATGTAATTCACTTATTATTAATAATAATAAAAAAGACAGATTTGTCTTCACTCAGCTCCATCATTTTTAAGCCAATCACTGACCATGCTTTGTGGAAAAAGCTAGTAATAATGCAGTAATAATATACTGTATCAGATTTATAGTTTCCAATTTCACAAAATATTTCAGAACATTCTCCTAGTCAGTGCTCACTCTCTCAGATGCCTGTTGAAAATCAGTACATGTTTCGTTTGAGTAATATTTTAGTACTCAAAAGAAGAGCTATGCATACTAAACACATGTATTTAAATGTTGTAGGGCTTTGAAAAGTAAAACTTCAAAAAAGGAAGTGACATCTTGCAATTTTTCTCTTCTGTTGTCATCTCAAATTATTTTTGTGCTTAGAAGACTAGACAGTGGCAGTAGAAGCAGACACAGAGCTCTGCTACTGCCACTGAGCTCACTGAAGGCAATGACATTTTATACAGATGGATGTTTCTGCATGATTTAGATCTCCAAGGCTTGACTTTTTATAAAGTGTTCCCTATTTTTAATGGTACTTTGGAGAGAAATGTTTCTCATCATAGGTCTAATCCAAAGCCAACTGAAGTAAGATAGGAAGACTTGGTCCAGGAATACTGCTTTGCAGACTGTTTAGTCCTTGGGGATCCTAAATTACAACATGAAACTTTTTTTTTAGCTGATGCTTACATTTCAGACAAAGTGGGAAGGTTGTCAAATGCACTTGCTTCTATTCTTTCTAGGGAGTCGCTCTGAGAGATTTCACTGTAACAAAAAAAGGCAGACATAAAGCAATACATTAGTGGAAGAAATGCCAGATATCCGTTTTCCATTTTATTTTTTTCTTTTATATATGTTTGCTAAGCAGCCCCCCTTTTTTTGGCAGCAGTGTCAATGTCTCACTGCAGAAATCTTGAGAATCTATTTCCATAGGGGTTGAGAGTGATTTTTCTGAAGTATTAACCTTTAAACATGCCAACTCTTTTTAATAACTAGCTGCATAACAGCTTATCTCATTTTTTCTCAATAAATTGTAGATCAGATGTTGACTTGGGGCCAAAACTAAGATAAATAGAGTGAGTCCAAGCCTGCAAGCCTGTTGCTCATATGATTGGTCCCATTTAGTGACTCTTTCTGCATGAGCAAGGATGGAGATAATGTTTATTATTCTTCAGATGCTATTAAGACAGAGCGATTGTCATCTACTCCACAGATGCACAAACATACAAATGCACAAATTTGTATTCAGTGCACCGAATAATTTTGGGTTTAAAATGCTATTTTCATTACATATATGCAGACTCTTCTTCATCATTAGAAAGATCAGTATGAATCCTTTTTTTTTAGGTACTGTCAGATCTTGATGTACTGATAGCCCTATTCCACATGCATATTACAGGACAGACAATGTTGTATACAGAGAAAAAAAATCTACTTGTTTGATGCTTGCTGAATTCCTGCCAGATTAAGATTCTAGATGTTACACAAAATTGACTCCAGAAAGTAGATAGTATATATTGATGCATGTTCAGGGAACAAATCTTCAAATTAGAGTTTTCTCCAGACAGAATTGACTAGAGGTGCACAAAGACTAAAGCTAAGATTACACAATGGCAAAAAAAAAAAAATTCTGAACATCTGGAACACATGTACAAAACCAGAGTTAGTATTGCCAAAGTCCTGACAATATTTTTATTTGATTTATAATTACAAGAAAAGAATTTCTATAGAGGTTGCACTGTGATACAATGACTTGTAGGCAAGGATGACTTGTGTTTTTCTTTTCTGGTAGTACCGGAGAATGCATATAGAAATCATATATTAAATATGTATCTATTTCTAACAGAGAAAAAAATCATGATTCTTCACTAATCAGAAAGATAGATAAATTCACAGGTGGCTTATTATTTTTGGTATTGCAGTAGATATTTGTGAATGAAAAATGCATGTTGAGCATACGGGCTGCTGCCTGCACGATCTTGGAAGATTCACTGGCTTAGTGTGAAAGAGATCAGGCTCTAGTGACAACGTCCAAGACTTAAAGCCAAAGATTTCTCCAAGTCTGGGGGCTGAATTGCTGTCCTTCCAATTGGTCCCTCCTATCTGCTACTGCCTTCCCATTTACCTATGTCTAAATGCCTTGTGGCAGTGAGAATAATTTTTCAGTTGATTTACAATTGGTAATGAGTTGCCATATAGATGATTTAGAGATTTATAATTAAAAAGTATGCATTTTTCAAAGCAACACTGAATCTCAGTAAAATTATGAAGTGTTATATAGATTTACTTCAGCCAAAGACGTTGATTTCTGTGCTCTTAACTTGGAGATAGATTAAAAAGACGCAGAAAACAATTACATTCTCTTCGTGGAAGGAAAAATGTCAATGAACAAAATGTATTCTCTGTGAAGAGGAGGTTGTGAATATAATTTGGAAAGGTTTGGCATCACACAGGTAAGAAAAAGTTTGTAGACTTATGTTGGTTTCCCATCTGAAAATGGTAAGTTCTTGTTAATCATTAGGATAAAAGTGAATGTAAGAATATGCTGCCATTGGGTTGTACTACATTTAATTGCAATTGAATACGCAAAGGTATAGTTTATTTTGCTTTCTACTTGATAGATCTGCAGAACACCCAAGTCTACAATTTGACCGCTTGCGTTTAACCAATGAGCATGAAAAGCTAAATTAATCTAGTTGAATTTATTCAGGCTTTAGCATTTTTTTCAAGTCCTTTCCTTCAGGAAATGCTTCTATAGAAGGGTCTTCTTTTTACTCATTTTTTTTCTTGAAGAGAAATTACTTAACATTTAATGAGTATTTTAACATAACAAAAATGTGCTTTTTATTGGTGAAGGCAAGTCTAAAAAGTGTACCTAGAATAGAAACTGGCATTGATCCTGTGGGAGTTAATCTCCCACATCCAGATTGCACTGTTTTTTTCATGGACTTTGTTCTTTAGTGAACACCCAAGGCTAATAAAACAAAAAAGGTTTTTTTAAAAAAGGAGGTTCAAACCTGCCATCTTTCTGTTGGAATAATGACAGTACACAGCAAAGTAGGTCAGCTAAGCTTTCCAATCTGACTCTTTGTTGCTTCCTCTCCCTTGACATTGTATCATTTTATATCAAACACCAGGAATAATGATGCAAATCTTTATGTCTATGTTTACCTTCCAGTGAGTACTCCAAAGTAATTAACTGGAATTATTTCTAATGAAATTCAAACAAATATAAGTGTTTGGAAGCTTCAGGTGAAAAAAACCCTAACTTATAGCTGTACAATGATTTTTTTTGTATTTTGAAAGTTTATTGTCATCAGTAAGGCTAAAAACATGATATATGATTTCGTTTTTCTTCATAGATGTGTCTTATTGTGGATACCAAGCTTTATAAGTAAGAACTTATTTGGTTATTACATAAATATATAATGATAGAGTACTGTACTATTCATTGCAGCAATAACATTTTATGATAGATTCCTGTAGTCTTTACCACTCAAAAATTCCTATGGTCAATTATCAAATTATATCAGTTCTCTGAGATATGATAAATATTCCATTATGTTACCTTTTGTAACTTAGAAACAACATCTTTTCAAATAACTTTTTATATTATAAAGAAAATTATGTTTACGCTGCCCCAGTTTATTTTTTTCACCATGAGTATGTTTTAGCAACATATTTTCAATTATTTCAAACTTAGATTACTTATGATGGGGGTTTATGATGGAATTACATACAAGAAATCAATAATAAGTCTATGGAAAACATCATCAACTTACATGATGAAGGCATCTCTAAGTCCTTCAAAGGCGTGTGAAGGGATTACTTTTACAGGGAGATGAGTAAATGATCTGCAAAATAAAGAGACAGAGGAAAGGATTTTAAGGCATAGAGTTCCTCTTTTATTTAAAAACAAGAGGAAAAGAAGAGAAAAAAAGTACCATTACAGTGGGTAGAAAAACAAAAAGAAGTTCTTTATTATTTTAACTACAGTTCTCTGTATTTTTGGGGCCAGATCCCTGTGATCTTTGTGAAACTTCATGAAATATTCTAAGGATATTGGGTCACTTCCTTAACAGCATAAAGTTGAGACTCATAACAGCCAAACTGATAATATTAATAATCCACCAGACAAATGAATATGCAGGTGAAAGTGAGTTGCTACCGAAATAGAAGCTATATGCTAGCCTCAGGATTGGAGGCTGCTTAAAGATAGTTCCTCAGAAAAAATGACTTTTACTGAAAACTTCCTGTTACTTTATAAAATATACTTGTCTGTGGCCTCTGGACCATGCTCTTCTCTCAGTAGTGTCACTGTAACACTGCACAACTTCTCTGGCAATACTCTGGATATGCACAAGAGAGTGCAAAAGAGATCCACATCAGGCCTGATGTGTAAGTGTGTTTAAAAAATCTCATCGGTGTGGTTTGCTGATTACAACCAAGGCTATATTTTTCTTTTTACTTTTTGTAATTACTCTGGCCTCACTGAAAAGTTAATGATGTGGAAGGTAGCTCTAATTTTTTTAACACTCAGCTCCACATCCCAGTACCTTTATAGGCCAAATCATCTAGCCATGACCACGCTCTCCCTGATAAAGGCTTTAGGGAAAATATTTGACATACTTCAAGACATTATCTTTGTGCAAACAGATAATTCTTCTGTTTGCTTTTTAATTAAAAATACCAGGAAAAAAAAAAGTTTCCCATTCTTAAAAACATTCTGTCAAGGTCTTTGGCTAAAATGTTTCCATGCTGTTTATAAACCTTACTTTTTTTCTCTACTGTCATAATCCCTTATAAGAAGAAATTTGTCTTGGAGTTAAGAATCTGGATACACAACATTGTATATACCACACTGTATATACCTTTGTGACTCTATTATGGTTTGGTCACACCTGTCTTTACAGATGTGGACATGTAGTATGCATGCAGAAGCTTTGTTTATATCAGCACCAATATTAAGTTATACATCTTGAAAAATGTATTGCTGCTCAGAGGATTGCGATTTACAGAGAATCCTGCAGTAGGAATCAATTTTTTGAGCCAACAGGGAAACAATTTCAGAAAGAAAGAATAAGTAAGAGTTGGGAAATTACTGCTTCATAACCATGGAAGCCTGAACCTCTTCCTAACTGTGGCATTAGCCATACCTCTTTAGAAAACAAGACACACCTTTTGTGAATGTGTTTACAAAAACGTTATCTTCTCAAAAGGATTAGAAATGTAAGTGAAAATGCAAATAATAGAAGAAATCTTGGCTTTTGACTACACCAAAATCTCTGGCTCCAGCATCTCCTTCCTACTTGCGATGAGCCAATGAGCAGCTGGTTATTATAAATTGCCGTGATGCCTCCCTAGGACTGATCTGCTCTGCTCAGTGAGTCCTGACTGCAGAAAGCCCACGATAACTGTGCCCCTAACTTAGCCACCTCAGTTATGTGATTAAATTTAAGCAGGATGAACCCGCACTTTAATAAGTGAGGTAGTTAAAATGCAGGGCAGCACTTAATCCATTCTGTATTTCAAATTACTTGCCTGTTCTTTTTACGTTCTTGTGCATTCACCTTGAGGGTTGGAACTGTGAGCTCATGTGCACTGACATTACCAAGTCCCATCACACATCTCACAGAACAGCAAGAACCAGAGAAGGCAGCAATTCATAATTGCTCTCAACCCTCACGATTCTGGCGTAAGCACCAATATACTCTTTCATGTAGTCAAAGCTGTCTTAAATTCACCTAAAAGGTGGAAGAGCACAAGTGGGCAATCACAATGTTCTCATCATTTTTCTTGCCCACTTTACCTTTGTGGCTTTACCTTAAACCATGCCTGTGTTAAGCGGCAACACATTCTTTAGTCGCATCATTTCATACTCCAACCATTTTGTAGAAGATGCTTTGGCTTGCTGAGCCAAATCCAGCCTGTGTAAAAGCATTTAGGTTAACGGAGTCTTGTTTCTGAAGCACAGAGTAAAGTTAGGCCTTATCTCCTGTGCTGCTATTGAACATGACTGATGCTTTTGATAGCACAGTATGAAACTCAAGTGGGTACTGGCAGGAATTAAATATTGATTTCTTTCTGATAGCAGTCAGATTGTGACTGATAGCACTCAGATGTGACCAGTTATTCATCTCTCAAAGCTGAGGAAGCTTTTGACAAAAAAAAAAAAAAAAAAAAAAAAAAAAGGCAAAATAAAAAAACTCCCTTTTAAAAAACAAAAAACCTTTTTTTTTTTTTTTTTTTTTTAATACATCTAACTTTTCTATGCTACCAGCCTGACTTCTGTACCCTATCAAATGAGGACTGCATACATTTTTAATACAAGTTACTGACACCAGCTTGAAACACTGTATTTAGTCACAGAAAGAACTTTTTTTTTCTGCTTTTAAGAAAATCTGTAATGTTTCTTTTATATTTACTGTATGGTAAGTTACATCCTTGTACTCATTCTTCATTTCGCAAGTGACAATACTGCTGCCCAAGATAATAACTGCCCAATTGCTGAACCTTGGAACTGGCATCCTGCCAAGGAAGTCAAGGACCCCAAGCCTTGGGCAAAGGCTTGAAATGGCCAAGCTAAGACTATGCAAGAATATTGGGAGAGACAGCAGTGGCTCCTAGATTTACCAGAGTTTCCCTTTGTTTGGTAACTAAAATGCTGTCCTTCCCATTAGTTCAGAGCACGTTTTTCATAGGAAGGGTTGTTCTGCTATTATGAGGAATACTGTGGCCAGCAGAGACCATGAGAGACAGGCAAAGCCCAGACCACCTCTATTTCCCTTTCAGTAAATGTATAAGCGCAGCAGTAAGAGCTCTATAGAAGATGTTTATATAGTGGTCTGTTCCAAAGAGGTACTGCCAAAAAAACGTAATCATCCTCTTCTTGATACTGGGATAGAACAGAGGAAATATTTGTCTAAACTCAACAACAAACTATTTGTATCTGCTAAAAAATACACCTCTGCTCCAACACTGCCGTATAGGCTCAGTGTCCAAGAGAAGCAAATGAGAAGCCTAGATGCAGAAAGACCCCAAGACCACTTGCAGCCCCGTTGATGAAGAATCAAGGTCCAATACATTCATGCTGGTAAGATCTCTGCATTAAAGAGACTGAACATGCACACACACAAAAAAAGTGATTAATTGAACTATAAACACTAGACTACAAAAAATGAACTATAATAAAAAAGAGCAGTGGCCATGTAGCAATGCATGTATGAATGTGTTTCTGTAGCTGGGTTGGCTGTTATGTTCTAGAATCGTTATTTTGTAGGACTACCCCTTTCTAAGTCTATTAAGGTAGAGGCACAAGGTAGATTCTTGCTGAAAGTTGCAAGAATTCTATTCTGTTGTATCCTTAAAGTCAACTCAGAACTCAGAATATTGTCTGAAGATAAGATTGAAAACCCACCATTTTCCTTTGTATTTTTTTCAGTTTCTGGGAACAATGTAAAGTATTGACACCGATTTTTTTAAGACTTGTATTGGGCCTTGTCTCCTTGAAATGCTGGATATGATGCTGGGTATTGCACACACAGGTGATAATGAGTGACACATTATCTTCTATCAGAAGGCACTTTGTCCCTTGAATTGCATTCCTCTAGCAATCCATGGGAGCCCAATACGTCCAGAATGAAGACATCCCAGAAGTGTCTGCTCATTCAGGCTTTTGCCCAAGAACTCCAGATTTGGAGCTTGAAACTACTCATGTGTAGCTCATGACAACGTAGGAGCCCTGCACACAGGTGCATACACTCTGGCACAACTTCACCTAAAGTGAAGGGAGATTTTCAAAGGGTTTTAAAGATATTAGGTATCCAATGCCAGTTACAGAATAACTGGGGTTGGATGCTTATTCATTTAGATTTTGCTAAAAAAAAAAAAAGTATGTATGTACACTACGAGACCTCAAAAGAAGAAAAAACGTGTTTTGTTTCAACATAGAATGGTGTATGAAAGATTATTTTTCTGCTGAGGTTTAGAAGATGCAGAGTTGCCATAGCCAAAATGGTATACATGGGTGTCTGGATAATGGAGTTTCTGTAAATTTGTGTAACATCCAAGTTAGAAACATGAGCCTGAGAAAAATGTGATCAATTCAGGACTATAAAAAACACATCATTCTGCAACCTGTTGAAGGCTAATCATTTTGAAAAGTCTTCCAGCAACAACATGAGAATAACTCTGGTAAATAAAACTGCTGAAATTTCCGTATAGAACTTATGCTTGAACTGTAATAAATTATTAAAAGGAGAACTGTAAGCACTGAGCCTTATGGCATCAGGGTTTGAATTACTCAGGTACAGCTGGAGTTATATTTTCACAATTTTTTTTCTTGTCCTGTCAAACTGGTAACCAGGACTTCTCTAAGCTGTTATGCTACAGTGGCCCCAATGTAAGAAGGTGGGCACCCAAGGATGTGCTGCATTTGGTAATGAAGAGTTAGAGCCTTGTCTATCCCCACCTTCATTCCACCTCCGCAAAAAAAAAAAAAAGAAAAAGAGTAGCAAAGTAGGAAAGCTTCCAAATCATGGCAAAAGAAGAATAGGAAAATAAAAGATCTATTCAGAACTCAAAAGGTAGTCTCAGTTATGCCAAATTTGGCATAAGAAGATGGTGAGGGAATAAGAAGGTGCTATATGAAGATCAAAGCCAGAGGTGAAGGGAAAGTAAAAGAAACGGGGTAAGAACTAAATAAAAGACCAAGAATTCTGGTAGATCTGTAGGGTTAGACTATATTTACCACTACAGTTTTGCAATTGTATGCTGATTTGTATGCTTTCTATTAAAAATAAATGCAAAGGAAAAGACATTTAATTGTATATTTTCAGGTTCATTATAAGTCAGGTTGCAGGTGACCCAAAAGCAGGAGCCGTGGCAGCTGGGGAATTTAAAACACAAGGCAGCAGGGTATCTAGTGGTGCTCATCGTATTCAGGGCTGCTGCTAACATAGCAAAGTCCTTTAGATACTGCTGGCCATATTTCAGTGATGAGATCATTTGCTCCCCTAATATCTCCCCATTATGTTTGTGTTGTGAAAAGCAGCAAGCACAGTGTTGATGTGCTGGTTTTCCATGGGGCAGGATGCTGCAGCAGTGGTTTTATGGCTGGGGTGGTGTCCAACTTTTGCCATTCTTTATGGCAGATCTGTCTGCAGCCTCCAAAGTTCCGAAGGTGTTTGGTCCAACCCGGAGGAGCAGTTCTCATTAAAGAGCAGCTAGAGGGTTATTTCAGCACTTGTAACCAACCATGTCCATCATGGGAGTGCCTTCTGCTGGTGTCCCAGCTGCTAGCCAGGGCAGGCAGCAGTCAGGTTTCTAAAAACTGGCTTTGGAGAAGCAATTTGTGCTTATATAAATTAGTATTTCTTGTTCATATTAATTCTCAAGTTGGGCAGAAAGGAGAGAGATGAGGAATAGTATCATCCCTGGGGAATTTCAAGAGCACGTCAAATTTACAAACACATCACGTGAAAATGGAAAACAGCAGCTTTGTTGCAGAAAGAGGCATAATAATAAAAACCCTACTCATTTAGTGCACAGATAACCCAGGGATCCTAGAAACGGCAACTATGATATCTGTTGTTTGTCTAGTCCTGTATTTTGACGCCGTTGTTGCTGAGAGCATTGAGCCTGCAAGCAGGACAGCAGCACTTCATACTTGTGCATGTCATGTATTCGGTCTAGATTACGGGCTGGGAGCAGGATCAGCGTTGGAAGGGAGGACGGGAGAGAAAGCCCATGCTTCACTTTTGGTTTAATTTAATACCAATTCCCAGCGGGGTGTCAAGCAGAGAGATAGGATGGAGCACCCGACAGGGACCAGCCAAATGCCAAAACTCACGGTGAGATTTTTACTGCTGGAGTGGGAAAGAGATGAGCCATGCATTTGTCAATGAGTTGGACCTCAAAAACGGCAGCAAGTGGGACAAATCAGGCATTTTAACAGAGTCGGCTTTAAAAAATGCACAACCTTTGACAAAAGACATCATAAGAATTCCGACATAAAAGAAAAATAAAGAAAAAAGAGAACTGACAGGGTTAACACAAAGCTTTTTAATCTGATTTCCTTGAAGTTATATAGACCACCACAGGGTGGTACATAGACCGCATGTTTTCTGGAACACGAAGCACAGTTTTTGCCTTCTGCCACATCAGGAAAAGAACAGACAGTCCAGGCAACGGCAGCATCCCCTGTTAAGGACAGATTTTGCAGAAGGCACCACTCTACGCAGGGCTTTGAGCGGGCTACGTTGCCCTTCCTGAGCCGCGGTCCTCAAAACGATCCGCGTCTTCGAGGGACACGGCGGCGAGCCCCGCTTCCCACACGGCGGCGCCGGCCGCCCTCGCGC